>NQII01002608.1:0-54858 GCA_002778355.1 Clitarchus hookeri | reverse complement strand
GGCCAGTGACTTTTCGCGTAAAAATCGGAGCACACAGTAGACTTCAATACTATATACACACCTCAGCTGCTGTTATACCTCCATTGGCTGCTGGTGCCGTGTCCGTCTTTGACCAAGGCCCTCGCGACTAAGTATCTCCGACACTGAACCTTCGTGATTCGTGTGCAAACGGTTAACACGGGCCAGAACATTTCTTAGCCAATCAAAGAAGCTGGACAACGTTACAGTGCTTTGGATTGTATCTTGTCTCGAAATATTTTCACGAAATGTCACTGCCCCTACCTATCAGTTGGCGTTAATGCACTTACTCTTAACTATAACGAAATTATCCTCGGAAGTAAATAGGTTGGAGTAATTTAATTGCCACATGATACTGGGTCGGCCTCTTTAACTGAGTCAAGTTGGGAGCTGAGAGCGAAATACCATGAATCCGATACGTAGAAAGAAGAGTGCGTATCACAGCTGCGCAGCGACGCTTCAGAACCCTGGCCTTAGAGCGTCCTTTATTTGCCTCCTTAACTGCCAAAACTACGCGGGTGATTCTTTCTACCTCGCAGACAGGCCCGAGAAGATCAGTCTGCCTCATCTTGAGCGTGGTCCACCCTCCTCATTATAATAGCGCCACGCCTTAGCCATCACAGTACAAGTACGGATTGAAAAATACTGCCAAAAAACACACGTGGTTGTTTGACATTTCCTGANGCCTTAGCCATCACAGTACAAGTACGGATTGAAAAATACTGCCAAAAAACACACGTGGTTGTTTGACATTTCCTGAAAATAAGTTATCACGACCGTCTGCGAATCAGATCATTCGTACCCGTCAATATCTAGCTTCTAATGGTGTTTGAAAAGCGCATCAATTGACAACAGCTTGCAAGTAATAACGCGTATTGGCAGGATTTCACATCGGTACGGTAAAAACCTTTAAGAACAATGAAAATACAATTTTAATCTATCACTCAGGTGAACGCGTCGCAAAATTTTTTTAATGCTCGAGAGAAAAATTCCATGAACGAACAAGAGCATCGAAAATTCCGATGCGTCATTCGGAAGGGGTTTCCGTAAAAAAAAAAACATCCCTTCCTTGTTAAAAGATGCGCGCGTGCCGTGCTTTGCATTTTTATTGCTTATTAAAAGTTTTCCTGCTTGCCGGGTTAAGTTTACGTTTTACGCTCCTCGCCAGAACGCAGTCTAGGTAAGCCCACCGACACTCAAGCCGCCGAGCGCGGTTGAATCGCGTATTGCTGATAGAAACGCATAACGTCCTGGAGGAACTCACACAGCGTCCGTGTAGCGCGCGGGACCGCTACAGGCAATTTAGGAAAGTAGCTCTCGGGTGGAAGTCTCGGAGAAGNGGAGTAGTTCAGCAACGAATGTCCGATCTCAGGTGGGTTTTTTCCATTAGTTTAATTGCTCTCCGTTTCCAGGGAAGTAAACAGACCGTAATTATTTACACCGATTTAAATTCATTCACACTAACCACTCGGGTGTGTGAGGGGGGGAGGGGAGAGGGAAGGCAATATATGTATCCAGAATACTCCCTGATTGCTGTGTACGCATGAGTTCCACGAATCCTCTACCCACACCACGAGGAGTTGTCCCGAGACTAAGCTTTTCCCGTAATAAGCCAAATAAACTTCCCCCCCCCCTAAAAATAGGTCTTAGAGGAAATTGTGGATTTGTCTGTGGTTTTACATAACATTTATGTCACGCAAGATGATTCATTCCTTTCCCAATGTACGATGCGCACCTCGACGAATTGCTTGAAGAGAGAAAGTGATTTTTCCGTAAAATATTTTATTTATATTGTCTTATCAGGAATTAAATATATTTATTTCCCACTCATGAGTACGGAAACCCGAATTTCGCGTAAGGATTTCACGACCAGTCGTATTTCATAACTCTTTAACTCATATCCACGTTCTTGATTTGATGGTGTAGGGGTTACGGGTCTTATTTGTCTGTCCACGAATCACAGGCGTACAGTATCGGGATTAACTAATTCTGATTGGACAGTCAAGTAAGAAAATGTCTTCTCACAAAGGAACGCTGCTAATAAACAAAGGAAAACTGCTGGTATGCCCCATGGGGTATTGAAGTCTAGCTTGTGCGTAAATACTTTCGCGAATTTCTGGTGTCGCTACGGATGAGCTAATGGTAACAGTAGTTTTAAAATTCAGTCACCTCAGAAATTTGGTTTTTGTGGGTCTGAAAAAAAATAATTTTTCGAAGCCGTATCTGAAACGAAATTTGTTACCGCCTAGTCGAAAATTCAAGATGACTTGATCCACCTTAAAATTATAACAGCTGCCATGGTCACTGCTTTTGAACGGTGAATTCCAAGTCGATAGTGTGAGCATATAGGCACAGAGTACTTAACAATACAGAGATAAAATTTCCGCTTGTACAGCGAACTCCAACCACACGCAATCAAAATGGCTTAACTGGCCAGCAAGGGAACATGGTGCGCCAATGAGCGCCTGGTAACCTGCTTGCCAGTAGCCAGCCAAGCCAATAGGGAAACATCCGTAGAGTGTATTGGCCAATGAGACACAAACCCCTATTCCCAAGTNCATCCGTAGAGTGTATTGGCCAATGAGACACAAACCCCTATTCCCAAGTGTCTCGTGCAGCCGATCAAAGAATGGGTATGCGCACATCACAGGAACTGCCACGCCATTTGGTATCTGTATACTTCCCTACTCTGTGTTAAAGGAAAATCTGGACTTTATTTTGGCTTTCTTCCCAATGGTACTAGTACAGGATTTGTGAANCCCTACTCTGTGTTAAAGGAAAATCTGGACTTTATTTTGGCTTTCTTCCCAATGGTACTAGTACAGGATTTGTGAACAAATCTCCTGTAATAGCTCAGCCCTCTTCCTTTCCCAAATAGGCAGTGATTCAACCCTCTGAACTTTTTATTCGTTTTCCTTACCCCTCTCTTAATATTCAGGGCTTCTCTTCCCTTATCCTAACTGAACGTACAAGTTTCCCTTTATTTCATTTCCTTTCGTTTTTTTTTCTTTAACGCAATCACTTTTTTCTCCAGTTTGTTCATACCCGCCCTTCAGAGTCCTCTATGATTTCCGCGTTATATTTATCACTCGAGATTGATATCGTAAACTCGAACAAGCAAGGGGGCCACGGTGACTGAGCGGTTAACGTGCTCGCCTCCCACCAAAGTAAACCGGGTTCAATTCCTGGCCGGGTCACTCCTGAATTTTTGCGAGTGGATTTCCTCGGGAATGTCCCGTTTTCCCCACCCTTGCATTCCGGAGCTGTTCCATTGTCACCTCATTTCACCCTCATCGGCTCTCAAGACCTCGTTGTTAAGAGCCGCCCAAACCTCTCAACTAGAACAAGCAAATGGTCAATGGAGGAATCTTATTACACACTCAAATCCGGCCAGTTTAATAAGTTTAAATACCTTTTCCTTGACATCAAGAAATAACATCCTGCACTGAACGAAAGTGACAAGTATGGCGAATAATTCAGCATTTTGAAAGCTCATGGATAAAAAGGATGTTACTTCACATGTCATAAATACCTGGAGTTAGTCCAGCTTTCGAAAAAAAAAAAGAGCAGCTTTCAGTGAAATTCCAGTACTTCGCACGTTGCGTATCACAAAAATCCTCCGCTACACAAACCAACATACTCATGTAGGATTTGCATGAGATCGATCTCTCGGAAACCGCTGTTTGCAACGTTGACTTCAGTGAAATCGACGTCGATGTATGGAAACAGGCCGCTCTGTTTACAGGATTCACAACGGTGACATCTGGAATCCCATGCGGGTTGGAAAGAGTTCGACAGTATAATTCGACCCTATCCAAGCAGTATTCCTGCAGTTTAAGTGTGTGCACAGACGTTGTAGTAACATGTAGAATTNGGGGGGGGGTGACGGAATTCCTATGCCCCCTTCAGAACTGCAGTAAACAGATGTTAGCTTTAAACCATCATAATGAATTCATGTGTTATTATTTGACTTAATATATTATACATTATCAGGGGTTACTGATTTGCACTTCGGACGTGGTGGATGATTACATAAAAAATCGTAATTTGTAATGTATTAAGAAACAAGTATTTTGCTCTAAAATAATACCAATATATTCAACAATGCCTTGAAAATGTATTAAATAAAATACAACGAATAAAATTAAATTTTTTTTTTCAAACTGCGAAGTAGCGAGTTGATTTCAACAAATACTTGAGCGTGTGAATCAAAACGTCCATGCGATGCTTGTATTGTACAAACTGGGACGACGCACAACGCAGCGTGTGTATCGAATGACTCGTAGCTGCGTTCCACAATCCACCGTCCCCTCGAGTGACAGCTGGCGACGAGGTCAGGCGTATGGGCGCTCCACCCGGCGATCGCGCCGTCCAGGAACAAGGCGCCATCACAGAGCAATGAAGAATACAGAGGTGAAATGGCGGCGTCGTTCAGCAATCAGCTCCCGCAGACTAACTCGCCGGTTACTTCCAACTATTCTGAAGCCCTGATAAAGTTCTACTTTCAGGATATTCCTCCGCCTCACGTAAATAAAGTTTAACCAAGTATAGAAAATTACACCAAAGGGACAACGCACTGAATTTGTGCGCGCTATGAGTAATACTATTTTGCATAGGAACTATTTCTTACGAAGCATTACCAACACACCTATTTTCTCACTATTTTAGTCATATTAATAACAAATTAAATATTATAATTTGTTGATAAAATATAACCAAAAATAAGGTACTTTTACGGTAACGGAAGTATAAAACTCTAGTGATACTTGGCATATTTAAGAAATAACATAAAACGTCATACATGGATAGATTTTATGACGGGGTTAGATAAAGTGTGAAGAAACCGTAAATAGACTACACATTACGTGCAACTGCCAATCAGACCCCAAGGTTCGTTCCCACAGCTTCGCGCGGCCAGTGAGCGGCCGAGTCGTCTAACGTCAAACGATTGATTGATTTGATTTTATAGTTTCCTTTATTAACCACAAGAATATATAAAGGTGCGAATGCAACACAGGAATAATATACAATACAAATACATGTGTACCAACGAGTAACGTTCTTGCACAGAGCCGGACCGGAAAGCAACCTGATGAACTGGAAAAGAAACAGGGGAAAATAACCAAAACCCCCAACACGGTAATATCAAATTAAAAATTACAACAAAAATTGTCTGACTGAGGGTACAAAAACAAAATAAACCAGTGAGTGGAAGGTCAAACGAACTGCCGCGCTGTTTCGCTTCTCGCTGCTTGCCTGTTCTGCGACGCCATAGCGCGCTTCCTACGGGCAGAGCTTGTCGCGCGTGCGGGCTTTCATCACCGTATGGTGGAGCACGCCCCAGGCACTAAAATGAAGGTTCATGAGAGAGTAAAACGCATAGAATTAGCGAGTGAAGAGATTCTGGCGGCTCTTAACACAGCGGTCTTGAGAGCCGATGACGTTGAAGCGAGGTGAGTGAGAAGTGTCGCCGGAATTCAAGAGCGGGAGAAATCTAGAAATCTCCGAGAAAACCCACCCACCAGCCGCATCTTCCGGCGTAATTCCCACATGCAAAAATCTGGCGAGCGAACCCCGCCAGGAATCTAACGCGACTCGACTTGGTGGGAGGCGAGTAGTCTGACCACCACATCACCGCGGCCCCCGACGCCTTGAAACGCGAATAACAAGTGTGGCTGACGAAAGCCGATCCGGTCGCCCAGCGACATCTCGCAAGGAAGATCACAACCGAAAGGGCTGATTCCGTGATCAGGGGAGATCGAAGGGTCGGCCCNCAGCGACATCTCGCAAGGAAGATCACAACCGAAAGGGCTGATTCCGTGATCAGGGGAGATCGAAGGGTCGGCCCATTGAAGCTGTGCTGTGACACGTTCAGCTCGGATGGTGATGTGACGGTGTGTTCTCGCCACATTTGTCGGTTTTTCTTTCTGTCTCCAATACTTCAAGTTTCCCTGTTATTAGGCATAATAAAACCTTGATCTGCCACACTGGTGTATGCGTTTTCTTGTGTTCACAGCCTGTGTACTGGGCTACGAGAGAAGTTGAATTAACGCCTTGGNCCATTGAAGCTGTGCTGTGACACGTTCAGCTCGGATGGTGATGTGACGGTGTGTTCTCGCCACATTTGTCGGTTTTTTTTTTCTGTCTCCAATACTTCAAGTTTCCCTGTTATTAGGCATAATAAAACCTTGATCTGCCACACTGGTGTATGCGTTTTCTTGTGTTCACAGCCTGTGTACTGGGCTACGAGAGAAGTTGAATTAACGCCTTGACTCCTGTGTTGCTGAACGAAGAAATACGATTGGCTTGGTGCTTCGCCTGAAGGATTCACTTTTTGCCAAACGGTGCCGATGTGCAGGTTGCGTCTTGAAGAAGTATAGGCGTTTAGTTTCTCTGATACGAAACGTCCTTGTTAATTTGGCTCCACTTCTTGCCCAACGTATCCGCTGTGCGGATTACGTCCTAAAGNCTGTGTTGCTGAACGAAGAAATACGATTGGCTTGGTGCTTCGCCTGAAGGATTCACTTTTTGCCAAACGGTGCCGATTTGCAGGTTGCGTCCTAAATAAGAATAGGCGTTTAGTTTACCTTCCAGAAAACTTCCTTGTTCATTTTAATGTTAATGGCCGTTCCTTACATCATCCCTGTAATGGACTGTGATTTGCTTTCGATGACGGAATGTGATGTAATGTATAGTAGGGTGTTATCGAGACTCCGTGACCTGGCGAGCTTATATTGGCGCGGGGGCCGTGGGGAGGGAACGCAGAGTAGTGTATAGGCTGGTGCGTGAGAGAGTGTATACTCTGCGACTCTTAACTTTATAGACGGAGATTCTCGGCATCGTCTTTCACCGAGAAGTTGGGGGAACTTTATCATTTTCCCGGACGTTGATTCGGTCGCGNCGGAGATTCTCGGCATCGTCTTTCACCGAGAAGTTGGGGGAACTTTATCATTTTCCCGGACGTTGATTCGGTCGCGCTTATGTGGATGTAGTCTTTTGAGAACACAGGACTAATGAGACATTTCGAAGATAAACTCATACGCACATGTAAAAAGAAGGTACACCTGGGAGCTAGTTGAGAGGAGACTTGCAGGAGAAATTATTAGTGAAATGGCGGTCCAGGAAACTGCAAAGTGAAGTCTATGTTTGAGTTGTGTTGTGGACCGAGAGTGAGTGTGATCAGGCGAGCACTGCCAGCACCACACAAGGTGTGTGGTGGGAAGAATGTCCTCGACTTCTGGTATGTGATTGGAGGGCACATCATTGAGCACTATCAACAGTTGCAGGTGTTCGGTCAGGAGAGGAGCCTCGGCTCCAGGACTGATGAGGACGGATGCTGCAAGTGAGCTTGCGTGGGCGTGAGAATGGAACGTACATTAATCGCAGTCACCTCTTAGGCAGTTTCTCGGTTGGGTCGAGTTAAATTTTGTTAAACTAATGTAAGATAAGCCATGTATGCTTTGTAAAATAATATTGGGTGGAATTTATAAAAAGAGTGTTTTACAGCCACCATTATACTTAAAACCATAAACGTTTATTTGTTTATTTTACAGTGGCGCTCTACCAACATTGGAAGGCAAAACTTTTGTCAAATTTCCTTTTCTTGTTTGTTTGAAATGTTTTGGGTATAATAGGATCCCATCCCTTCCTCGTTCTTAGGACAGGATTGGCGGAGCTTGAGATGGAGATTTGTGCTGGATGGGAGCGGAAGTGATATGCAGCCACAGTGAGGTACAGCGAGCATTGAAGACCTGGCTTCTTTCCGAAAAGGGTGGAGAATAGAAGAAGTTATGCCCCCTCCCCCTTTTTTTATAGGACATGAGAGCTTTAAGAGATAAAATACGAACATGGAATAAAGAAATGATGTAAAAATAATGTAATAAATGTATACGTCTTGGGATAAAGAGCTACGTTTATACATTTATGGCCATCTGTTTGAATAGAGAAAGATCCAGAAGGAAGTGGTAGTACAACAAGGAGAAAGGACTTAGCCAGCCTCGAACCCGCGACCTCTCGCCGCTGGTAGTCCGCCGACTGCCATGTTCCAATAATTCGGAGCCATGTCCACATTTCTCACCCTACTCCTCCTACCGTTTCGCTCCTGGATTGTGTTTGCTTGTGACATGTTTTGTAGGTGGAGTTTAGCTTCAGATCGGTGATAATCTTTCGTCACTTTGAGCAGTCAGCTGAACCCACATATTGGTCCTGCCTCGGCGGATTGTCCTGCTTGTTCAGACTTTCGACACTTCAGCTCTGTTGTCGAAAATGAACGCGCCTGCTGTTCATGTTATGCAAGGACGCCTTACGAAGAGAGTCGAGTGTAAGAGAGTGCACTCCCGCGCTTGGAGGCTCAATATAAAAGTGGAATGTGCACTTGTGAACGGAAGCAGTAAATTGGTTATGTTATATATAGAAGTTATTGCCAACCAGGTAGCAAATGTGTTTGTTGACTCAATGTGTACTTGTAGACCTTTACATTTTCCCGGCTCTGAAGATTTCGATGTTAAGAGCCGCCCGAATATCTCCACTCCACTTTACATTTGCTTAAAATGTTGGATGCATTGTCACAGATTTGTACTCCTTAGTCCTGTATATAAACGGTTCTACCTTTTAGAATTCAAGATACAAAATTACTTACAATAGTATTACCCTGAAGGAAATACCTAACTACAGAAAGACAACTTCTTGTTGTCATCGCGGAAAGGAAAACCACGTAAGTATTTAAATTAACACAACCGCCACTACTCAAACAATAACATTTTTTGAAGCAACTTATTTCAGTATTTATTTGTCAACCTAAACTAACAACATCTTGCTAATTTTTTTGTATTTTAATGTACATTCATTGCGTTTAATGCCGTTTTGATGCTCCCTCATTTTTTCTTCAATTTCCTTCTAATAAGAAAAAACTGTTTAGTCCCTGCGATAAGTTAACAATTTCTGAAAAGTTTGCATACGACGAAATAATTCCTGTAGTGCTCTGAGTTTTCAAGCACTCTCATAAATGCTGACGTAATTAATATACTCGTTCATAATTCAGGATACTGTCCAACGAAATCAGNTTTTCAAGCACTCTCATAAATGCTGACGTAATTAATATACTCGTTCATAATTCAGGATACTGTCCAACGAAATCAGTATAGTCTTCGTCGTTATTATGAAAATAGTTAATTCTTTTACCAATATGGTTTCATCACTGACAGTTTAATACGAACTTCGACGATGGTTAACTGAGCACTAAGAATAACCACCTCAGGTTCTTCTTCAGTGTAAAGTTATCAAAGCCGTTAGCGGCCATCTCTTATGAGCAGTGCCCGAATCTCAATAAACTATATTTCTGCTGTCATCTTTGTTTAGCACTCGATGTTGCTATGTTTTTCTGTGCAGAGTGACGATCTCCTAACCGTGGTGTCCAACAGGTATTACGCGGCCACTTCCTGTTTGGTTTCTTCTAGAACAACTAGGATATGTCACTACCTCAATTAACCCCTTAACTTAAACATTAATTTTTCCGTTCCGGGTGCTGAAAGAGAGGAAACCTTTGGTCTGATGAGCACTTTCCGAATCCTTTCAATAACTTGTACTGTGGAACCTATGAAAGTAATTGCTATTGATCTATGGCACCGCCAGTAAACAATAATAAAATTGTGGTTGCTGTAGCAGCAACCAGTAACATTGACGACCTTGCACAGCACGGACCATGATTTGACATATTTTGTATCACGCCATGCGAGAACGAATATGCTCGGGATAACATGTTAAGATGTTTCATTTCAGTTTGAGCCGAGGTCTTGCTCAACAGTCTCAAGCGCCGAACCTGTGCTGCGTCTCAATTGGTCCAGAGAGCGCTCTCTCGTGCTCTCGAGGCCACGTCGCTATGACGACAGAGAGAACGCTCTCTGGTCGCCTCAATTCGTCGGAGAGAGCGTGAAAGAGCGAGAGAGCATAGAGATAACAAGAAGTTGTATACTCACTGGCGCTCTCTCGAACTCTCTCACCACGCGCCTAATTTGTTTACATTGTTTCCCGTGTTTGAATAAGGTTATTGTAGATTTATGGGCCAAAACAACGTCGCATTTTACCTGTGAATAATTTCCACCGTTTTACTCGACGAAATAACGTAACACGTATTTACAAAAATATAAATAAGAATATCTACCAAAAGTCTGGTATTGTTTGTCACTTTCACTGCAAAACGACGGTAATGCATAAAACAAAAGTAATAGTATTTTATGCATTAAAAATTATTCCGATAGTGCTATAATTACCTGTGATATTATTTGAACATATATAAACTACTTCCAATAGCTTTGGCCGTAATTTTAGCTGTACATGATGTCGCGCTATTTTGGCCTGAGCTGTCTGCGTGACGCCAGAGAAGCGAGAGAGTGGTCTCATTCTCACAGAGCGAGAGCGAGAGAGAGAGAGAGCGCGAGCGAAGCAGTGCTCTCGCCAGACTGTACGAAAGGGTGTACTCTCGAAAGAGTATTCTTTAAATTGGGACATGTCCTTAGTTGCGATTAGCTGATATTACGTATTTTTTTCTACATCACCTGTGATTTTTTTTTGCACGCACGTAATTTTTGAGTGGCCTTCAAGTTCGTCATTTTAGTGCAGAAATAGAAGGAATCGCTTTAAGCGTGAGTGCATTTGCTATCCAAGGATTCATTACCTCAACGTTGGAGTTTTTCTTGGTCATTGTTATTTGTGAGTTACCAGAGGTCCTGAGTGCAGAAACTACTTGTTATTTACAGAGCTGTAACTTCGACAACAACTCCTTGAGCACGTCACTCGTTTAACTTCAATAACCTTTGAACAGAATCTGACAACATAACCAGTCAAATATAAAACTACCATAATTGTTTGAAGGCCATGTTGCAGGATTCTACTCGATCAGTAATGATACAGCAGTACCTGATTCGACAGTTCTATTAAAATTATCAACGCCACGATTGTTGTATTTTGTTGGTTTTCATCTTCTTTGCTATAAACTGGAAGTGCGGAAATATCTTGAGATATTTTAATGGGATTTCTATTTTCCGAATGAAATACTGTTCCTTGTGTTGCGGGATTTTGAGAGTGGTGGATTGTGGGAAATGTAACGCAGAAGACAAACGTTAGACGACGTTAGACGACGTTAGCTGGTGTTTGAAGTGTTACGTTCTTCGTTGCAATAAAGTAAAACGTTTTTAAAAAGTTTGAAATGGGTTGAAAAATGTAGGTTTATTAATCAGGTAAACTCCTTAAAATGACTAAATTACTTTGGTGTGTTTAAACCAGGTGCCAAGTTATTTTAACTTATTAAGTACCAAACTAAACTGTGACGGAAGTTTATTTTTCTTCTTCTCCTTTCTGTAATTCCCCCCCCCCCTTTTTTTTGCACTTGGCAGCATCACTGTAAAATGTATGCCGTTCATTGTGGAAATAAATTACTTTATTTATATTCCACAAAGTACTTCATACAACAAAAACGCATTTTTCTATATATAGAAATTCGAAATGTTATAATATGAAATTGTTGACGGCGTTTGTTAGCCGTATAATATACATTTATCTTTTATAGTTGAGCGAAGACAATTAATAGAAGAGTTTGCGATAGTGGGGGAAAAAGAAAAAAAGGATTGAAAATTCCGGTATCAATTTTTTTATTCCGCCTTCAAAAATTCTAAAAACCCGTAGAAAAAATAAACTGTCATCGTACGTGAGTAAGCATGCGTGGCTGAGCGTTGAGTATCGGGTTTCCTCTCCAAACAAAACACAGAGATAAACAAATTAATCGCGAAGCAGAAATTGGTTACCGCGCGCTCGCCAGCGACGGGACGGGATGGGCTTGAAATATTTATTAAGGCGCGGACAGAGAGCGCGGAATGGTGCCACAGACTCGTCACACGCTGAATAAAACATAGGATCCGGCGTGTTGTGATCAGTTGTGCGGTGATGAACTCCAGGCTAGCTTCGCCCGCGAGAGGCCACAGAGCACATGACAATACAGAGGCGAAGCAGAGTACTACACCGCGACCTACAGCCGCACTCGCCACTTGCCACGTGCGGCTCGTTGTAAGTAGTTGTGTATACAGGGTGATTCTAAAATCATGCGACAAACATTGAGGGGCGGTAGAGCTCACTAAAACAAATAATTATTGTATAGGAATATATGAGTGGACGTGACGCGTTGAGGCACAAACACAAACATAACACATGAAATGCAACATATTGTTTATTTACAACGTCGCCGCTAAATGCCTTTTTACAGCAATGTTTATAATAATTGCTCAAAATTGCTACCACCGACAGTAATGCAAGCTTGGTAGCGTCGGTGGAGTGATTGGCGAACATATTCAAATACGCCGGGTATTTCACGCACGCGTGCAGCCGCACAGGACAGTCGAGCGACGAGGTCTTCAATGGAATCAACTGGAGTCTCGTACATGAGGGCTTTCAAATGCCCGCATAGGAAAAAATCGATACTCGATCAATCTGGCGATCGCGGTGGCCGTTTATGTGTTATGTTTTTGTGTTTGTACCTCAACGCGTCACTTACGCCCATATATTCCTATACAATAATTGTTTGTTTTAGTGAGCTCTACCACCCCTCAATATTTGTCCCATGATTTTAGAATCACCCTGTATAGTCTATTTGCGGTGTCTTTACACTTGTTGAATTACACCATTGAAATATCACATGCATGTCGTGCTTGGTTGTTTCTTAACTATGCTATGTATCACAGCCGTTTTACAATTGTGTTAAAATGTAAAATGACGTAACATAACCGTATTTTTGGTTAAGTTGNATGTAAAATGACGTAACAGAACCGTATTTTTGGTTAAGTTGCAATTTAAGTTATATATTGTCTATAAATTACAACGTTTCATTTATAATTAATATGAGTGAACACAGTGAGAAAATAGGTGGTGTTGGTAATATCTAGTATGAATTAATATCTGTGAAAAATATTATTAAACTGAGTGCGCACGAATGCGGTGCGTAGTCCCTTTGGTGTAATTTTCTAGACTCGGTGAAGTTTTATTTGCACGAGAAGGTCGAATATCCTGGAAATAGAACTTTAAAAGGACTTCATAAAAGTGGGAAGTAACCATGAATGGACTATATTATAATTTTTACAAAACCATAGAACATTTAAATGTGAATATATATATTTTTTTTTTTCATAAAAGAAGCGAAGATCGATATTTTGTTGCCCATTCATAAATTCTGTTACTGAAACATAAATGTGGCTATTGGAAAATGTCAAAGTCAGCGGAGATCTCTGTAATTATTTCCCTGTTTACGATATGTGTTCTGTAAAACAGTGTTCAGGTACACAGCGGCAATGCTAACACTTTTCTGAGCAGATTGCTGTGTGGAAACCTACAGACATCGCTTAGCATTAGGAGGAAACACAACATACGCGGAGCTTGTTTGTGCTGTTTTACATCGCCGTCGCAGTTCTTCCTTACGGCCGGATGTGACCTTGAGGCGTTTAATATTGTTTTAAGGATTCCCCTTGGGGGCGTTCAAGTACCAAAAATTATTTTCCGTATTTTATGGGTATATTATGATTCTGTGATATTACATCAAATAGTAGTCTGGTCTGATAAAAGTATACAAAATCAAATAGAATTAATCTAAAAAATTAATTACGGAAGTTATGGAAATTTGGTAATTTGTGTTTTTACATACAAATTTCAAAATGTTTTGTGAATAACATGTTTCGTTACAGTTCGAATTAATTTTTTGTTATCAGAAAAATGGAAAAGTATTTTTTTTTAAATTTTATGGCCTTGGCTATAATTTTATTTTAAATTTTACAATAACATTTTTAATTAAAAGTAGCTAAAAGTTAAACCATAATTGCAGGTGAATAAAAAGCCAGATTTTAAAGAAATTTCTTCGTGGTGTGCCTAGAATTTCAACAATAACTTCAACTGAAATCAAACATCGTGTTCGTCTATATTTTTTTAATATGTTTGGCACAGAATACAAGGTTAAAATGCTTATAATTCTAATAAAGAAAGTAAGTGAAAGTTCTTAAAAAATATTATTGATGCTGGAGGCCGCGGTGGCTGAGCGGTTAGCATGCTCGCCTCCCACAAAGGCGAACCGGTTTCAATCCCCGGCAGGTTCATTCCGGATTTTCGCAAGTGGGAATCGTGGCGGACGATGCCGCTAGTCGGCGGGCTTTCTCAGGGATCTCCCGTTTACCCCGCCCCCTAATTCCGGCGCTGCTCCATACCTCACCTCGCTTCACCCTCGTCGGGTCTCAAGACCTTGATGTTAAGAGCCGCCCAAATCTCTTCACTCACTCACTATTATTGGCGCTCTCACAAAACCGTGGAATATCTTGAAGAAACAGACCTTGGTGCTGTCACTCGCCGGCAACATGTCTGAGCGCCGTTCGCGAATCAGCGTTTCGTAACTTACCCGTCAGCCGGCAGCCCGGGCCAAACAGGGAGCCTACCACAGCTCGCAGTAGCCAATCAGACACAAGGTCCGTCCCCAGGCGCTCGCACGACAAGTCAGACGACGGGCAGAGGCGCTGATTGGCGGTCCGTGCTCCAGCACGTGGTTGTGGTTCGCTGTTGTANGTCCGCCTAGCAGCCAGTTAGGACTTCGGGTTTTGTTTCGTGCTGGCAGTGGTTGGAAATATCTCACCCAGCCTAATTACCACTATATTTCTTAATGCAGGCATGGCAAAATAATATTTTTGTTACAAATCGCCAGAGGGCCGGAGTTCGTAAGAGATGGAGACTCAATAAAAATACACTTTAAAAAAATGTTAATTTATTTATAAATTTATTTGTAACGCCTTGTAATACACAAGGCTATTGTTCACATCATTAAACTACCTACGTCTATTATTGCCCTTGTTATTCTCCGTGAGCGTAATATTTAATGTCAATATCAGTTCAGATTTAAATCCTTATCGCTGTGATTTTATAGGTTACAGCTATTTAATCCACGCTTATTATTTTCACATTTTCAACCCAGCTGTATTTCCCCGCAATTTAAAATGTCTGTCACTTCCGCATTCAGGCCCACAGTTCCGCTGGTCAGTTTCTCTCTCCCACTGTACCGATGACGTAAAAGCCAAGTACCCATGTCGGTACTTTCATTCCATTCCCTTATCACAAACAATACATCACCCCCTAACGCAGACGTATTTACGTAAAACCCACGGCAGTTTCACCGACAAAGCCACACACCTAGTTTTGTTATACTTCTTGCAGCTTATCCTTGTTGTTTGTCAGAACCTCTTGAAACGTCATAATCTTGACCGGTGTTCTACTGGGAAGTCCCTCTATTCCCGTTGGTTCTGTTGCCTGATTGTACAAAATAATGTGGTCACTTGTATTTGTCCCCGTTGTGGCGCACCTAGGTTAATGAGAGACTCAAATGCTGAAGTAGATGCCACGGAGTGCATCGTATCGTGCAACGCTGGCTGTTAGCCGTCCGGACCTGCTGTCATGGATCAGTCGACGGGGACAAGCCCGAGCAAACTGCATCTGTGTCCACGCCAGGGGAAGAATNTCTGTTGCCTGATTGTACAAAATAATGTGGTCACTTGTATTTGTCCCCGTTGTGGCGCACCTAGGTTAATGAGAGACTCAAATGCTGAAGTAGATGCCACGGAGTGCATCGTATCGTGCAACGCTGGCTGTTAGCCGTCCGGACCTGCTGTCATGGATCAGTCGACGGGGACAAGCCCGAGCAAACTGCATCTGTGTCCACGCCAGGGGAAGAATACAAAGCACGTTCCAACAGTTACAGTTTGTAAACACAGCACCGATGCGCCAGCGAATCTCCCTCCCGACGGCACAATGTGCTGGACAGTTACACCACCAGGAACTATATAACACTTGGCAACACTTTGTACGGGGTCTGTATGTGGACCCCCGCCGAGAAGAACAGGCATCAAGATGCAGCTTCAACTTGGAGTGTCACTCGATGCTTACCGTCATGACAACCGGCCTACACTGGTACATACCGGTTAGTCATATACTGTATTTAAGTGGCTAATCAGCTATATCTTGGATCTCGCTCGCCACAGAACCTTATATTTATTGTAGCCTTAAAATAATTAAATATAATTCCTATTCAAACTTGTATATAACTTCAGTTTAGAACCATAAACCTTCCCTAGTCGAAATATATAAATATAACTTTCGAACTTTCTTAGTCTAAAATAAAGAAATATAATACTATGTCCTCAGATAGCAAGTAGCTGCATTTGTAACCTCCCCTCTTCCTTATCTGGCTTGCTGAAGAGGCTCATCAATGCCCACTTACAATGGGGAGCAAAAATGGCCTAAATACATACGGAGAGAGAGGAAATACTTTACAGCCAATCAGAACTCTTCCTCGTTTTCTACACGAGCCACGCCGAAATGTTGGACTCAGTCCGACTTTTATGCTCGCAGGAAAATAGCGGATTTGGTCGATATTTCCCAGAGGTCTACAGTTTCCACATGTTCTACGACAGTAGTTGGGTGGATGATCGCCAACCTCATCTATGAATGCCACGTTTAGACAATTGTAAGAAAGCAGCGCCTTCAAGGACACGCAAGCCTGGTTGTTAGTGAGTTCAAAACAACCCACACTTTTGGTAATTAACAACAATAAGATTTTGATCTTGTCAAAATAATTTTGTGCTAGTTATTAAACTTCTGGTAGAGCATTGAAGATTTTTTTTTACAGCAATGTTATATTTTTCCCACCATATAATTCGAATAGTTTTATATATTTTATCTACGATTTAAGAAGATTACTGTATTTTCAATTTCGTACTCAAAGAATAAAAATGGCAAAAAGACGGATATGTAACATCATGAATTTAATAGGATTCTAAAAAGTTTAATTGGTCTCGATTCGAAGGGTGCAGATAATTTTTCAAGTTCAGTGAGCAAAGTAAATCGAAGGCCACAGAATTACAAGCATTTAATTCTGAACGTTACGCAATAAATTAGCAACAAAAAGACGGGAAACTCCTCTGTCAACAAAGACTTCCACAGATGACTCCAGTAATAGCACGTAAGACAGGCTTTATTGTGCTACCCCTTATAAATTCTGCACGAAAAAGTACAATTTAATGAACCACGTCAGTGTGAGCACTGTATTCATACTTCGTTCACAATTTGAGTTGAGAAACTTTTTATCTCATATTTATAGATTATTTCATCCTTTCAAACGCAAATCAGACATGTCGTTCAACGTCCATGACTGCCAGCCAGCTCTTTTGAAATCTCTGTATCTATGATTAATATTTTTTATTTCCTTCATNAACTGCATCTGTGTCCACGCCAGGGGAAGAATACAAAGCACGTTCCAACAGTTACAGTTTGTAAACACAGCACCGAGGCGCCAGCGAATCTCCCTCCCAACGGCACAATGTGCTTGACAGTTACACCACCAGGAACTATCTAACACTTGGTAACACTATGTACGGGGTCTGTCTGTGGACCCCCGCCGAGACGAACAGGCATCAAGATGCAGCTTCAACTTGGAGTGCCACTCGATGCTTACCGTCATGAAAACCGGCCTACACTGGTACATACCGCTTAGCCATATACTGTATTTAAGTGGCTAATCAGCTATGTCTTGGATCTCGCTCGCCACAAAACTTTATATTTATTGTAGCTTTGAACTAATTAAATAAAATCGCTATTCAAACTTGTATATATCTTCAGTTTAGAACCATAAACCTTCCCTAGTCAAAATATATAAATATAACCTTCGAACTTCTTAGTATAAAATAAAGAAATATAATACTATGTCCTCAGATAGCAAGTAGCTGCATTTGTAATCTCCCCCCTCCCTTATCCTGCTTGCTTAAGAGGCTCGTCAATACCCACTTACAATGGGGAGCAAAAATGGCCTGAATACATCCATGCTTGATAACGTCAAACAGAGAGAGAGGAAATACGTAACAGCCAATAAGAACTCTTCCTTGTTTTCCACACGAGCCACGTCGAAATGTTGGACTCAGTTCGACTTTTATGCTCGCAGGAAAATAGTGGATTTGGTCGATATTTCCCAGAGGTCTACAGTTTCCACATGTTTGATGCCAATAGTTGGGTGGATGATCGCCAACCTCATCTATGAATGCCACGTTTAGACAATTGTAAGAAAGCAGCGCCTTCAAGGACACGCAAGCCTGGTTGTTAGTGAGTTCAAAACAACCCACACTTTTGGTAATTAACAACAATAAGATTTTGATCTTGTCAAAATAATTTTGTGCTAGTTATTAAACTTCTGGTAGAGCATTGAAGATTTTTTTTTACAGCAATGTTATATTTTTCCCACCATATAATTCGAATAGTTTTATATATTTTATCTACGATTTAAGCAGATTACTGTATTTTCAATTTCGTACTCAAAGAATAAAAATGGCAAAAAGACGGATGTGTAACATCATGAATTTAATAGGATTCTAAAAAGTTTAATTGGTCTCGATTCGAAGCGTGCAGATAATTTTTCAAGTTCAGTGAGCAAAGTAAATCGAAGGCCACAGAATTACAAGCATTTAATTCTGAACGTTACGCAATAAATTAGCAACAAAAAGACGGGAAACTCCTCTGTCAACAAAGACTTCCACAGATGACTCCAGTAATAGCACGTAAGACAGGCTTTATTGTGCTACCNCTGGTTGTTAGTGAGTTCAAAACAACCCACACTTTTGGTAATTAACAACAATAAGATTTTGATCTTGTCAAAATAATTTTGTGCTAGTTATTAAACTTCTGGTAGAGCATTGAAGATTTTTTTTTACAGCAATGTTATATTTTACCCACCATATAATTCGAATAGTTTTATATATTTTATCTACGATTTAAGAAGATTACTGTATTTTCAATTTCGTACTCAAAGAATAAAAATGGCAAAAAGACGGATATGTAACATCATGAATTTAATAGGATTCTAAAAAGTTTAATTGGTCTCGATTCGAAGGGTGCAGATAATTTTTCAAGTTCAGTGAGCAAAGTAAATTGAAGGCCACAGAATTAAAAGCATTTAATTCTGAACGTTACGCAATAAATAAGCAACAAAAATACAGGAAACTCCTCTGTCAACAAAGACTTCCACAGATGACTCCAGTAATAGCACGTAAGACAGGCTTTATTGTGCTACCCCTTATAAATTCTGCACGAAAAAGTACAATTTAATGAACCACGTCAGTGTGAGCACTGTATTCATACTTCGTTCACAATTTGAGTTGAGAAACTTTTTATCTCATATTTATAGATTATTTCATCCTTTCAAACGCAAATCAGACATGTCGTTCAACGTCCATGACTGCCAGCCAGCTCTTTTGAAATCTCTGTATCTATGATTAATATTTTTTATTTCCTTCATCTCTGTAATTCCTCACGTTTTTTTATCGCAGACCAGAATCTTTAAAGGAAGACGTTTCTTGAATTCAAATGCAGGATATTATACAAAATCTTTCGAAGTGTCAAATGTCTGACTTCTCCTTTATTCATTTTATTACCATTTTTTTAATTCGCGCGTCGCTGATTTACGTTGTAGGTCTTCGTGTTCAATAAACTGTCTATGACCCTATCAAAATTTTAGTTATTTGTTTTCGATTCCACAGACAAGTGAATGTTATAACAGATGACTTCCATGCACCACCCACGTAACGGCTTACTAAATGCCGGTCACCGAAAAATTCTTTATTTTATATCATTAGTGTTTAAGTTTGAAATTAACTTTAGTTTTCCGTATCACTGGAAAAATTCAGCTAACAAATTTACGTTCTATGTGTTTAAATCGAAAGAGCGAATTAGCACANTCTCTGTAATTCATCACGCATTTTTATCGCATACCAGAATCTTTAAAGGAAGACGTTTCTTGAATTCAAATGCAGGATATTAAACAAAACCTTTCCAAGTGTCAAATGTCTGACTTCTCCTTTATTCATTTTATTACCATTTTTTTAATCCGCCCATCGCTGATTTACGTTGTAGATCTTCGTGTTCAATGAACTGTCTATGACCCTATCAAAATTTTAGTTATTCGTTTCCGATTCCACAGACAAGTGAATGTTACAACAGATGATTTAAATGCTGGTCACAGAAAAATTAGTTATTTTATATTTGTTCTAAATGCTATTCAACTTGTAGACATAACTTACAAGTACTATTTCTTAGCGTGAAAATTTTTTAACGCCATATTTTTTACATACTGGCCTGTCTAAATCGCAGTTTTATTGTCTTTGGGACGTACAGACAATAAAAACTTCTTCACTAACCGTAATGAGATAATTCACATTAAAATAAGATACCGTGAGTAACTTCAAGAAATCTTCAAAATCACGCTATGAAATGCATTCGTAAATTTAAAGAATTAATTGAAATAATGATATTTTTGCGTGTTTTGGATTTTTAAGTCTATTTTTTTTTGTAAAATACGTTTTACTAAAATTAATTAAGACATAACCTTTCAGTAGTGCTTGTTAAACGTTCTGTAAATGATCTCGTTTATTTTACTTGTACGCTCCAAAAACAATAAAATTGTGATTTCGACATGCCATAACGCTAAAACTATGAGATCAACAAAATCTTTATTGGAGGAAATAGTGTTTTAAAATAATGTCTACAAGTTGAACAACATTTTGTATGAATACGAATTAATGGAATTTTATGACCAGCAACATTGAACTGTCACAATAACACTTCATAACAGCATGGGCCAGAAATAATTTTAAAAAATATTCAAAAATATTTTGCTATGCGTAAAACTAAAACTAGATACAGTTATTTCAGTGGTTTTTTTCATATTATTTACTATGTTTACGAAACAGGGGCTTAGACAGATAGGCTCTTCTTCCTCTATATTAGAAACAGTGAATTGGCGTTGTTTGTTTTACCTTGTGACATGCCATTAAAAGTTATGTTTCCAATTCAAATTTTAACTAAAAAAATTTACAATTGAATAATAAGTTGAAAATATAGCTTTAAAATACACATCACTACGTGAAACAAAAAAATATATATCAACGACCTACGCTTGCAGGTTAACCAAATAAGAATTAAAAATATTAAATATGTGACATTTTGTTTACAGGTCTGCGGAATGAGTGCAGGTTACCGTAAAATAAGGATCACCTAATATATTTACATCATATGCACGTATTTTCGCACTGTACACTATCTGTACATTGCTGTACACGATCGTATGTCCAGCTGCATCGGCCGATTCACTAGAAATCACCGGACTTCACCAAATTAATTTCGCTTTTCTATGAGGAAAAATTACAGAAGCTTACATTATATCTATAACAGCAGTACCGAAAGTATCTTTTCCACTAACAGAAACATCTTCTCAGTAGAGAAAATTTGTACATGTCAACAAATGAATACAAAGGTATCTTGCAATTGCTCTGACTTTATTTCACGAGAAAGAAACCACTCCCATCAAAACTTCAGAAGTCGGAAAATTTCAGGAGCGTAATTGGCGACCAACGGTATTTAAACGAAAGTGTGTTTCTGTTACTGCTGTGGTTAAGCCAACATTATTGGCTCCGCCGTCAATGACGCTGGGTTATATTTTAAAAATAAAACTAAAAATGCTCTACCGTTTGCAAACAGACCAGACTTTTCACGAGAGCAGCCAATAATCGTCGGCACGTACAGTTATAACTAAAAATCCTAAACTTAAGGCACAAAACCTGACATTTTATGTACACTCTTAGACTATATTACTAGGCAGTGGGAATAAATCGTTCTGGTATTTAAAAAAAATCGCCTATATTTAATGGTTTTAATGTGAACAACCAAAACAAGTGTTTAAAATTTGGTTTTAAGGCGGCGCTGATACGATCATGCACTAACATTTCCTTGCAGAAATCAACGAACGAGCTTCGTTGATTGCAAGGTCAATAAAGGAGTTCTAACAATCAGCCTGTGATCACTTCGATCTTTGCACATGCATTCATTCACAGACTATACAAAATACATTGAGAGATGAACTATCAATTTAATATGGGCCTAAGAGTAAGACTAAAATTATAAATGTTGTGTTTATTTTCTACCTTCAAAATTGGGTCGTGGTTCTCGATTGAAACCAGGACATATTTTATTAATTACAACAAAGTAAAAAATAAAATTATGTTCTGAAAAAAAAAGGTTAAACAAATGTTTGCATTTTTGAGAAACTTCATCCTATTATTTAACTAAGACTATTTACGAACGAGGGGAAATTGGCATGCTCTTTACGTAAGAAGCTATGAAAAAACATTTACTGGATACATATAAAATGTAGTTTTCATGTGATATACAAACCCATAAATAGAAGCCTTTCGAAATTAACGTCTGACCATTTACTTCAGAGGAAAAAGTTTATGGAAATCAAAGAACACCACTGCTACAGAACCAGATATCACACAGAAGCGGTTCGGAAGTAAAATACAGAGTCTATTTTTGCGATCGTTGTCAAGGTCAACGATAGTACTAACAATGATAACTGTATGGAACACCAATAATGGAAGGAAAGCGGTAGGCCTTTAAAAAAATGAGGTCTACGAAATTCTAGAAAGTGTCATCAGTGTTTAAGTTTGAAATTAACTTTATTTTTCCGTATCACTGGAAAATTTCAGTTAAGAAATTTACGTTCTATGTGTTTAAATTGAAAGAGCGAATTAGCACCAGCGTGAATGTTCTCGAAGCAATGTGGGGGGAAAAAAAAGTCCCGTAACTAAAGAGAGTACGGGTGTTTAGCATAGACAGTTATCTGGTTTCAGATGCCAATTACTTGCTCTGGAGCTCGATGCGAACTAAGGGAGTTAACGAACGTCGAACACACAGGACAAACTCTCGCTTTACTGGAGTTTTTCTCCGCTTTCTAAGCAATTCGTTTATCGAGTGAGCTCCCGAGTTCCCGGCGCAAACTCCCGTCGGCTCTGGGTGGTCGACCCTCATTTGCATAACAAGCGGTGCGCCAGCGAGCTGCAGCAACCCGGCGACAGATAGCGCGGATTGGAAGCCGTGACGTCACCGCGTCTTTTATGTTGGAAGAGCCTGTGATGGTGACACGGAAGGGGGAGGGGAGTGCCTATAAGCGACGACAAAGAAAAAAACCTCGGCAAAACAGAGAAGTGAGGGTGCCGATCACAAAAAAAAACTCAATTTTACACCTCTACTAAACATCGTTGAACTTCTATCATTACATATAAATACTCTTTCTTAGCATAAAAATATTTTTAGATCATATAGTTCATCATGGAATGGGATGGAACGTACAAATAAAATTAACGAAGTCATTTACAGGAAATCTAACAATGATGACTGGAAGATCATGTCCTAATGAATTTTAGGTATGCTTTGTAGTAGATAGATTTGGCCGATCCGAGGACAATGGCTGGGGCTGCGGATCGACAATCTTATATCCACCATCTTGGATGATGTCACAGCCACGATCTTGTTTCCGGCCACCATTTTGGCTGTGTCTGCCATCTTGTTTTCGGCCATTGTTTTGTTTCTGGCTACTATTTTGTTTTCATCCCCCATCTTGTTGCTGCCATCCACTATCTTCTACACCATATTGTTTCCACTTGTTTGTCGTTTACATCGGCTGTTTCTAGGGGGTGTGCCAGTTGTTCGACCACCATATTTGGTCATGGAGATTGCAGTTAGAATGTGCTGGTGTCGCTCCCGCGCGGCCGCCATGTTGGTTATAGAGTTGGCAACTAGGGGCAATGCTTTTTACATTATTTTCACAGAGCTGAAAATATTGTCTGCAGGAGGGTGAGATCGAACTGCCGAACCTTGGGTTGTCATGTAGACACATTAGACCACTCAGCTATCGGGACATGTGGTAGGACAACAGTTTAAAAGAAGTAATAGTGTGTGTTTGCAGGGGAAGAATAAATATTTTGTTGTGATTATTCCAGTGCATAGTAATAATTTTTTTTTTTACTATCCAAGACTTATGTAGATCAGCAATAAGAATTTTTTTTCATATAGTTATAAACGTGCAATAACAATTTTTCATATAGTCATAATTATTTTTTACTTCAATTTTTCTTTGTAAGTATTTCTTTTTAGGTATATTTTATCTTTTTAAAAATATTATGAAAAGTGTACCTTGAATATAAAACACATTTTTATTACTTTTTTATTATTAAGTTTTAATTTACATATATTTTTTTTATTAAAGACATTTGTTTTTCTTGTGCCAGCCAGCCATCCATCCTTCGATCTGGAACTGGTATAATTTTCGGCATCACCCTCCCACTTTGCCAACTGTATGGCTGCTAAAGCAACCATGCGCGTGGGTCTCCAGCTGGGGGCGGAGAAATACAGTACACTCTTACAGTACTACAGATATACAAAAGATATATTTTAAATCTCCATAGTTCTGCAAGGATGAGTTGTATAGGCGGGTTACAATGCCAAAAATTATACCAACCTAGGACCAAAGAACACCCTGGACAGAAAAGACAACCAGAATAAAGAAAACAGCCGAAAGTAACTGAACGAAAGAATTGTAGATAAAGAAGAAGAAACGAAAGCTGAGAAGTAGGTAGTTAGATAAGGTGGGTAAGAGCAATACTGCCTCTAGTATTACAATTAGCCAAGATGTCGCAACTAAAAAATATTTCACCCCCCACAACCCCAGTAAACGATAAGAGTTGGAACCCCCAGGAATTGGCTTTAAACCCTGGTCGGAGGCCCAAACAGAAGACGTAGCTCCAAATCCCCATGCAGGAGTGCACAAGCGAAATTGCCGAAGTGATATATCAGTTGCAACTATCTATAATCAAAATTGCTGGTGGTGGACCAATCTCTCTCATGATGACATCTGCAGCAGTNATTACCTTCCAGTTGTCTGGTATAAATTTTTCTTCACAGTAGCAGCTGGTATGTGTCGTGGCATGATTCAATAATTACATGTTGTTGAGCAGCTTCATGGGTTCACTTGTCTCATAAATTTCCTTCACTTTATTTCCAACATCCACGATCACTTTTATAAATTTATTGGCAGCATCTTCCCCAGTGTAAATTTTCGGCCCCATTGGTAGACTAGCGGTTTTGGTGGCAGGTATGATGTTCAAAATTGTTACATACATTAATATGAAATGCTACAGGAGACAGAGAGGTGGGAACCATGATCTCCACAAGTGGGTAGTAGATAAGCCCGGCTCGCTATGCGTCTAATGTACCCGGTTAACAACCCCCCTCCCACGAATCCCGAGTCTCGAGTCGCTAGAGTCGCAGGCCAGGCCCCCAGAACAATTGGAAACTCATGACAACATCGACAACCAATCACAGGCTTTTTCACAATGGCGTAATAAATCTCCAATACTGGCACGACGAAGTCACTTTAGCGCGCAGGCCAAACGCCTTAACAGATCCGGACCGCAACCCGCGATACGTGAGTGTGTTGCATGTAGGAGTGACAGTGGGTGTCGGGCGTCATAGGCTGGAAAACAAGAAACTACTCTTACATACAAGCACCTTAAAACATTACCACACAATTGACAAAGGTGCCTCCGTCACACTACTTCAGTAACATTAATACTATTTAATTAAAAAAAGCTGTTTCTTTCTTGTCACGGACTTTTCCATATCGTTAACATAATGCACCGCAGGTTTGCTAATGGCGACTTACTGACACCTTACGAAGTTTTTTAAAAACATGTATATTTACTATGTATGCACTGTCATTAATCCATTTTCGTGTTGCAGGCAGTATTATATGTTGAATATGTAATTCTATTTAAACACGCAAATATGCTACCGTGACTATTCGATTGTTGAGCTCAACATGTTAAACATTTTCAAACACGCAACAAATTGGCACTAATCTACTCTTGACGAAACACATATATAGGCAAATATAATCTGTTTTCACTGTCAACTATTGAACACAAAGTTTTTAAATTATTTTAATGTATCTGATGTAAAATTTATTTTTATATAGTGTTATCTTTATTACATGTCTAATTTGTATTTAGTTTAATTTGAACATATGTGTTATCTACCTTGCATTATTCTCTGTTTACAGTACTCACATATTTGTTACTACCGATATATATTTTTTTATGTTATATTTGTTTGCTGCTTCATTTCGTAGGAGTTTCAAAGGTAGAGTAGAGGATACTTAATAAAATTTACTCAAAACATTTTGTTTCAAAAACGATTTTACATTCAAACATTTTTATTTTTGTAATGAACTCTTGAATTTGTTTTAACTTTATAATGTAAAATATAACTGTAAAACTAGATAATCCTGTATATTTGTAAGTACGAAGAGGATGAATCTGGTTAAAGAATGTGGATGTCATGAGATTCCTCATAAAAGTTGTGTGGCTGCTTGCTCCGTATTGTCGCAGTTATTTCCCGTGAACTGGTGGAAAACTGCCACTGGCGGAGAGAATGTTGCAGTAAGGTAACAATCAGTCAGAGCGCACTTCCACCTCGTGTCGTCTGCCAGATGTTGATCGCCCGGGAAGTTATCATCGCCGAGGAATTCTCATCTCGGCGATCTTGAGGAGACTTCTCGACTCGAACTGTCGCGTTAAACGAGGGGCATAACTCCGACAGGACGTTCGCTCAACCCGATGGCAATTAGAAAAGTTATAGGTCACTGTCAGGCGGACTGCTTTCGTCAAACCGGAAACGCAATTTTGGTCCCTGAAGGAGGCCCTCGGCGACGGCAGATGAGGCAACTCCGGCCTACCACGTCACACGAACCGCATCATCGCTCACGAAGAGTGGACCGTTTCGTATTCATTCCCGTCGTAGACGCAGGAGCGTTTTCCCGGCCGTCTTTTATTTTCCTCGCGACCGTTGAAAAAAAAACGCGACCAGCCGTTTGATGGTAATGCACCCCTCTGGAGAGGAATTAAGGGAGGTGATTGCACCAACGTGCTGATGGGGTACGACTGGGCGTAATTAGCAAAGCTGCCGGGACCTGAGTGGTATTACTGCTGTCGAGAGTTTAAAGAGTTGATGAGTGCAATCCGTTGTTACCAGACTGGAAATGAAATTGTTTCTACATTTGTTGGCTCAGGGTTAAGACGGGCATTGCGGCTTTCGTTATCGTTGTTCGTTTATCTGCGATAACATCATAGTTGTGTTTGTTATTGTTTTTAAACTCGTGAAGGTGTTTTCGTAATTTATGCTGATTATTTCAGGGACGCCCAGGGGTGTCTTGGACTTCCTTTACTCTCTGTCAGTTACCACTCATATTTTGCTAATCCGTTAACTATCTGCGTTGCATCTAACGCATTATTTCTTACGTCCGCTCTTTTTTTAAGCTGACAGTTGAAAAATTATCCCTTTTCGGGCTAAATTATACATAATAAAACATACGAAGAATAATATTTCTTGTATTTTACTTAATTAGTTCAACAAAACATACATTGAAAAGGACTCATGAGCAGGCAAACTGCACAATGCGATCGTACTAGAAGAATACTTAACTTACTACCCCATAGTCGTAAAGTTCATTTGGCTGCTTTATCATGCTTTAACACATCTCTGCTGCTATTTTTGTTCTCCACTAGATGTCTCTTCTTTCTTATATGTGATCCCATCAAATGTCGGCGTGGATGTGGCTTTATCTTTCAAATTGGCAGACAGAAGAGGCTGTGAATAAGTGCATTTCATCAACGCAGAAGGTAATTTGGCATGCCAAGTTTGGTAGAATTCAACCAAATGGATCGGTATTTGAGGGAATTATCGCCTAAAATTATTTTATGGTCGCCATTCTGAAAATATGTGTGTGGCACGCTAAATACATACATTTTTAGATCGAAGTACCATAGTACTACGTGGATGTCAACTTTCGTGGGAATCGGTTGAGCTTATGACGTCAATTCTTAATTTATTCAGGTGGTGCTGACTTTGTGTGTGTACGGAATTAAGACTGGTTCAGTTGATTGATACCTCTCTGAGAAATTCCATAATATCCAAAAATTTAAATGGTCGCCGTTTTGAAAATAAACATCTCGCATAGTCTTAAAGTACACAATTCGGACATCATTAATATATTCTATGCTTTTACCAAATTTGGCGAAAATCGGTGAAAGTGTTCACAGGTTATTAGAACTCACAAACATACACATGAACACGCAGATATACTACACTCCGAATAAGTGATATCAATCAGTGAAGTAACGTTCACTGAAAGTCAGTTGATAAGCCACTGCTGACCGGCGAATCAAGCAAACTTGCTGGGAACAAGTGATTTATAGCGGTGGTATTCTTGACATTCAGTGGGAAATCACAAATAAATCAGTGAAATTCGGCCACCATGTTGATTAGTTATTTGTCACTGAATATCAATTGCTCTATTCTCACTGTTTTCACTGATTCAGCTCAATTATCACTGCTTCAAATTTAGAGTGTGATATGAGATCTCGCAAACACATATTTCCTTTGAAAAGTAGCATAAAATGGTGTAAGGAATCAAGCGATCTGTGTTGATCAGACGAAAACCGCATTTTACTGAATGATGTTACATGTTCAGCACATGATCATGATCTGAGCATGACCATGGTGACGATATGTGATCTCTTCTGGACTATAAATTAGGCTGAGGGCGTAGAGCACATTTCGCTGGTCAGGAAATGTGTCCATGATCAGATAACTGTGATCAAGTGAGTCCAGTTTTTTGCGGTTATCATGACATTCATAGTTCGCAAGTCTTGCAATCAAAAGCAAGCACTGCACCTAAACCAAAACAATTAGATTTTAAAGTATATTATTGTAGTTACATGACATATCGGCAGACGTTTGTATACACTGGGCCACTAGACGAATAACTGACGCTGGAGTGCGATAAAAAATACCCAAGGGAAAAATGTTGCTTCAATAAGTTACGGCAAGAAATGTTCAAGTAACTTATAATTACTTCTTGGTAGAGGTGTTATTTTTGTATAAACTTAGATTTTTAAAGAATTGATTTTTAAACTATAAGAAAATCCATATCAAAGAAAAAAAATTTAAGTCGCATTCTATTATGTAGGTATCGAACGTAGATTTTAGTACTATTAAATTTATAACTGAACTGACGTTGATAAGCTATGACAACACCACCAGTCATTCTCGCTGAAATACGCAAGACGTGTGCTATTTTACTCTAGTGAATATAAGTATTTAAATATAAAAATAGAACATTTTGTAATTAGTGTGATATGCAAATGTACACATACGAGTTTATAATTTCAATCATTGCTACAAACAGTGCGTGCAGTATGAATGCATAATTAACACATATTGAGGAGAACTGAGATAAGTGATGAGACGATGTGTGTTCGTCTCGTGTTCAAGATGACGTAGGCTTGCCTAGGCCCCACAGTTGTGCGCCAAATTAACTTGACGCATGTACCGCCACTGTAAAAGACAGGGCGGCTTATACGGTCAAAGTTAATGCCCCTCCAGGCCCTGACTATTAGGTGCGTGGAGGGTAGGTTGCCGGTTTAGTAATAATGTTGGCTAAGACTGTGGTATTTGGAAGTACGAATATATATTGTCTCATATGTCTTTTCACAAATACACAATATCGGAACTTCTGAGGTGCGGTACTGTCATAGTGTGTCTACTCGAATGTACTGGGTGAATTACTTCGTGAGGGCGGGGGCTTCTGTGGCGGCGATTTGCATACTTAACTCAGCGGTGATTGCGAGTAGGCCGTCATCTGGGTTGGCGTTCCGTTGGTGCTGATTCTCCCTGGACTGCAGTTCGGACTCGTGGAGACGTCTTCTCGCGATCTCTTCCCTTGGCTCGGCGATCGTCAACGTACTGACCCGGACGATAGTAATCTACTGATCCCCCTTAAGGATGCGGCTGACGGATGTGGCCGGGTTCCGAGATCCCGGCCTTAGTAACTATTCTCTGACTTACTCTCTCGGCGCGGTAGAAATCGACTGAACCTGTGACGACCGATAATACTCACGACTGATTACTGACTGACCCCCTCCCATTCTTGGAAAGGGGTTTTTATACACGCCCGCCTGCAAGCCTACATTCTCGGCACGTGGCGCCCTGGGTGGGAAGGGGGTGAGGGGAGGGGTGAAGTGGTGAGCTTCGAACAAAGGTTTTTACCACACGTGTCCTCGTTCTGAAGGAACTGGGCGGGCGGGGGGGGGGATAATACCTCGGCACAAATTACTGCGAGTCAGTATTCTTCTGCGATGCGTACTTCTGCGTTCCGGCGAACTACGCCTGATAATTTTGGGTGATAACTCGAAAGCCCTGCACTCTCGACAGATCTGCTGGCGGGTTGGAGGCGTAGGTAGATGAAGGGGGTGTGGGGGGGGAGGCCTCCGCTTCAGCTTCACGTGTCTGGAGATTTTCCATGCCACGTGCCTATTCGAAGGCGACAGCAAAGTGCACTAAAGGTTGAAGGGGGTGGGGTAAGGGGGTGAGGGAAGTGAGCCAAAGGCGTGCTGTAATCCTCAAAACTGTCACGCGACAAAGAGCTCCAATTCCCTACAAAAAAAGTACGTCGCTTTACGAATTTTCTCCTGCCCGTTGTTAAATTCAGCTGTGGACGTTTTCCCTACCTCTGGCGAATAGTTCGGAACAGCTCAGGAAGACCACGATGCACGCTGCCTCGTCTACGGTGGAAAATACGCAGCAGATTCAGCGCCCGACGTCAAGTGGGCCTTCGAAGCGGCATCCGACGTCAAATGGGCCTTCGAAGCAGCAGCGAGTCGACCAGCGTAGCGGCCGCCTCGGCGCCAGAAATCCAACTACCGAAAGCCGCACGTGCTTCCAGCCGAAAAACTGACGTGCCTCAGTACTATTGGCTACACCTTGATGACGTCAGCGGTGTTGCCAAGAGTGGCAGGTCGAAGAGAGAAAATTCTCACGTCAGAAAATAAAAGACTGACGCCGTGTGGCTCTGGGAGCCCTCTATTTCAAAACACATTTTTTCCTATTGGTTAAAATTAAATGTACCGAATTAAATGCTGAATATCCCGTTGCCGAATCTATTAAATGTGAAGTGTTGGTGAGGGGTGAGTAAAGGGTTTTTAAATAAATAGGCGTGCATTCTTGGAGCTGGAGTGCTTGGTTATCTGGCTCTGGAGGTGTCCATCATCGAGATAAGTATTTTAGTATTAGGGTTTTTTAAACAATTGTAAATGTAGAAGGAAGATAAACAATTTTTAAGTGTCAGGCTTTAGCCAGAATGTTTTTAAATGTTTTTAAATTGAAGTTTTGTGAAAAAAAGGAAAAATAGTTCAAAGCATATAAATTTTGGGGATGATTCTTTGAAAATACACAAAAAAAAATGCAATGTATAAATTTTTATAACTTTTTATCTAAATATTTTTTTGTAAAAGATTATGAAATATTGTATTAAACATTTGGTATAAAATTAGTTATATAAAAAATATTCAAGCAAAATATTTCACGTTTTGTAGTTATGCATTTTGTTTAATTTGCCATAAAATATTTCCAGTTGCAACCACGCAAATAATAAAGTCTGAAAGGTTTGAGAAAACATGCCAGGGCACCTTTGTGAGACGACGTGATGCAGACTAATATAAAATGATCACCTCCCTGCCTTATGCTGATGGGGTTTCTGCAGGGGTGTTTCCAAAGTCTCCAGCCCATAGGGGGTAGAGGGCGTGTCTGTGGTTATAACCATGTTTTGTCAATTACCGCAAGTTATATTGGCATAAACTTTATATGTTCGGATTGATACATCTAGGCTCAGCATCTGAGAATTCTGTACTTCCGAAGTTTTATAAACACTTGATATTTGCTTTTATGAAATGCTAAGTCGAGACAATCGTTAGTGGTATCATATTCGTATAAAATGTTACTATCGACTGTTTGTAGATTAAAATGTTACTGATTTGGGAAAGGGGGGAGATAAGGCGAACACAGACAGACACTCATTCGTTTTAACATACACATATTTACAAATAAAGTGGGCTAAAAACTGAGAACCAAACAATATTTTTTTTATAATGGAAGCAATTCTAAGAAACTGATTTTATAAATTAACGCGAAGTTTGTGGTCTTTCAGTTATATTCAGTATCTCTCAAATCAAAGTCACGTACATTACTTCAGAGTGTAATTAGTGGTTAATGGTTCATAAACAAGAAAACGTGTTTACAGAAATGTCACTAACACGTAAAATAACAAACAATATCTTACAGTGAAATAAGTACAATTCTGAATAAATCACTAAAATAATGGTCTGCTGGGTTTAATTTTTTGTCCGGAGACGGAGTAATTCAAGAGCTGTGAGCGTTTTCTTTAATTTTACGTCAGATGCTTGAACCGTAAAAATTGTCATAAAACAAAGAATTTTACGAGAAGTAGTTTTTTCTCTTCTCCAGTCATTCGGTGTGCGTTTGAGAAGAAAAAAATTCATTGGTATGCGAAGAAGTCCAGTGTTTAATGCTGCAGGTGATATCCTGAAGAGTGTTCGCTACTGTAGTCTATTCGTGGTTTCTACACGCTTTTTGAATCAAACCTTAGATAAATCACCCCAACATAAGACGTGTTTGGTTATTTCCTAAATAGGCCATGTATCACAACTTCTGTTAACGTAATCGTATCTTATTTTTTGTTGAATTGAACTTTTACTCATATTTATTTACAAAATTATGTTTTGTTTATGACTACTACGAACAAAAACAGGAGGAAAATAGGTGTGATGGTATTGCCTAGTAAGGAAATAATTCTTATGCAATATATTATTAAACTGAGTACGCACGAATGTGGTGCGTTGTCCCTTTCGTGTAATTTTCTAGACTAGGTTAAGCTTTGTTTGCACGAGGCGGAGGAATATCCTGAAAGTAGAACTATAGCAGGGCTTCAGAAAAATTGGAAGTAACCGAGAATGGAGTATATATATTTTTTACACCGGGCCAGAATGTGTCAATATATGCTCTCCACAGTTTATTGAGCACTTTTGAAAGCCATGCTTACTGCCTACTTTTCTCCTTATTTTTTTTAGGCTTCAGCCGTACGTAAAGTTTAACATTGACGTAGGCTTGATTACTTTGTTCATTGTCCAATTAAGTGAATATATTTAGTAACCTAAATGTGTTTCTAATATGCCATTTCGAACTTAAATGTTTTTAAAGAAATAAACGCCAACTTGATACGCCATTTAATAAAATGTTACACTCGGTATACGTCGTAAAAACTTAGAACTATTTTACTTAACTCGCTGCAAACTTGAGTATGGGCCAGCGCGTCATCGCAGAGTTACACAAGAGCGCACAGACGAAATGGCGTGGCGGCTTTTCTGAAGTGGGCGTTCCAAGTATGTGATTGGCTGTGCGAGGATTTGGGAACGGGGCTTGAACTTGTTTTGACGCCGCATGACGTAGAAAGTACGCTATTGGTTGGAGTGCCAGCTGGCGGATAGGTTACCAGGCGCTGATTGGCGTACAAAGTTCCGACATGTTACTGGCTAGTGACGCCATTTGCTGGAGTGTGCGGTTGGAAGTTTGAGTTCGTGGAATAAGTAACTGTTTCATCTCTGTATTTTTAAGTACTCTATAACATCATTGTGTACGGTAAACATATATACAGTTAACGGGCAGTGATTATTTTCAGAGGTTAATTATTTCAAAAGTCGCTCACACTACCGTGAAGTCTCTACAAGCGGGTTTCATTGTATATGATAGTAATTACAAAACATGAAAAGAACATTTTAGAGTTCATTAAACATGGTAAACGGGCATAAGGCTGGTAAAGGCTTCTGTAATAGTGTTAACAAACACCGGAGGCTTATTAGGTCGTTAATCACGTGGCGATGATTAATTGCCCGGAGCAGGCGCACCTGTGGNGGGGGGGGGGTGAAATCCCGCCACAGCTGATTGATCGTGCACCGCCGCAGTTGTTTCCGTTGCGGACAATCCTACCGCAGTCGGGTTGGAAGATATGGCCGCTTCCTTAACCGCACCGGCTCGGAGCTATACCCCGTCCACCGTCACACCTCACCGCGCTGCGTTTGACGGCTGTTTTACACATTGTTATATGTAGGGGCAGTGATATTTCACGAAAAGATTTAAAGACAAGATACAGTCCAAAGTACTGTAGGGTCGACCAGCTTCTTTGATTGGCTAAAAAAATGTTCTGGCCCGTGTTAACAGTTTGCGCACGAATCACGAANACCAGCTTCTTTGATTGGCTAAAAAAATGTTCTGGCCCGTGTTAACAGTTTGCGCACGAATCACGAAGGTTTAGTGTCGGAGTAACTTAGTCCTGAGTGGCTTGGTCAAAGACGGACACGGCACCAGCAGCCAATGGAAGTATAACAACAGCTGAGGTGTGTATGTAGTATTGAAGTCTACTGTGTGCTCCGATTTTACGCGAAAAGTCACTTGCCCTAGTTATAGATAGGTCAGCCTGTTTTTCGCAAAAAAAAAAAAATATATTCCATGATAAGTTGTAATGGAAAACACGTTAGATAAGAAACAATTTCGTGGTTGGATGAACTGAACTCTCACGCGTCTGAGGTGTCTTGTCAGCCAGTCACGGAAGTTCAGTGCCAGAGTAACTTAACTCTGATAGGCCCAGTCAAATAGAGACAATAGCCAAAGGACACCTGCTTGTGTGCACCGATATTTTCACGAAAACCAGGTGACACTGGCTATAGGCCGTTCACAGTTAATTGAGCGCTTTGGAAACCAATCGGTGCCTCTACCTGCATATATTTTAACGGGAAAACTGACTGGCATGTGCCCAGTAAAGTTGGCAACGACGGAGGGAAAGTAGTTCTGTATCTTAACGTTGAATAAAAAGTGTAGGTAGACCTGTTACTACTGAACATATTTCACTTGCTTTCCGTTGTTTTAATGTACCTGAGTGTAAGAATTAAAAAGTCTGTAAACTATTTTAATTTTCAAATAACTTCACAGTTTCACTTTACCGACGCATGAATAAAGTGGCCAGGCCTAAAGTAATGGTAATGTAGTGTACATGTGATGGAAGAATACAAAATGTGCACACAAGTACATCTCAATCAGGACTTTCTAATGTGCTCAGTTTGCCGTGAACAGCCTTTACTTCTGGGACAGAAACTAAAACTTCCAGGGCTTCGTTGCAGAGTGTGTATGCAAGCTGCGTAGTAACCAGCTCCCAAGCAGAAAATAGTTGATATTCTACCGACAGGTTCCAACAGAGATACGCAGCTTAAATTCTTGGTAATCACAGCTACTTGCGCAAACGCTTTAAACTTTCACTAGCCGATATTTCAATAAAACAATAGCATGTTTGAATACTGATTTTTTTTTATTCTATAAAAATCACGAATCTGTTGGAAAATCAAATGCAAATGAAATTCGCGTCACTGTTTAATTAGATTAATACGACAACGCTGTTTGCTAACTATAGTGGCGCCGCTGTAACTTAGGACTTGGGAGCTCCACCAATGTCGGGCCACTTCTCCCCGGGAGAGGAAACTATTGGACGACGGTGGTAGGGCAGGTGGGAGGGAGGGCCTACATATTCGTCTTCCCACCTGCCAGAATCAAGTGGAAGAATTGGGCATTCACTTGAAAGTTGGATCAATTATGGAAAACAAACAACTGCACAGGATGTGGAATGAATTCGCCACAAATATTGGAAGGAGATTAGAAGATTTCGATAAATGGAATCGGCGAATTTCTGATGACCCATGAAGGGGTACTCTGGTGAAGGCTTTAATGAGTAAAAGTCGGAGTACTCTAGATTGGTGAGGAGGACAGGTTTTCAATGAGAAAACCGGTAGAATACCGAGTTACGGCAAGAAATAAAAGTGAATGGCCCGAAGAGACGAAGAGGAGAAAGTGCCGTGCACTGCTTTACTCATCAGATTACAGTTGCAGTGCGGGAGGATGGAGGGTGTGTTGGCCTTCGGGCCTTGAAAACCTGCCCGCCTGCCAGCTACCTGNTACAGTTGCAGTGCGGGAGGATGGAGGGTGTGTTGGCCTTCGGGCCTTGAAAACCTGCCCGCCTGCCAGCTACCTGTGGTTGGTGCTCTTCAAGTCGTTCTGTCTCTCTCTTTCACTTGGGTAGGCGGAGCCACATCCGCTCTTACGCCGGCGTGGCTACAGTGAGATATTTTTGGCTTCACGCGCGAATAACGGAAATCGTTTTACTGAATATTTTTGTCTATGTTTGGAGTAATAACTTAAAGAGCGTTTGGGACTGTGTGAAAATCCCGGAATGGAATAACATACACACATATAAATATTAACGTTAAATTCAATACATATAATAGCTTCCCGATCTGCCTACCGGCGAAATAAGCATGCGTTAAAAAGTAATAGTCACAATAAATTTAAGTTTGAAGTCATCACTGAAATAGTTTAAATTTTTTTTCTCACTTTTTTGAGTAAATTTTGACAGTGGCGCCTGCAGTAAAGAAAACACGTAAGCCACTAATGCCGTGCAAGAGGCCTGTGGTAAATGACACCTAAGAGATCTTACCGCCAACACCAGCAACTGTATTGTTACATTATCGTTAAAAAATATCACCATCCCTCCAATATATGCAGTGAAATAAAACAGTTCAGTTAAATAAATGATTATGACTGTAACACTCGTTGGGAATTAAAGCATAAACACATCGTTAGATGTGATGTCTCTTGTATGATTAATTAAAACACCTCTTATTTTTAAAGTAAATTCAGCGGATAACAGGAGTTCGAAAATGTTCTCGAGTTGAAACGACAGAGTGAAATCTGAAATGTGTCTAATGAAACGTACAGTTCTTCACGACGAAAGAAAAACAGCCTCGAATAAACTGTTCGACAACGCTAAATTTCACTTGATTTTAACATCCATTAACCGATCACTGAATAATAACGTAAAATCTAAGATATATTGTACGACTGACGAGTAGGTTTCACTGGGAAATTTGGCAAGATAATGCAAAGAACAGAAGTGGCAATAGGCCTGACGAGACTTCAGTTTTAGATGCCAATACTGGCTCACAACGATAACACGGACGTAAGATTCCAGAAAACACATGGTCGCAGTAAACACGTGGACACAGTAAACACATGGACACAGTAAACACATGGACACAATAAACACGTGGACGCAGTAAATACATGGACGCAGTAAACACATGGAAGCAGTAAACACGTGGACGCAGTAAACACATGGACGCAGTAAACACATGGTCGCAGTAAATACATGGACGCAGTAAACACATGGAAGCAGTAAACACGTGGACACAGTAAACACATGGACGCAGTAAACACATGGACGCAGTAAACACGTGGACACAGTAAACACATGGACGCAGTAAACACATGGACGCAGTAAACACGTGGACACAGTAAACACATGGAAGCAGTAAACACGTGGACGCAGTAAACAAATGGACGCAGTAAACTCATGGACGAAGTAAACACATGCATACAGTAAACACATAGACGCAGTAAACACATGGACGCAGTATATTATACAAACCGCTAAGGTTAATTCTACTCAGGTTGGCAACTAAAAGCTTGGCAACTAAAATTTTTCGCCACTAGGTAAGCGCTAGTGTCTCATGTGTGCCAGATTTTCTCAAGTTCAAAAACCAAATAATTGTAATAGTCGTAAATCAAATATAAAATAACATCGTAAATAAAAAAATATTTCTGTTTAATTATTTTAAAAGCTTAAAATTTTTATTAAAAGAGACCTCTTTGGAACACTGCGCAGCTATCGGCGGATATTATCGCTATGCCAAACTCTCCCATAAGAGAACACGTTTTGTTCCTAACCTGAGTAGAATTAAACTTAACAGCGCACACGCCATAAAAATGGCGTCATTGGCTAGCAACATGTTGGAACGACGTTCGCCAATCAGCGGCTAGTAAACTACTCGCCAGCTGGCAGTCCAACCAATACGCGACTTTTCGCAGCATGCAGCGTCCAATCGAATGCAAGACCAATTTCAAGAGCCTCGCACAGCGAATCAGATAATCAGCGTGCTCGCATCAACGGGACCGCCTCGCCATTTCGCCTCTCTGTATTTGTATAATCTTCACACGGGGGCCGCGGTGGCTGAGCGGTTAGACTGCTCGCCTCCCACCAAGGCGAACCGGGTTCAATCTCCGGCCGGTTCACTCCTGGACTTTCGCAAGTGGGAATCGTGCCGGGCGATGCCACTGGTCGGATGGTTTTCTCGGGAATCTCCCGTTCTCCCCGCCTTTTTAATTCTGGCGCTGCTCCATGCTCGCCTCAGTTCACCCTCGTCGGTTCTCAAGACCTCAAGACCACGCCTCTTCACCCTTGCTCTGTACAACGAGCGGGGTGGCACAGCGATAACTCACTGGACTCGCATTCGGGGGGACCCGGGTTCGATCCTCGCTCCGGCCATCTCAGTTTCTGTTTTCCANGCACAGCGATAACTCACTGGACTCGCATTCGGGGGGACCCGGGTTCGATCCTCGCTCCGGCCATCTCAGTTTCTGTTTTCCACGGTTTCCCGAAACGAATCCAGGCGAATGCTGGGATGGGTCCTTAACAAATGCCAAGGCCGATTCCTTCCCCAATTCCTCTTACCTGAGCAACGTGCTCCGTCTCTAACGAAATGTTAAGCTCAGTTACCTATAAGTAGGGGCAGTGGTATTTCGCGAAACGATTTCAAAACAAAATACAGTCCAAAGCNTGTTAAGCTCAGTTACCTATAAGTAGGGGCAGTGGTATTTCGCGAAACGATTTCAAAACAAAATACAGTCCAAAGCATAGTAGGGTCTTCCAGCTTCTTTGATTGGCTAGAAAATGTTCTGGCTCGGTTTAACCGTTTGGGCACGAATCACGAAGGTTCAGTGTTGGAGTTACTTAGTCCTGAGTGGCTTGGTCAAAGACGGACACGGCACCAGCAGCCAATGGAGGTATAACAACAGCTGAGGTGTGTATATAGTATTGAAGTCTACTCTGTGCTCCGATGTTTACGCGAAAAGTCACTGGCCCTACCTATAGGCTATTCACTGTAAAGTGAGCACTTTTGAGTCCCTAGTTACGTTTTACTTTCAGCCATTTTGTATCCTTGAACCACCTTTTTAAAATAAATATTGCCATGTGAGTAATAAACAAAGTGTGTATATATTCCACCGCACTCGGAAGTTAACGTGTAATGCTACAATAAAATATATTTACTGACTATTATTCCAAATGAGAGGGCTTTCAAAAGTGTTCACTTCACCGTGAATATCCCATAGCTACCTTCTGCTGTGTAGCCTGTGGCAAGCATTCTGCAAACATTCAGTTGAATATCAGTCTTGTTCCCTGCTCGGCGACCATCTGTTTTCCTGCGCCGCTGCGCGCTGACAGGCGCCACGGCGCCGCACGCGACGGTAAATAAACTTAGAAGCGACCCGACGCTCGGAGCTGCAGCGAACTTCGCGGACGTAACTTGCTCCCCGCACGTTCGTTGCGCAATGCCGTCTTCCTCACTGCCAGGTCGTTCCACCCGCGCGCGCTTCTCCACACGCAAGGAAGACAAATACTCACGTCACACACACAATACGGTCTATTCGCGGTTCCTTCATACTTTCGGAATTAAACCTTTGAAAAAAAANAATACTCACGTCACACACACAATACGGTCTATTCGCGGTTCCTTCATACTTTCGGAATTAAACCTTTGAAAAAAAACCCCATAGACGACGTGCTTGGTGTTTTCCTAAATATGTCATGAACCATTTTATACTTCCGTTGAAATGGAAATATTTCTTATTTTTGGTTAAATTTACTGTTAACATATATTTTCACTACNTCATTTTATACTTCCGTTGAAATGGAAATATTTCTTATTTTTGGTTAAATTTACTGTTAACATATATTTTCACTACAAATGATAATATTTTTGTTATATTTAATATGAATAAAAACAGGGAGAAAATGGGTGCGTTGGTAAGGCCTAGTGAGAAATAGTTCTTATGTAAAATTGTATTAAAGTGACTGCTCACGAACGCAGCGCGCTGCCCTTTGGTGTAATTGTCTAGACTTAGTTAAGCTCTGTGCATGAGACGGAGGAATATTATGGAAGAACAAGTTTAGCAGGACTTCAGTAATGTTGGAAGTGACCGTGAATGGACTATATCTGAGTATAACGAAGTTAAATTGCGTGGCGGGTTTTTTATGTGGGCACACCCATTCGCTGATTGGCTACACGGATCCAAAGAGCAGGTGAATATACACAGGTGAATCCACAGAACATGTGAGTATACACAGGTGAATCCACAGAGCAGGTGAGTATACATAGGTGAATTCACAGAGCAGGTGAGTATACACAGGTGAATCCACATAGCAGGCGAGTATACACAGGTGAATCCACAGAGCATGTGAGTATACACAGGTGAATCCACAGAGCACGCGAGTATACACAGGTGAATCGGCCTCTTAAACCGCATTAAGGTTTATTCTATTCGGGTTAGGAACGAAGTTATATTTCTTATGGGAGAGTTTGACATGGGAAAAATTTCCGCTGCAAGGTTCGCTAGTGTTACAAAGAGGTCGCTTTTAAGTTTGTGGTAAATGAAGAAATTCTATTCATTGGTTTGTAAAATTTCTTGTATGGCTAGAATTGTGATTTATTGTAAGGTGGTCGTAGCCCAGAGCCACAAAAATAAACAACTAAGGAGATATCAATAGCAGCTACTCGTTCTCTCAACCCTTTCAGACCCATTTTAATTTACGGTTTCATGTGTTGTAAATAACATTTTATGATGCATAATATACTTAGTCGACACACCACCTGTTTCGTTACCACAGCCAATGAACTGTATGTTATATGTTCGGCTACAGTTATATGAACCAGTTATGACCTAGCCCAGTAAGACGGTTTGCGAATCATTTACCCACAGGTACAATCACTGTTCATTAAGCTTCGCAGTCTGCAGTACAGACAACAAACTACCTACACGTGCGTAATGTGCGCAATTGTGTACACTGGGCCTGAATGGTTTAATTAACTTCTTAATTCTTGTGCGCCAGAATCTTAACTACAGAGCGGTCGAGTGTCTACAGATAAAAAAATTGAAAACCAGATCCAAAGACTATGTGAATTACTCAACACCTAGTCACCACCTTAACTTCTACTTAAGGGTATCTACATTACAAAACAAGGCAGCTGATTGCCATTTAAAATTNTTATAAAACAAGGCAGCTGATTGTTATTTAAAAAATTTTATGTGTATGGCATAAGGCTTCACAGACGAAAGAATCCAACTTAAATCTCATCACTTCCAAATCAGTTATCTATACAGATTTCAATGTTACTTACTTTTCAAAATTCAACCATTACCCTGCTCAGTCAGCAGTAAATCAACGTTACGTCTAAGCCTGAACGCCATGCTAGGTGATCCCGTAGAAAATTAACTAAACTTCTTAATTTCCAAATGCAACATACCTGTGGATCCCTAACTTAACTGTTAACTTTATTTCGTAACTAGTGTCGACGCACTCCAACGGTGTTAACAACAGCAAGCAGTAATAATATAAATATGTTCCATATTGCGTGTTCATAGGAAAGCTTATTTAAATGGAAAAAACGTTACGAATTTTAAGTGTGAAATAAATGTATCCGCCATTAAAAGGAATTTTGTACTTTGTTCTCCTTCCCCTAAAGGAAACTACGCCGTAAAACACAAACAATCATATTTTTAACAATTTCACTATTTTTTTTGTTTCAGTTGCCATATTTAAATTGAGTAATTTTGTAGACCAATCCAGTTTACGCAAGAATATTAAACAGCATGTGAACATATATTGTTACATTTACACTCTAGTGTCATGAACAAAGTTTATTCTTTAATTTAACACAAAAAAATATGAAGATTTTACACGATGGTGTATATTTTACTACGATTGCCGTTATCATTATTGTTTACGTACAAAACAGAAAAATCCGGTACACATGCGACACCAGTGCACCCTGGCGGCGGAAATCTTTAGTTTGCAAAGTGGTAGCGTTCAGCTTCCCAACCTGCGTAGAAGAAACCTTAGCCTCGCCCACGCCGGCATCAGAGCAAAGTATCTGCAGCAAGATCTGCATCATGATCAGCCTGCGAAAATAGTTCTTCGTATCGTGCGCGTGTTATGAATGATAACAGTGATCGGGTCGGCGCTGTTCCCACCAGAAATCTACCTTTAGCCGTCACGTCGAAGGGAAAGATACGTGATACGTTTACGTAGGGGCAGTGATATTTCGCGAAAAGATTTCGAGACAAGATACAGTCCAAAGCACTGTAGGGTCGTCCAGCTTCTTTGATTGGCTAAAAAAAAATGTTCTGGCCCGTGTTAACCGTTTGCGCACGAATCACGAAGGTTCGGTGTCGGAGTTACTTAGTCCTGAGTGGCTTGGTCAAAGACGGACACGGCACCAGCAGCCAATGGAGGTATAACAACAGCTGAGGTGTCTATATAGTATTGAAGTCTACTGTGTGCTCCGATTATTACGCGAAAAGTCAGTGGACCTACGTATACGGACTGCGTGTGTGGTAGGTTTCCCTGATCGCCATTCTGTCTCATCAGCACGTGAACTGCGCACGCGCAGATCCCCACTCCTCCTCCCCCTCAACCTATATCTTGCATCGCGCATGCGCGCAAGGCGCAGAGTCCTGCTGTGCCGCGCATCAACATCNGGTAAATGAAGAAATTCTATTCATTGGTTTGTAAAATTTCTTGTATGGCTAGAATTGTGATTTATTGTAAGGTGGTTGCAGCCCAGAGCCACAAAAATAAACAACTAAGGAGATATCAATAGCAGCTACTCGTTCTCTCAACCCTTTCAGACCCATTTTAATTTACGGTTTCATGTGTTGTAAATAACATTTTATGATGCATAATATACTTAGTCGACACACCACCGGTTTCGTTACCACAGCCAATGAACTGTATGTTATATGTTCGGCTACAGTTATATGAACCAGTTATGACCTAACCCAGTAAGACGGTTTGCGAATCATTTACCCACAGGTACAATCACTGTTCATTGAGCTTCGCAGTCTGCAGTACAGACAACAAACTACCTACACGTGCGTAATGTGCGCAATTGTGTACACTGGGCCTGAATGGTTTAATTAACTTCTTAATTCTTGTGCGCCAGAATCTTAACTACAGAGCGGTCGAGTGTCTACAGAAAAAAAAATTGAAAACCAGATCCAAAGACTATGTGAATTACTCAACACCTAGTCACCACCTTAACTTCTACTTAAGGGTATCTACATTATAAAACAAGGCAGCTGATTGTTATTTAAAAAATTTTATGTGTATGGCATAAGGCTTCACAGACGAAAGAATCCAACTTAAATCTCATCACTTCCAAATCAGTTATCTATACAGATTTCAATGTTACTTACTTTTCAAAATTCAACCATTACCCTGCTCAGTCAGCAGTAAATCAACGTTACGTCTAAGCCTGAACGCCATGCTAGGTGATCCCGTAGAAAATTAACTAAACTTCTTAATTTCCAAATGCAACATACCTGTGGATCCCTAACTTAACTGTTAACTTTATTTCGTAACTAGTGTCGACGCACTCCAACGGTGTTAACAACAGCAAGCAGTAATAATATAAATATGTTCCGTATTGCGTGTTCATAGGAAAGCTTATTCAATGGAAAAAACGTTACGAATTTTAAGTGTGAAATAAATGTATCCGCCATTAAAAGGAATTTTGTACTTTGTTCTCCTTCCCCTAAAGGAAACTACGCCGTAAAACACAAACAATCATATTTTTAACAATTTCACTATTTTTTTTGTTTCATTTGCCATATTTAAATTGAGTAATTTTGTAGACCAATCCAGTTTACGCAAGAATATTAAACAGCATGTGAACATATATTGTTACATTTACACTCTAGTGTCATGAACAAAGTTTATTCTTTAATTTAACACAAAAAAATATGAAGATTTTACACGATGGTGTATATTTTACTACGATTGCCGTTATCATTATTGTTTACGTACAAAACAGAAAAATCCGGTACACATGCGACACCAGTGCACCCTGGCGGCGGAAATCTTTAGTTTGCAAAGTGGTAGCGTTCAGCTTCCCAACCTGCGTAGAAGAAACCTTAGCCTCGCCCACGCCGGCATCAGAGCAAAGTATCTGCAGCAATATCTGCATCATGATCAGCCTGCGAAAATAGTTCTTCGTATCGTGCGCGTGTTATGAATGATAACAGTGATCGGGTCGGCGCTGTTCCCACCAGAAATCTACCTTTAGCCGTCACGTCGAAGGGAAAGATACGTGATACGTTTACGTAGGGGCAGTGATATTTCGCGAAAAGATTTCGAGACAAGATACAGTCCAAAGCACTGTAGGGTCGTCCAGCTTCTTTGATTGGCTAAAAAAAAATGTTCTGGCCCGTGTTAACCGTTTGCGCAGGAATCACGAAGGTTCGGTGTCCGAGTTACTTAGTCCCGAGTGGCTTGGTCAAAGACGGACACGGCACCAGCAGCCAATGGAGGTATAACAACAGCTGAGGTGTGTATATAGTATTGAAGTCTACTGTGTGCTCCGATGTTTACGCGAAAAGTCAGTGGACCTACGTATACGGACTGCGTGTGTGGTAGGTTCCCCTGATCGCCATTCTGTCTCATCAGCACGTGAACTGCGCACGCGCAGATCCCCACTCCTCCTCCCCCTCAATCTATATCCTGCATCGCGCATGCGCGCAAGGCGCAGAGTCCTGCTGTGCCGCGCATCAACATCACCTACGCGTTCATTCGAAATGCTCTGATGCTTGCAATCAAACCTTCCTTGGGCAGAAACTTCCAGAGGGTGGTAAGTGTTGTGAAGAACAAGGCAAACGTTAAGGAACTGTTAGGTTATTATTAACAAAAGTCAGTTTTGTGGGAGTAGAAGGGAAAAGCTAAAAAGGAATGTTACCAAGAAGATGTATACTATCTTACAATACTTTGATGCCAACTACAAAATTATTCTGTTTTGCGGCAGCCATAATGACAAATACTAACTAAAATGTAGAGATGAAAAAAATTTACAAAATAAACTGTTCCCATGGGCTATCGCGTGACACATGTAATTACTAAACAACAGGCCATATATATGAACATAATGTTAAATATAAAGAATTTTTAACATTTTTTTTTTCATATATGTGGTTTGTTATTTGGTGACTACATATATATATATATATCAAGCAGTAGCCCATGTCGTTAGTTTACGTTGTAAATTTGTTTATCTGTAATAGTTGGTTAGTATTTGTTATTACGGCTGCAACAAAACAGAAGAATTTTGTATTTGACATCAAATTATTCGAAATATATAAAGTGCCAATTTTTTTTTATGCCAGGGAAATTTCATTATACACAATGCGTACGAGTTGAACAATGTTTGGTGCAATTATAAAATTATTAATTTTTTTTGGGTCCGGCACTATTAACCGCAGACCCGTTGGTTCCCAATACACTTGACGTGCTTGCTCCAGTAAGTAAAGCTTAGTGCTGACTGGCTGTCACCGAGTGGAGTGGCGAGTTGAGTCTTCCAGCCAGTAAGTGCGGTACCACCTGCGCACACACACAGTAGGGAGGCGTTGCACTCGCCTCCGCTGCCACTGGATACATCTCGATGGCAACAAACCATTTTTTCCACAACCTGTTACTTATGTACGCCGACAATACATTTGTGTGGATGTGCATGCTCATTTGCCTGGTACAGTACACGTATTTTCCGACGTCAACGTAAATTCTACCCCTTGCTGTTCGCGTTAAACGTGTCGCTCTTCTCCGCTTTTAGGGGTGCATGCCATCCTCTGGAAAGCGAATTAGGCTTAGTGTCATGCGTATACTTTTCGTCTGTATTTATANTTATTGAAAAAAAAAAAAAAAAAAAAGGTTGTCCAGGGCGTGTGGGAACCGCTGTGGTCCAATAATAAAAAGTAACCCCAGAGTTTGCGTGCTTGAAGGCTGACCTGCCACAGAAAGAAATTGTGAAATTCACGTACTTAAATATCGTCACGACCACAGGTGCCGAACACAGTGGCCCCTTTCACTCTTATTTTAGGAGAGGTGTCGCCCCCCCCCCCTTGGTTGATAGACGGTGGTTACTCACTTCTTCAGCTTGTAATACGTATTTAAAACTAATGTTAAACTACTTGCTTCATTCTTTTTTAACATATATTTGATTTGTAGAGTTTTTCTATCAGCGTACATAGTTCAGATTTCAAAAAGTAAGATATTCCCGGTAAGGAAAATGGGAGACGGAGTGATAACTTATCCATGACTCTTAAGCTCAGATTCACTACTTTCTTAATTGGATGGCATATGTCCTACGGCGTCTTTGGCGTATGCCCGCGAATCACAGACCTGCAGCATCGGACTTGCCTAACTCTGATTGGCCAGTCAAGTAAGGAAATGTCTTATGGCAAATACACGCCGTCAATAGGCAAAAGAAAATAGCTGGTACGCCCGTATGTTATTAAAGTCCAGCATGTGCGTTATTAAAACGAACATAAGTACGGTTGAAATAGTACGGGATTTGCCCGTTTCTGAAAACAAGAAGACGGCTCGTAAGACGACCTCAAGCAGGATGACTCCCGTGCAAAGCGCGTCTCTCGGTTCACTTCGCGGCGCGCCCTCTCCTGGTTGTCGCCAACTCCGCGGGGGGTCGCTGGGGATGCTTCGGCTATGACGGGCAGCGTTATTTGCAGACGAGGTCGGCGGGCTATCGACCAGGGTAGGCTTGGACGGGGTTGTCTGGCGTTAGCCGCAGTGCCGGGGCGGAGGTGCAGCGGGGCTGGCCGGCGTGTATGCTGGCGGACGGCCAGTCTACGGCGGTTGACGGATGGTGCTCCGCCGCGACGCCTCGAGGCGACCCCCTTCGCAACCACGTGGCCACCGCCTGCAGTGTTGCCGGAACATCCGAGGGCAAATCCCCGCCGAGGCCAGCCAAACATCCCCGTTCTGCTCCAGAAATGCCCGTACTCGTGCAATTCGAAGGGAAAAAAAATTTACGATCCATGTAGTTTACCGTTAGTTTTTATAAGCTGGTTTACTCCAATTTATTCTGTAACCACGACAGAATATACGTATAGTAATGAAGTGAAGAATAAAGGCAAGAAGACGGGAATTGTCGGAGATATAAGAGCATGTACTCAAAATATTGATCCTAGTATTATGTAGAGACCTGAAAAATTCGCGAGTTCAACGACCTGTAAGCTATACTCCACTGTCGTATGTAAAATCATGCAAATATCACTGTTCATTGGTTGCTTGTTGTATTAGCGGAATACGGTGATTCGATCTGCATTTTACAGTGCATTTATTATTGGCTCAGAGTTGTCCAGGAGGTGTAAACTAACGGGTGTACCAATAGCATTAGCCATACAAACGTACGAGGTTTTGAACTCTAGCTTGTCCCGAAATGAAAACGCGAAGTTTTCAGGTATCTAGTAATATGTCATAATAATGGATTACAGATTTTTTAAAGTCATTATTTAAATGTATACGTAAATTAAAACAATTCTATGGGTTAAGTTTTTCAGTTTCTTCTCTTTTCCCTGTCAGCTACCGAAATTTCCCGGAAAACGGTAAATTTCCCGCAATCAGTATAGGCTATTCACGGTAAAGTGCGCACTTTTTAAGGTCCTCGAAACATACATTAACTACTAATAAATTTATTCTATTGCAGCCTCAAGGGTTAACATCTCAGAGTGGTGAAATATATACACTGTGTTTATTAGTCACGAGGCAATATTTATATTAAAAAGTGACGGAAAGGTCGAAATTGACTGAAAGGAGAAATTTTGCAAGGCTTAAAAAGTGCTCGCTTTACCGTGAATATCCTATAACAGCAACAACAGTCCTCTCGTGGCAGGAGAGTAGCATGCAGTGCAGCATCATGCCCGCCGTACAACGCGCATAGTTCATTGTGGAGTGGTACTCGCACACTGCACGAACATTGTCGGGAAAGTACGACTTATGTTGCACGTGAAAGAAGAAAGCACTTACTTCCTAATACTCGACGTTTATGTTTTAGTTTGTGAACCGCATAAGCAACAATGTAGGGAAACTGTGGCGAGGATGTTTTATTATTTAATTTGTTGTAGTTACTTGTAATGAAATACGAAAATAAAACGTTGATTTTATTAATAACTAGTTTTTTTTTAAAATGTAATTTGGAAAAAAACCTAAGGGTAGCCCTAAAGTGTAAATATTTTTTTGAGAGTAAAAATCAAATTTACTCTCTCTTGAAAATGAATTAGTAAAATTTCATACCACATTGGAATTGATACCAATTATTATAGTTGTCCATCGCTTATTTTAGAATCTTAAAATAAAAAATAAAAACAGCGTAATCTTAACAGCCTGTGACCAAACAGAAAAATGTTAACGTAGAAAAATCTGCATTCCTGTGACAGCCTAAGTTCTGTCCGCTCTCTCTTATCGCCGTACATGCGAATCCATATTAACACAAAAGCGTGCGAAATTAAAGCATGATTGTTTTTTACAGAGTACGTCTCGCGTATATCCAAGTTATAAAACATCGCCAAGAGCGATGCGGGCTTTATGTCTGAGACACTCGGCGAACGAAATTTGCCTTTTCCCTAACATTCCTTATTCGTTTAAAACTAAGATTTAAAAACCTTCAAAAAATACTTTACTGTTTTGGTTTAATAAAGTTTTCAAGCTAAAGTATTCATAATAAATCGAACTCAGATATTTCAGTTGTTGGCACTGCCACCCGAGGATGCTGCTACTAAATATTTCGTCCTCGAAACTGGTAACACCATCGTCACGGAATTGNGTTGGCACTGCCACCCGAGGATGCTGCTACTAAATATTTCGTCCTCGAAACTGGTAACACCATCGTCACGGAATTGCGCAGTATGTTGACCGAACAAAACACATTCTTTCAGAACTGCCTGTCCGAGCTCGGGGCGAAGAAGGAGCATAAGAAGACGCGAGATCGTTCGCGATTTGATGCCATTGGACGAGAACGTAACGAGTGTTCTAAGGCAAATTATCGACAGATAGAATGTGACATCTGCAAAAAATGAAGAGAATCTGGAAAACCTGGAAGGATATATCATGCACACATTCGTGACCTCGATTTCCCCCCNTCTGCAAAAAATGAAGAGAATCTGGAAAACCTGGAAGGATATATCATGCACACATTCGTGACCTCGATTTCCCCCCCTCGCAGTGGAAACGGATATTCAAAATTACAACAGAGACATATTGGATGTCTGCAGCGAACGCCTGGGCAAGATCGAAAGTATTTTGGCTGAGACCCAAAACTACATTTATAAAAGAGAGCAACAGTAACTTTATTCAGTGCGATGTCGGACATGGCCTGCGATCTGCATCGGACGATGCAGTCAAGAGGGCCGAAATTTCATGCGACCTTATAAATGTAGAGATTCGTCTCGGTGTACGCAGGGAGAGAGAGGTAGTACCCGAAGCCATGAAGACCGAAGTCAACGACACCGCTGAGCCTATGAAGTAGCGAAAACATGATGATGTACATACAGATCGGGACTTTGGATCGGATGCGGATTTGCCACACAAGAAATAAGCACGGAAGAGAGTCTTCAAACCCAATGCTCTGGTTCGCTGGTACCACCGATCGTATACATCTCGCAATAATGATACGACATATGGTGTATACAGGCATAATTATAAATGATTCCTCAGTGCTGACGAAATACAGTTTCCACCAGATGGGATCATCCAAGTAGGCGATTACAAGACATGCGGAACCCCTGGGCTACATGAACTTCTATTTCGGAAGGAGCACAGGTAGTTTACAAAATCCGACCTGCTGAAATACAGGACAGTGCTCGAACTTACGCATGTACTTTACCAAGATAATGATCCCGAGACCGGGGCTTATAAGGGCGAATATCACGAAAAAAATCGACATTCTCGCAGACTTCTTCAGCGGCCTAGGAGTGCAAAGTGGCGAAGCTTCAAAGAAGATAGTCGATGACAAGAACATCGACTACGAATTCTGGGACGACGTGAACGAGCTGGTCGATAGTCAGTAGCTACTGCTCGCTTCGCAAAGGGTTGGAAATTACTCCCACGCTAGCGAGATAATTTCAATCGTCGAAGAACTGAAGGAGGGAGGCTGCATAGAATGAGTCGATTGGGAATCGCGAATGAGCTGCACGCACCTGCGAGACGCAACTACCGCCACCTCAAGGTCGTGATGCGAGGGATGAAAGACCTTCTTCAAGCCGACCACTTTGAGATGATACCATATGCTCGAGCCAACAAGGGCTACAAATACCTGTTGACCACCATTGATGCATATAGGAAATTCGCCTGGTTGAGGCCTGTCGAGTCGAAGAATGCCCGTGATGTCACCGAGGCCATGGCTGATGTGCTGCATGAAGGATGAATCCCAACTAATCTGCAAACCGACCAGGGCAAGGAATTCTACAATGCGAAGTTCAAGGCCCTGATGAAGAAACATAACATTTATCATCATTCCACTACAGCAATTTCAAAGCTTCTATCATCGAGAGGTTCAACAGGACTCTGAAGGGGAAAATGTAGAGGCATTTCGTTGCGTATGACAGCTGCAAGTGGTTGGATGTACTCCCACAACTCGTTCGCAAATGTACAATAATGCCGTTCACTCTACCACTCGCATGAAGTCCGAAGACTTAAAAGACGACTTCCTGCTTCGAACATTGTACACTGACGTGAGTAGGAGGGACCTCCCCAAGCCTAAAGTCAAGGTTGGAGACCTCGTGCGCATCTCCAAACAGAAAGGCATCTTCGAGAAAGGATTCACAGTGAATTGAAGCGCCGAACTCTATCGTGTGCGACGTATACGCAACTATACTCGAAGGACCTACTTTCTCGAGGATCTGAATAATGTTCCCATCCGTGGTGGTTTCTACGCAGAGTAGATTCAGCATACAAATTTTTCAGATGCGTATTTGGTCGAGAAGGTGCTGAAACAGCATAACAGACAGTCGTACGTCAAGTGGTGGGTTTTCCCAGCCAACTACAATTCCTGGGTCAACGATGCGGACATCGAGCGGTGAACACAGAAAATTGAAATTAATACACCTGCGTATATGTGTTTACTCATGTCGTACTTTACTAAATAAAGAAATAGTTTTAAAAATGCTGTGTTTAATTTATTTTTTAAAAAACCTCCGCTTTATATAAAAATTATTTTTAATAAAAATAGTTATGTTGAAAATTAAAACAAAAAAAAAATGAGTTTACGTTCTTTGCAGGAATGATCAATGTCACCATTAGGTACAGGCTAATAGCAGCAGCATGATCGATAAATTAACGCCACCTATGCGTTAAAAATATATTCCAACATGGAGGGCGCCGACAGCGCAACCCACACTTAAAAAACAATCAAATATGGCTGCCGCCTGGTGACTAAATCGACAACTCGCCTATTGGCGATATCGATTATTAATACAAGATGGCGTCATCCGGCAATGTATAAACAAATGACCAACGAAAAAACCAAGATGGCTGCATACTATACAATGAGTATTGGTGAGGAGTTCTGGGGGTGGAGACCTACCGACTAAACAGCCAATAGCAATTGGTGGTGGGGGTCAGTCGTCTGCTGGGTACGGGTCAGGGAGTAACCTCCGGAAATGTAATTGTTTTAATAATACATTTTTAAAATCATTTTTTAATATTTTTAAAATAAGTTTAAAAAAATTTTTTTCCAAGGTCGAAGGTTACTGGGGTCAAAGGTCAAAGGTAAAGGTAACCTACATTCGACATGGCGGACATGATGGATGGCCGCCGGGGAATGGAATGACAGAGCATGGACAACTCCGAGCAACACGAACATCACCATTAGTACCAACCAACTTCCTGAATACCCAAATAGCATCTCCTAACTCAAACTTGAGCTTACGACGAGAATACAGTACTGGGGATTGAGCAATACTAATAACACAATTAGAAATAGCAACAATCTCATTAATAGCAAACGTCTTCCAACATATAATGTCTCTTGAATCTATTTGACTTAGATAATTAACACTAGTCACTGTATTGATGTGAGGGTGTCTGTAAAAGCAAAACTCCAGAATACCAGATCCATTATGAGCAGTCATTCCTTGCAAAGCGAACCTGTGCATAAAACTCGGTAGAATGAAACTCTCTTCTGCTGTAGTAACTTGCTTCACAAACACGCTATCATCCTTAGCAACATCGATGCGCCAAAATCATCCAAATTATTCTACTACTAGTTGTCACGCGCTTAAATAGTATGGTAGTGTGACATGTTATGGGAATGTACTTGGTTAGGTGGTGCTCATAGAATGTAAAGTTAATTTACTTGTGTTAAATTACGTTGTATAGTGTTTATAGAGGAGTTAATAATATGTTTTCATTTAAAGAAATTATTTTTTTGAATCGTAAGATTTTCTATTTTGATTATAATACACAATTAATTTAAATTACATGATCAGGGATTTTATTGTGTTTAAGCAGGAAGAAATGTCGTGACTATAACACATGCAACCAAGTCGGATAAAAGTTGGAGTCTCAGTGGCAGCAGCCGCAGAGTAAGCACTTGAGGAACAGAACTGATCGTGACCTGACCCGATTTTGTATACAAAAATTACCTGTTTTGTAATTTCGAATTTCTTCCTTTGTATGTAGCGAACCTTTGCGAAAAACGAAATTACCAAAGTGCCAACATAGTTGTTTTCGTCCGGAGTCTGCACGTTAGTTTAACCTATAAAATATACATGGAAACGCACAATTAACTTAATTTTAAGTTAAGAACTGTACTTTGTCATCATAATTAGTGGTTCAGATCATTAGAATACTTCTAACTTTGTTTAATTTTGCAATGATAAATTAAAAATAATAATTCTGAGCTTATAATTTTAAAATAAATTAACAACCATGCCATTCCAGAATTATAGAAATTAAACAATTCTACATTTACACAAAATCACCAATTCCATTTTTAACTATTACTTATCTTTAACTCAATTCTCTGTAAAAAAAATTTAATATGGCTTTACTATTTCTAAACAAGTGACTGTCTATAGAATCCGAATTTGACGCTAGGAAATTGTAAATTAATAAATAACTAAATGTTCAGTTTTAACGCGGCCTGAAAAGTGTAGGCTTTTGCCAAATGACTCATTCCTGATTGCACCATTAACTGCCCTGAACTGATATCATAAGATCTTGGTTCAAACACGATCTTCTGTTGGATTCGAGTTGCAGTGTACGAGTGTTGCACCTACGCGACAGGCCGAGTTCCAATGTACGAGTGTTGCACCAACGCGACTGGCCGAGTTCCAATGTACGAGTGTTGCACAAACGCGACTGGCCGATTTCCGATGTACGAGTGTTGCACCAACGCGACCGACTGGCCGAGTTCCAATGTACGAGTGTTGCACCAACGCGACCGACTGGCCAAGTTCCAATGTACGAGTGTTGCACCAACGCGACTGGCCGAGTTCCAATGTACGAATGTTGCACCAACGCGACTGGCCGATTTCCGATGTACGAGTGTTGCACCAACGCGACCGACTGGCCGAGTTCCAATGTACGAGTGTTGCACCAACGCGACCGACTGGCCAAGTTCCAATGTACGAGTGTTGCACCAACGCGACTGGCCGAGTTCCAATGTACGAGTGTTGCACCAACGCGACTGGCCGAGTTCCAATGTACGAATGTTGCACCAACGCGACTGGCCGAGTTCCGATCCTAGATCTCCCGATCTCGGTTCGGAACTACGATTGGGATGAAACACTGTTTGTGATTGGCTCTAATTTTTTGACACCATGACGCAACTTTTTTTTTAAGTTGGGAGAAAATTTATGAGTTTGCGTGGACATTATCATTAGACTAATAGGTAATTTTTTGCTGTATAACCTGGTTGAATGCCCTACAAAATTTCAGCAGCCGTTTTATGTTTACTTGGTAACACATTACACACACTTTTTTCGTTATTTTTAATGCCAATACTCTGAAGAAGGTAGTGGACAGGAAACTAGATACTGCGACATTTTGTCTGTTTTAAGTAAAATACTTGTACGAATTTTAGTTAATAATATTTAAGTGCCTATAATGTTCTATCATATTAAAAAAAAATTGAGTTTAGTGATACATTTTGATGAATTTTCAAACTACATTTATCGGCGGCGAAGTCTGCTCTTTCGTGAGCAAACATTACGACGCGATATTCATTTTTCGACGTGTCTCGTGCGGAAAATTAAGCCAGTTGATGCTATTCTGAATTGCTGTTACAGTTTCCGTTGTCTCTGCTCGGAAAAGTATGCGTAAATTTATTTATCTCTTTACAAAACATTAATGCTTCATTAATTACAGAAAAGTATACATTTCTAAGTTATAGGTCTGAATCATATATTTTACAACATTAAAAAAATTAATCCATATTTAAAAGATTTGAATATTACGGAGTTTATTCCTGGTAAATAAATGTTTTTAACGGTATTTGTAGTCACTACTCTGATCTTGTATCAAGACTTTGATCCACCATATTCAGTGGTTCGAAATGAAGTTCATCTCGAACTCCAGTCGTTTTCTGAACTCGAATGGTGCAACAGTAATCTGTAACGATCTTAGATCAAGTNTGACGATCTTAGATCAAGTTCTGCCGTGATCTCGGATAGAGCGATGAATTACAATTGTTCAGGAGCCGCTATGGCGTAGTGGCTAGACTACTCGCATCCCACCTAGGCGAGCCAGTTTCGATTCCCGGTGGGGTCACCCTCAGATTTTCACACGTGGGAATAGCGCCGGACGATGCCGTTGGTTGGCGGGTTTTCTCGGGGATATCCCGTTTCCCCCGCCCTCTCATTCTGGCGCAGCTCCATACTCACCTCGCTTCACCATCATCGTCTCTCGAGACCACGATGTTAAGAACCGCCCAAATATCTCCCCTCAATTCACTCATTCTATGGAGCAAACTGGCTACCAGTTGT
>NQII01002607.1:310479-333860 GCA_002778355.1 Clitarchus hookeri | reverse complement strand
GTCCGACGCATTCCTTGGCCATTCATCACGCATCCGCAGTCAGCAGCCCGCAGAATCCAGCAGTGAGGTTCGCTAAACTTTGCATGTTTCAGCACATCGAGATCCCCCTCCCCGCCTTTACCGTTGAGCTGCCTCCCGCACGATGCGCTTCGCCAACTCGTACTAAGCTGCCCAGGTCCCCGACGTCCACGACTACGGCGCTGTCGCACCGGCCAGTTGGTCCGCGGGATGGTATTCGAGTATTCCCAGCCACCCCAGGGCCTGGGGATCTCCTATGCGCCACCTGGCGACGCGACGAGTTGCGGAGTAGTTGCCGCACCCAAGCTGCTGCAGTCCCGCCGTACTCACAGAAGTCCTTGGCCTTCGCTGGTCCCATGGGGTGGGCAGATCCCGGAGTCGGAGCAGCCACGAGCACGATGTTCATACCTCAGCAGCCCGGACTCGTCTGTGACGTGGAGCAGCTTTGGCTACATTAAATATCTGCAGAGCTCGAGATATCATGTTACCAACAGTCAATCAACATCGAGCAATGTGACATTATCTTTAAATCACTAGCGTCATCTAGTGGTAGTGGTAGGGATTGAGCTGTAGTGGGTAAATGTGTGAGAAGGTATTCGAGTGTGTGGTAAAGCGAATCATTTCTAGGGGGGGGGGATTCTAGTGAATGCGAATAGTAGGAGGGGGCTGACTAAATAGCCAATGAAATACAGGGGTTGGTGTCAGTCGCCTGCTGGTCACCATACTGAGGAGCAGGTGTGCTCTGACATATTTACGGGAATCCAACCCTAGACATTTAAAAATAATTTTTAGCTGTTGGAATGTTCTGAAATGGTGTTTATAATGTGCGTGATGTCTTGAAACCACTTAACAGGCTTCGTCTGAAATGTGCGTTTTTTTCTTTCGTATATCAGCACATTGGATGTACATATAATAATTTCGTGGTAAAACATGTATTTCAAACACTTTTGCAATGCAATTCAAGCACCAGAGAGGCACTCGCGCTTGAAAACTGGGAATTTAGATTAGTTATTTACAAAATGTCAGAAATATGTGAGATGAAACAGGCAATTTGTGTATAGTCTTACTGCAGTGGCGAAGGGTGGATTCCAAGGCAGGGGAACCAGGTGTAAAATAATGAATTCCATGATACACTCTGCAACTTACAGACGAAGTGAAACCCTGTTTATTCAAAGTGTCTTATCACTGAAGACTTATTTAACGTTTCATACTTAATGTGAAAAGTAACCTTCAAAGACAGCTGCTGGAGTTTCCATTAGGAGAGAGGTCAAGGAACAGCTTAACAGCTGAACGAAAATTGTGTTGTTACGGAATTTAAAATATGTGATGCATTTAATCGTCCTTCACTACTCTTTAGGTATAATAGGAACTTAAATATTATTAGTAAAACAAAAAGGTTTTCTCTTATAAAATATGAATTTTTGTTATTACCATCCCACGGGCGAGAAATATTTCCTCAGTTGGCAGCATGAGTTGCAAACAGTGGTGGGAACTGTAGTTGGCCAAGAAAGCACTCCAGCTGAGAATAACGACCGCCAAGTTTTTGGCATTAGAAACTTTAGCATTAGATCCGCACAGTAACTTTACAGGAAATATAATGTCTAGATATTTGCTTATTTTAATAAATAACAGTAATTATGAGAACAATAGGGCCCACGCTGTCAAAAACAAGACAATAACTTAGTTAAATCTTTCATGATTAAATTGTCGTTTAAAAAAATTCCACAATCATTTAGTTCCGTTTTTTGACGTGATTACATGTAAATCGAATCGAGTCTTCTTTACCTAAGAACAAAAACGTTAATTGCAATACTGTAGAAAAACTTTTTTGTTTGAATGTAAGGAGCAAAATTTGATCAATTAAAAGTAGTCCAATATCTGATAGACTGTCTTGTTTATGGGAGTTTCTTATATTTGCCTTGATTATTTTCAGTGAGGAAAAAGAGCGTTTAACGTCTGGAATGGTAGCTATTAAAGAAAACAGTCAGTACAATTCAGGAAAGTCGTCTATATTTAAATCAGATTGTTATTCCTAAGACGATGCATATCAAAGTGATTACTGTAAGATAATTTTAAAGAGGCAAAAGCTTCCTTGGGGAACGTTTTAGAATTTTTATTAGTTTTTATTTGGATTCATTAGAGCCACAATCTTAAGTGTACTGAGCTGCATCAAAATGTTGTCAATTTTTTCTAAATATAACTTTCTTTAACTACCTTCGGGATGAGTTTCTTCATAACTTATTTTCGTTGTTTTTTACTAGGAGTATCGTTTTTAAATACAGATCAAATTATATNGGGATGAGTTTCTTCATAACTTATTTTCGTTGTTTTTTACTAGGAGTATCGTTTTTAAATACAGATCAAATTATATTAAATAGGGATATTTTATTTTGATGATATTTTCTGTTTCTTTCAGTTTTTGGGGCAATAGATAATGTCGAAAGTCTTAGCTTGAATAATCTGAAAGTTGAACTCGCAATGGGAAAAAAAATTATAAAAAATAATGTTTAACAGAAAATTAAAATCGCACTATTTTTAGTACAGCGAGGAAACCACGTGCTGTAATATAAGTTTCATTATCATATCCATCATGATTTTCTGTTATGTTTCCAAAAAGACCGATCAGGGCTGTTTTGTTTTCATAAACTGTATGAACCAAATGGGAGTTCACGTTACATCTTGTTGGGCAGACTTTGGGAAAACGTTTGCATAGCAGTTTGTCAAATGCATAAGTGCGCTTCGAAAAAAAAAAAAAAAAAAACCCCAACTTAGTGTTTCAAAAAATATCGTGTAATATCTAAGACTGTTAAGCGACTGCGAAAACACACAAGATATTAAGCCTGTGCGCGCAGCAGTGTATGGATATAGCACTACTATACTTTTTTCTGTAGCCCATTCAGATAGCTAGCCATTACAGCAGCCCCATAATATGTTTGCAGTACCAGTTTTTCGCCGCAGGCAGTGTACTCGTCTACTAATTTCAAAACATGATCGGCCAATGTTTCTTCTGCTGATCTGTCGGTACTTACGTCAGTAAAACCGAGAAATCTTTCTTCATTAATTGATTGATTTTATATTTTCTTTATTTACACAAGGACACTATACAGAAAATAATGACAGGAAGAGCAACAACGTAACACATGCATTCCAGCGCGAACAGCGCTCTTCTGCAGCAAGAGGCAGATACGAATCACCAAGGGGAAAACTGTAAAGAAACAAACAAGGNAGCGCGAACAGCGCTCTTCTGCAGCAAGAGGCAGATACGAATCACCAAGGGGAAAACTGTAAAGAAACAAACAAGGATAAATAACCTGTCATAGGGGGGAAAATAACTGAAACCCCCAAAAGAAATATATTACTTCACAACCATCAGGAAAAGGAAACACTAAATATATAGGGGAAGGAGAAAGAAACATAGCGGAATTACGCCAGACTGTGGCAAACTAGGGATTTAAACCCCTGCCCCTGGAACGTAAAGGAGTGATAGCCCAGGAGAAAGGACTAAATTAAATGAAAAACGGAATGTATGGGAACGAATAAAATGGAAATAATCATTTAACTGGACGGGCTTGGNAGGACTAAATTAAATGAAAAACGGAATGTATGGGAACGAATAAAATGGAAATAATCATTTAACTGGACGGGCTTGGTGGATCCTACGGACTACGGAGTCCGCTCAACCACTGGTAGAAAAAAGGGGAAGGGAAGAAAGTTATAAGCTTAAGGAAAGGAAAAAGGCGACAAAAGGGAATGTTGTGGTAGTACCCTGCGGGGCTGAGGCGCCCGCACAACCATATGTGTTGAAGTAGAGTTAATAATAACGGAGTGGAGCTGAAAAATCAAAGAAAAAAGAATTGAGAAATTTTGTAAATCATTTAAAATTGGACAAAGAATAAGGCAAATATGAACAATTAGGAAGTACATACAAGGCAGAAAACAATGACAGTATATTTAACAACATTAAAGGAACATCTTAGTAGATTACGCACATAGTAGTAATTGTCATCCTAATGTAAATAAAAAGGTAAATAGTTATAGAAAAAATTATCGACTAGTGCCAGAGATATATAGACGCCACCTGTGGCGGTGCCAAGCACTTATTGCGGGAATACTAAAGAGAGAAAAGTTAACAGTAAACAACCTATGAAATTACCCAAGTATGTCCGGACAGGGACACCCAATAACAAGGGCAGTAAGAGAATATAGAATATTCAATGTCGGATATATTTATAGGTCTTTCTTCAATGTTACTCTCACTTGTCACATACCGCAATACAGACAAAAGTTGCGACATATGCTCGGAATATCTGTCCTTTCATCTAGAATAAACACCACAAAAGAAGTCAACCTAATTTGTGCTTTAATTTCTCTCACGATCAACTCGGCGACACTTTCTATAATGTAATTATGTAAACAGCTTTTATCCCACACTCCTTTCTCCGTTGTAAACATTAAAAGTGGCCAACAACATAATTTTAAATTCTATTTACATACTGAAAGTCATTTGTGGAAGCCGTAAAAACGGCCTTAAAATGTCTTCTGCACTGCACACCGCTTGATTTAGCCTATGTTACAATGCCCATGTCTGGGGTCGGCATACAACGTAAAATTATGTTTCTTTTCTCTTCAGAACGCCCAGCACTGAAAGATGAATTGTGCAATTCTTCTACCGCGCAGTCGCATGTCTTCACCTGCTTGTCTTTCGCTGCCACGTCTCTTCCCCCCGCATCAACCCCTCGAGGTCCCGCGACGACCTCTGCCCACAGCGCCCGCAGAAATCTCCCTTGGTTCCCTTGGCCTGGCGAGTAGGCTGATACGCTCAGCGTGGCTATGTCGTCTCTCTACAATTTACCTTTTTCCTTTGTCACTGAGAAACTGGAAGTGAGGTGAAATATAACCTTGTACATGTAACAGCTAAAAATATTACCTAAATTAACTTTCAAACTAGCTGTTTCTTTTACATAAAAACTCGCCATTAATTGCAAAACACCCGTGTGAACGGAACCGGGCGGCTGACTTGTGGGTGTCTATATATAGTCGGTTCACGACTGCAAGAGACTTTCCTGAAGCCCTGCTAAAGATCTACTTTCAAGCCCATTTTGTATCCTTCCGCCAAAGGTAAACAAACATTGCCATGTGGCAGTCACATGGCAATGTTTACATGCAATGTTTACATTCCACTGTGTGTGTGTACATGTGTTCGTACATGCACGTACCCATTATAAAAGTCATGTATATATTATTAATAGATATTCCACAAGCGTAAAGTTTTTAATCTTGAGAATTTCACACAAAAGAATATGTGATGCAAGCGAAAAACATTTCATTCTATAAACCCAAAAATGCGAGTATTAAAAATTTGATGTTTCGTGTGTGTGTAGGTTTGATTTTGACTGGGGGGTTGGGTGGGGGAGAAAAACTTTCACTTTGATTACATATTATAGATGTGGCACAATACTTTGCATTGAAATGTGTCAACATTCAAGGAGTCCATCCAACAACATAAACATGGCACCGCCAATCTCTCATAAGCCCCCGGATGGCCGTGCTGTCATGAGGTCAGGGAACGAAGTTCCCATAACTTTTATAGTGGGGTTACAACAAAAATGCAACCCGACAGATTTTGTTCAANTTATAGTGGGTTTGCAACAAAAATGCAACCCGACAGATTTTGTTCAAATAATTCAGCCGGCGGTAGGCCGCTGTGTTTATGTTTTAGTTGGGCTCCGGGCCCGTATTTAATGCTGTTAACCTCTGTTGCTATCTTAAAATATTTTTCCAAACAAAAATCTAACTTAAAACTCATACGAAAAGACATTGGTTTCACTAATGTCTAATATTTAAACAATTAAATTGAAACATGTTGCTAAGTAAATGCTTAGAGGAGGAACAAAATAAGTGTGCCACAGATTTTGTAAAGAAATCCTATAACAAACTACGCCAAGCTCAGTCAACGAAGAGCCGTCAAACGAAGTGAAAGCAAGTGCCAGTATGCCTCGCCGATGTCAAAGGGCGCCATATCAGCATGTGAGTGAGTTCGAACGAGGCAGAAAGTTCGGTCTCTGGAAACGGGTTTGTCAAATCGTGACATTTAGGCTCGTACAGAGCATGCTGATACGACAGTGGCGCGTGCGTGTGCGTGTAACCAGTGGATATAAGTGCGTGTAGTACGCAGCGATGAGCGGGTACTGGATCACGCAATGTAACCACAACACGGGATAACCACAATTTTGTCCGCATGGCCGTAACGGACCGTACAACCTCGTCCACAGTGTTGGCTCGACACTGGAGCACTGCAACGGGCGTGGACTTGTCTGCATCGACGGTTCGACGCCGTCTGCTGCGGACTGGACTGGTGACACGCATGCTATTGTGTCGGCTTCCATTGTCCAGAAACCACAAACGCCCCAGACTGCAGTGCAATGGACACATGAACGCCTTCGCTGGCGTGCTGAGTGGCAAAATGTAGTGTTTTCGGACGAGTCCAGGTTCAACCTGCCCTACAGTGATGGCCACATACGTGTTAGACGCCGTCGTGACCGCAATCTGGCAACCTGCATTGTGGAACGGCCAGGTGTGATGGTTTGGGGCGCCATTGGATACTACATGCGATCACGACTCCTACGTATTGAGGGCAATCTGAACAGCAACCGCTAAATCAGGGAGGTTGTAGAGCCCGAGACACTGCCCCTCCTTCAGGCGACTCCACATGCCATATTTCAGCAGGACAGTGTCCGGCCACATGTGGCGAGGAATGTGCAAGCCTTCTTCAATGAACGACGTGTACCACTGCTTCCCTGGTCAGCACGTTCGCCTCACAAGTCGCCCATCGAACATGTCTGGGATATGGTTGGTCGGTGACTTGTTCGTCACGGACTTTCAGCAACCACTGTTGATGCTTTATGGAATCGAATACAAATGGTGTGGAGGGAGATTCCCCAGGAACGTATCCAGGTCCTCTTTGATTCCATGCTACGACGTTTAGGAGCTCTGGTTGCAGCACGTGGGAGTTCCACACCATACTAAATTTTCAAGGACAGAGATAATGTGCAGTTCTGTAATCCTAATCAATTGTGTACTGCCATGTCCCTAACCTGTGGTTTAAAGTTCATTTCATGACAAATGTAGTTTTACAAACAGCTATAACTCATTCTTTCTTTTAATTAATTTATTATTCTAACAACTTTTCAGTCTAAGTATAGCTTACACTTGTAAATTACCCCGCAATATTTTCGAAAACCTCTTAGATCTCCAACAAAGATTTTAAAAACTTTACACCAAAGCCATATTAGAATAACCCATTAAAAATATTACAATTATAATTATTTTATACAAAATATATTAATTTCCCTACATTTCATAATTTTGACTAAAAGGCAATTACAATATACTTATCTCAACATGGATGCCTCGCCTCTCTCTTCCCACCAAGGCGAAACAAGAGCGCTAATATAGGATTCTCACTGCCTATAACACACGAGAAGTAATACAAAAAATTAATATTAGGCCAATTAAAGTTCGAGAAAAAGAAACGTCGCATCCACTCATGCACACAATTTTCCTCCGAGCAGGGCACACACGCCTTCTACCCTCGAGGCGCTAGACACGCCAAAAGTGGCAACTAAGGTCGTCGATAAATGACGGGGTCCAATAGGTTTTGAAGAAATCAAATTTCGGCACTCAGCAGGGGAAGAATGTAGCGGAGNNNGGGGGGGGGGGGTCGAAGCACACAGTGGATGCAACGAGCGCCAACTGCGCCCAATGTAGAGACAGCCGTTGCCTGGCGCGTTCGCCATAAGCCGGCAATCGACAGCTGCGAGCTGCTGCCACCGGGTCTGTCTGGTCTCAGCTCACAGGTAAAACTGCATATTTCCTCTTTAATTTTTCCTTCCTCCGTTGCGTGGACATAACAAGTCATTCTTCAGTGGCGAAAGTAGTTTATATTGATGTATTGCCGGACGTAAATATGGATAATTTGTGACAAAATAATAAAAAATTATTATTATAAAATAATTGGTTTTTCTTTATTATTGTGTCCCGTATCCTTTTTTCCAACATAATTTTTAAGTGGTGCTATAAACACTCGACTATAAACATGCATATAGCATGATAATAGAGACTTTAGTATAAAAATGCATTTATAGTTGACCGCATACAAAACATTAATTCTGTCGACATGTACAAATCGAAGGATTGATAGGATCATTGGGATTGATTGAAGTATTGGCATGGGTTGCTGTGGATTGTGGAGGAGGATTACGAAGGATTGCTGTGGATTGCAAAGCATTGGTGTGTAGATTACTGTGTACTGGTATGTGGATTGTTGAGGATTAGTGAGGATTACTGTGGATTGGTGAGCAGGATTGCTGAGGATTGCTGTGGATTGGTGAATAGGATTGCTGAGGATTGCATACGCGGATTTATGAGTATTGCTGAATAGAATTTCTGAGTAGGATTTGTGTGTTGATTGCCATGTGGTGCTGATTGTGGTATGTTGTGCTAAATGCGGTGCTGACTGATGAAAAGATTGCTAAATTGATGAAAATACAATTCTTTAATTAATTTATATTTTTTAAATATATTAATTATTTTAATTTTTGCGATTAAAATAATTGTTTTCGGGTTCAAGGTTATCTATAGTTATGGGCACGAATTCTAGGTCATAGATGTGAGGTCAAGGTGAAGGTTACCCAGAGCTAACATGTTGGTCGAAGTCATCATGCCACCTAGGTATTGAAAATGCAAACAAATGATAAATGCAAAAACCAATATGGCGGATGGAGTGCATTCCACAGAATGAGCAATGGTGAAGGGGTGGGAGAGGGGAATGTTAATACAATGTGATTTATTGGAGGGTGGTCAGTCGTCTGCTGGACATACTGCTGTGGGGGACCTCCAGAAATGTAAGTTTTTAATAAATTTTGTATTATTTACCATTAATTTTATAAATTTTTCATTTTTTGGAGTATTTTGTAATTTTTTTGGTCCAGGGTCACACAAGGTTATGGGGTCAAGGTCAAAGGTCAAGTTTAAAGTTGCCTGGATTCAATATGTTGGTTGGATGATGTCATAACATGACAGCCGAAAGACAGGAATGACAGAGCATGATGCTGGCATTGGCTCAGGGCCCCGTTATGTTCAAACATTAAAAAATTTTATTTTCTTTTTACTATATAATTTCTGGTTGAGGATCTTGAGTCATGATTCAAGGGTCTTGGATCTTGAATTTTTGGTCAAGGGCCTTGAGTCTTGGGTCAAGGTCTGGAGTCTTTTGTCAAGTGCCAAGGTTTTTTTTGGAATTTTTGTATGTTTTTTGGCTTCATGGTCATCCTAGGTCAGTGGTGGCGAACCTTTATGTATCAGCATGCCATTTTTTCTAAAGAAATGTTCGATGAGGCCATAGACGTGCCGTCAGATAATTTTAACTTAGTGATTATTAGAAAAATAATAATACTAAACACTATCTACTCAAAACTCTTTATTTACTACCAAAAATACATTTTGCAATGTCAAATAATAAATGTTTCAGTTGTACGCATAATTCAAATTACATTAGTGTGACATCTGTTGTTGCAGATTAGATGACAAATAATTTATATTAGGGTTGTAAGATGTTACTTTTAGCAGAATGCATGCTGAACTGGAGTCATCTGTCAAACGGTTTCTAAGCGAGTCTTTAATGTTATTCATCTCTGAAAATAATGACTCGCAGGCATAGGTAGATGAAAATATGGTTAAAATAGCACGAGCCAGCTTCTTCAAACAGTTAAATGTGTCTGGAAACGAATTCCATGTTTCCAAAATTTTGATACTGGCATTTTTACTTATATTGCTTGACAATCTTTCTGTTTCAATTAATTCCAACTCTTTCCTTGCTTCAATAAATTTTTGAATCCATATTGAACTAGACTGGAAATCAATCAGCTGCATTTCAAATTCTTCAATTTCCAACCAATCGAATGGGGACAAATTCAGTTTATCAAATGAAGTCACATCAGGGTACATAATAAACTTTAGTGTTTCCGATAATTCTCTGAACTGAGAAAATCTCGCTGAGAATCCCTTGATTGAAGAATCAATTACAGAAATAAATTCTTCAGTTACTTCTCCACCTGGTTTCTCATGTATATCTAAATGGTTGAAATTTTTTTTCAAGTTTGGGAAATACTTGTAGTTTTTTGTAGTAATATCGTTCCTGAAAACATGTAGTTTAGCATCAAAAGCGCGAATGAGATCTATCATGACGATAATTGTTTTATTTGTGCCTTGAAGCTTTACGTTCAATTCATTGAAATGTTGGCATATGTCTGTTAAAAACATCAATTTTGAAAACCACATAACATCCAACAACTCTGGGTATTGTTCAATTTTTCCCTCATTTTGCACAAACAGTCTGATTTCTTCCAAGCAGTCAACAAATCTTTGAAGTACGTTCCCGTGGCTCAGCCAGCGAACATTATTATACATCAGTAAGCCATTATATACCGAGTTGACTTCATTCAACAAAGCATCAAACTTTCGCTTATTTAAAGCGTGCGACGATATGAGGTTGACTATTTTTGTGACTACCGCCATTACCTTATCAAGAGATGTTAAACCACTCTTAGCACACAAGGCTTGTTGGTGAATTATGCAGTGGAATTCAAGAATCGAATGTCCTACGTCTGTTTGAAATAAACTTATGAAACCATTTTTTTTGCCCACCATACTTGGAGCACCATCAGTTGTGACTGAAACAATTTTTTTAAAATCAATTTCTTTCTCAGCAAGCGAATTTTTAACAGCCGTACAAATATCTGTGCCCTTTGTAGTTGTTAGCAACGATGTTATCGCAATTAATTCTTCCTTAATGATGTTTCCTACGCAATATCGAGCAAAAACAGCTAAACGTGCAGATTTAGTAATGTCAGTACTTTCGTCAATGCATAGCGATATAAAAGGAGCGGAGTTAATGTCAATTTTTTGTTGATCTGTTATATTTTCGGCCAGTTTTAAGATTCTTTCCTTTATTGTATTTCTAGATAGAGGAGTATCTTTAATGCGCTGAATTATCTTATCTTTATTATCGAAATCATCAAAAAGTGAGGGCGCGCATGCTAACCAGGCTTCCTTCAAAAACTCTCCATCTTGAAAAGGTTTACTATGCCGAGCAATGACATTTGCAGCCGAGTAACTTGCCGCGCTCGTATGACAATTTTTGCCAACATATTTAATCATAGACGTTGACTGTTTATTTCTGTCTTTCATTGCACTTGCAATTAATTCCTTTTGCACTGGTTCGCTTTTTTGACTAAGAGATTTGTGATTTGTTTCAAAATGCCGTTTTACAGACGATGTTCTACATACCACTGTACCAGAACATAAAACACACACCGCTTTGTCGCCTTTACTTATCATGCCATATTTTTCAGTCCACCAAGTTTGAAATTCTCTATTACACTTACTATCTTGCCCTTTTTGTTTTTTTGCTGAACTAGCCATGGTAAATAATAGTTAAAAATCAACTTTAAAATACAGTTGTGTCAACGAAATTGAACGAACGAAAACGTCAACAAACTATGCGTCATTAGCAATTGTAGTCCACGACGTAACTAAGGCAAGACAATAACAAACGAGCGCGCTTTCCGCCCGCCGCCCCGCGCACCGCACCCGTTCACTCCTTAGCGTAGGTCCGTAGGATCACTCGCGCGCGTTCGTTCCTAATATAATACTGATACCTCCCTATTTGCGCTATGGCGTATAAGTCTGTATCTGCTCTCTGCGTAGGGCGCCAGCAATGGATGCTAGTCCTCAGTGATAGGGCGTGTAAATATGTTGACACTACTGTTCGTAGTTCAAATTTACCAAATGAATTTGAACTTCCTTGAGAGTTCACGTATGTCGTTTTATTTTTCGCTTAACAAGGTTCTTCACACTTGCTGCATGTCTCTACTTAGCTTGTCTCGAGGCGCTGGTTCGTCTCTCGGCTGGGGCTGACTCCGCTCCGGTGTCGAACTCGGGGCTGCTTCGTCACCTCGTCGGGAGGCTGCGACAGTTCCTCGCAGATTGGTCTTGGCGTCGTGATGCCTTCTCTCGAACTCCACTCCTCTTTCCTCGACTCGCGTACGCCGACTCACTCCATCCGCGTCTGTGGTAGAACTGACCTCTTCTCGTCTGCTCCTCCACCGTTTTATTAGCCCATTAGCCATATTAAAACGCCTCATCTCGCACGTGGCTGGGGGCTGAACGCCGCGCCCTTGGTGGTAAACACGTGTTCGGCGCTGCGGCTATCCGCACGTGGTCTCAGCGGCGCCGGCGATTTTGGCATTTAAGTTTTATGGCTTCGCCCACCACGTGCTCGAGTGGGATACCCGGCCCCAGTTGTATAGGGCTTAGCGTCCCCCTTTCCGCTGCGAGACACACGTGTTCCTTCCTTCCCGGAATTCTGGTGTTATTGTTCCAGCACGCTCGCCAAAGCTATTAGCTGGTTTTTGGCAGTAGCCAGCCTGCGAGAGAAATGCAGCTGTGGGCTGTGAAACCTTTTAACGTTTTCGACGCAGCTGCGAGAGGCTGTGCCTTCTCGTCGCGGCGGAATCCTGGCGTCATTCTTCTGGCACGCTCGCCGAACCCTTAGCTGGTTTATGGCGGCTGTTCGCGTTTCCTTGTCGTTGCGAGTTTCGACAGTGTGTGCCTGCTGACGGAAAAATATATCTCGGGATGCAGAATGCATCAATACGTCATAGTGAACTTTGCTATTTTAAACTAAAATGCAAACCTTTTGATCCGTGGCGTGGCGTGCCCAAAATATTGTTTCGCGTACCATCAATGGCACGCGTGCCATTGGTTCGCCATCCCTGTCCTAGGTCATGTTCGAAGGTCAATGTCATCGACATCTAACATGGGTAACGAGATGGACACTAGCCAAACTGGCAAGGGCCGGTCGTGTCGGGAGATTAGTCAATCCACCTGCCATCGAACCCAGAACCTCCTACATGTACATCTTTAAATACTTTTTAATTTTTTTTGGATTTTATAATGTTTCTGCAATTTTTTGGGTTCAAGGCCATCCAATGTCACTGGGCACAGAGTTAAGGTTAAGGTTACAGGTAAAAAAAAAAAACGAGCTTCCCAAATCCTTCCAATGGATTGTTTTTGCAAATAGGGGCTGGTTTTTGAAAGTGAGAGGATCTGTGCTTTTTGAGGGAAAAACAGAAAATGTTAAGCAAAAAACAGTAGGTTTAGAGGGAGAAAAAGAAATTGTTAAATAAAAAAGGAAAAAAAATGGAAATATGAGATGGCGGTGGTTGGCACCTGGCTCCTATCCCAGATCACCTTGCCTTAGACTCGCCATTTCCATACTACTCTGCACCACAGGATTCGAACTTGAAATATATTGTACTTTTACTTGGCTGTTTACACACCTACGAATTTGAATTTGATAGGAGTAATATGTACACTAATGGACTGGACAGGTCTGAAAAGCATTTTAAAAGTAGTGTATGGTGAAATTGCTGTAATGCATATGCTGAATGGTAAAGCAGTTGCAACAGCTTTAAGAGGACATATTCTAGTAGAAATTGTCTTTATCAACTACTTGTGCAATCTATTCTAGACGACAACCCTGAATTCACTTCACTAATATATGAAACTGAGGACATGTATTTGTGTCTCTTAACGGACAAAACCACTCTTGAAACTGTTGTCACATCTAGTGCAGTTAGTAGAATAAATGAGTTACTTGAAAAGAAGAAAACGGAACTTAGTGCTCAATCTAAAACGAGTAAGCTGTGGCTAGGATATCATAAAATGCTAAGTACTGCACGAGCGCTGATAAAGGCAGATCGCACTGGGTCTTGGATCAATCATTTGTATGCAATTTACAATTCATTGCCGATATTAGCTTGCAGCAGCAGGAGACTACAACTATCCGAAGTCAGCATTTCTGTACCTCCAGGAAATTAGTTAATTAGAGAGCAATAACCCTAATGTCTACAGGTTGTTTAAAAAAGGGTTGTATGTCATCCGTCGAACAAATCAGTTTTGGGCTGGTATAGGTTGCGACCTCGTAACTGAAGAAACACTCACGAGGTCGCTTAAAACCTCAGGCGCTTTAACTCGTGGAAGCAAGATGATGGAAGATCAGTGAGTGTTGTGGATAATATCAGCCCCCATTATATCCGAGTACAATATTGCCATGCAGGACTTTATGGAACTCACATACACCACAAATGAACAACACACAGATTCCACTGTCTCAAGAATTGAAAGAGAGACTTTGGACATTTCGAAAAATATCCAAATCAGTCATCATGTTCACCTTTCTGTGCTGACCCCTCATTAAGAAATACCATCAATGGTATTAAGGCGAAAGAGGACATCAATGTGAATGAGTACAAGTTAGTGGGAAGGAGTGCACAGAATGCTTGGCCAACATGTATTTTCTTTTGTTTTTAAGAGGATCCACAAAGCAAAGACGTTGAGTAGTTTGTCTGTTGTCACAGTTGCTCCTGGCAAAAGCATTGATCCTGGCTTACTCTTCCAGCGATTTCTTGTAGTCTCCAGGAAATGACAACTAGATCTAGAGGAGGTGATGAGGTACGAGCTCAGTGCATACCCAACATCACTTTTTGAGGAAGGTCGATAAACCACAATTATCCCATGCCATTGATGAGTATTATAACAATTGAAACAACACCAGATACTGTTCTTTGTATGGACAGACATGTGATGGAAGCTACTTGATAAGCAAGGTGAAGTGGAAAAAGGGAGATATGTATTGTAAAATAGTCAAGGCATATGCAGACTTTACAATTAAACACTATAGGTTGGCAACTGTTTTGTTCTGTGGGTATGACGCAGGATCTTCAATAAAGGATATTTTACTTAAGAGAAGGCAAGAAAACAACCATTATCCAATAGTTCACGACGCCGGTGATATTGAATTTGAAGGGAAGCAGGAAGAAATCCTTTCAATGTGATGTAATAAAACACAACTAATAAAATTAATCAGTGAATAAATGGTGATGAGAGGCTGTATGGTTTTTCAAGCGGAAGGTGACGTTGATGTGGACATTACAAAGGCAGCAGTTAACAGTGCACAGGAACTTTCCACCTCGCTCATTGGGGAGGATACTGACCTGTTAATTCTTCTTCTACATTATGCTGAAGCTAATGGCAAACCACTGTATTTGAAATTGGATAATCTGTCAAGAGGCATTTTAAAAATGTATAACATCAATAACTTGAAGTATATTCTCGGCAGTGAGTTATGTGTGCAGCTGTCATTTTGTCACGCATTCACAGGATGTGATTCCACCTCGCGTATTTATGGTGTTGGTAAAATAACCATATTCCAAAAACTTTTAAATGGTGCCTGTGTCCTTCATTCCTGTGCAACTGCACAGGCAAGAACCCCGCTGATATAGTAAGTCTTGACAGTTAAGTGATTGCTGTTATTTTTGGTGGCAATAGTAAAAGTTCTTTGGCAGCCTTGCGTTATCACACACTTATGAAGAAAGTCGTCGCAGCCAAATCATTTGCTCATCCATTGTCTAAGCGTGTACTATCAGACCATGATATGGATGAGTATGGCTAGTTAATTGAATCCTGTGAACTGGGGTTGGAAACTCAATGGCGATGAACTTGTACCAGTAATGTGTGATATGAATGCTGTACGAGACACTCTACTGAAAATTATTCACTGTAATTGTAAAACTGGTTGTAGCAGAAACCATTGCAGTTGCAAAACATAGGACTTCCATGCAGTTCTATAAGTGGATAATGTCAAGTTACGCATTGTAACAACCAGGTGTCTGATGAACTAAAGGACAGTGATGAGGACTAATAAACAATGTAGGAGTGACTTTTTTACCTCCATATTGCTGCACATTTTCTTGACCTAATAGAAACAAACAACTTAATATTTGTGTTTTTGACATAATCACTGGTATTGTACCATCATTGTTCATTGTTGCCTGCCAATTTTAATCCCATGGACCAAATTTATTGGTACAAATTATTTCCTTGAAAATAAAAACTTTAAGTTTGATATAAATATAATTGTTCTATGCTTGAAAATAACAAAGTTACAGCCGTTTTGCAAATTTTCAAGGTTGCCGGAAGCTATCTTGAAAATAACCCACTTCCGGTTGACAGATAGTGGTAGACTTTCTTTCTGTCGATCAGTACACCTAGTAATGCCAAATACAGCACATACACCTTATTGGAATTCGTCCTAGGTTTGGGGCCTTTTTTTTTTACTAAATTGACCTGTCTACTGGAATTAAGGTTTGGGCCGCCATTAGTTGTGACTTGAGAACAAGTCTTGTGGTTGTGCAGGGTGATCTTTCAAGCTACGGTATGTTGCTAATGTCGCTAAACCACATTTATAATATTTGTGCAGTAATCTGCAGCAATATAACTCACGTTCGCATTTCACGGTTATTGCGTAACCACCTCTACAAGGTACGGACACCGTAACTTGGCCTGCATTATCACCTGACCTAACCGGCTTGTACATCATCTACTCCAGCACCCGCGACCTACCATAAAGCTTGAAGAACTCCGTGGTCTCAAGGAGACACAGCTATTACATACATCACAGGACAGTATTCGTGCTCTGTATGATGTCATACCATGTTGAATGACCACCTGTATTGCCTCCAAAGGAAGGTATTAAGGTATTTAACATTTGGTGTGTGGACCAAACGTAATTTTCTGGGCATATATATATATATATATATATATATATATATGTATATATATATATAAATATATATATATATATATATATATAGAGAGAGAGAGAGAGAGAGAGAGAGAGAGACACAGAGAGAGAAAAATATTCAGGGTTTCCATTACCCAAAAGGGTTTGGACACATGATATTGAAATACTACCATGCATTGTTTTTTGGTGGGCATGTAGGTCGTGGTAAAACTTTTTACAGCACATTACAAATTTTTATGAGACTGGGTAAAAAGTTGTATTGCATGCCAACTAGCAAAGCCTAAAAATCAAAAACTTGAAGAAAAATATGCAGGTTTGGTAGCAACATATCCAGGGGAGTGCCTGTATTATGATTTAATGGGTCAGTTGCCCAGAAGTATCTCAAAGTTACACACATGTGCTGGTTGCCATAAGATAGTTTTAAGAAATTTTGTTTTTTCTTCCCCTTGCATACTATCAAGGCAGCAGAAATCTTTGTAACGTACGGTTTATACAATGTATTTGGTTCGCCGGTGTTTGTCGTAACTGATAATGCATGTAAACAAAAACCAAAATTGCTTTGCAAATTTTTCAGTCCCACACTCCACAACACTGGAACAAAGTTTTGCATATGCTTTACTTGGGTAATAGTAATGCCAATACTTTTCTGGGGTAAGTTAAATTGCATGCTCTGCTACCATCCCTCCTCCTCTTGAAGAGTCAACAGTGGTATCTCTTCTTGGAAAAGACCCCACAACTCCAGGGAGGCAGTCTGTTTCTGTAGATTCTTGCCCATCGTACAACACACTGGCTTGAAAATACATCTCCAGCATACGGCAGTGCTTCGCAACAAACCAGAGAAACTCATTTGATAGGGCAGGAGAATATGTTAAAAAACATATGTTTTTCAAATATATGCGAGGATAAAAATGGTGACTGGGGGGAGGGAATAAGGTAAAACATACAATAAAACTTTATAATACAAAAAATAATTGTTTAACAGTGATGATAACTATTTAACAAAAACCAAACTTGTACAATTGCTACTAATCACAATTTATGCATTTACATTACAGTTGCACGAATGCATTTTCTTTACAATTACTTTAAATTCCACTGATGATGAAATATTTCTCAAATATGTTACATCCTTCTTAAATTCCTTTAAAAGGTACACAACATTGCTTATATTTAGAATGTCCCATTGCTATACATCCAAAATCAGAGAAAAAAATTGGGTGGATGGAAGGGAGGAAGTGCACTCTTTACATTTATTGTACATGGTAATATTTCTTACACTGACTCATATGAACTATTTCTGTTTTGTTTGGAGACTTTGATTCAGCTCCTACTAAAGTAACAGGAGTTAAACACCTGATTATTTGAAATGGCTCCTTCCATTTGACTGCCAACTTTGAACAAAAATATTTATAAGGGGCATTTGTTTTCTCTTCCATACTTTTATAGCATGTAACTAAATTATGAGATACCTCTTTCCTTATTTTTGCTAAGCCCTTATTATCCACTCTCTCCAAACAAATTGTTTGCAATGACCGTACATTTATTAACAAGTGCAGCAATCTCCTTCCCAAAAATACCTCGGCTGGTGTAAATTTATGGGCACTATGGATGACATTATTAAAACACAAAAAGAAAATACTAAACTTACTCCAGTGATGTTGCATACCAAACTGAAAATTTTGCAAGAATTTCTTGTGTTATTATTTTATACTGAAGGCGAGACTTCCGAGGGTTCCCTAGCTTTCTTCTTCTTCACTCAACAGCAGATCATTGGCCTATTATTTAAATACATTATATTAGGTGTTGATGGTACTTTCTACAAAGTCCTGTGCAGATAAATGCAGCACAAATAATACATATTGCCTTTATTGTATTCTTCTCTGGAATTAGCAACAAAAAATACATTCTTGGTTGAGCACCACCACAAACTACGTAATGTAGGTACTAAACTGTTTTAACAAGCTTTATATAATTCAAAGTGTATTACGAACAACATTATACTTGGTGGATTAGAGAATTTCGTGCACTGCACTATTAATTTCACTATACCATTCTAGTGTTTTCAACCATCCAAAAACCTTTTGCAATATTAAATGCCCATATAAGAAACTCGACGTGGGTTTCAGATTTATGATTATTGCAAACTGTCAAAGGGGTACCCAAGTTTGTATGGGATGGAAATCTTGATAAAAATAAAATAATTGATTTAAATTCAACAATTTCATTACAATAGTATAAAAATACATACAGCTATTACGTACAAAATATAAACATCTCACCCTACTATCAAAACAGTTTTGTCCAGCTCATCCTACCAAGGTCCGTCTGGAGCCTAGTCCATGGTGGCTGGATCTGGGGGGCAGGGCCTCAAATGTCCTCGGGTAGCTTTTCTTACTCTACCATGGAGGTTTTCCATCCAGTAGACATTTTTCTGCCTCCCAACGACAGTGTAAGGGTCCTCCCATTTTTGTGCTAAGCTGGCAATGAACTGGTCCTTGGTTCTGCTTAGCAGATGGTTCCTGAGGAGCACCTTTTCTCCTATATTAAACTGTTTTATCCTCGTTTTAGGTTTTGGGTACTTGTGTTCAACATATCTTTCTTGGGCTTCTCTGGCATGTTGGGTGCAATCTTCTGCTTCCGTTTGCACTGTCTCGGGCTGGGGCATAGTGGCAGGTTCTGTCTCCCATTGCCAGTTCCCAGGTCTGGGTAGAGGTTGGCTGAACAGCAATTCGCTTGGTGAGGTATCAGTTGGCTTGTTATTTTGCTGCCTCAAGGTGAATAGGATATTCGACAGATGGGTATCCCAATGGTTGTGGTCGTTTCCCACACTGAGTCTGAGGCCCTTCAATTCATGGTTCCTCCGCTCAATGGAGTTAGCCTGTTGGTGATATGGCAGAATTGTCCATGTTTCCACCCCCTATTTATTGCAGGCCTTCTTCCAAGCCATGCTGGTAAATTGGGTCCCATTATCTGTCAGGATCACTTGGGGGTATCCCCAGAGAGGGGAAATATCTCTGTTTTGAACTTCCAAAGGATTCCCCAAGTCTCTTAGCTGGGTAGGGGAAAGGCTTCCATCCATCTAGAGAATTGGTCGGTGATGACCAGTAGATAGTGGTTCCCTCGGGTGCTTCGGGGGTAGGGGCTCATCAAGTCCATGGCTAAATGAGTCCACTGTGTTTGTGGGCGATGTAGTGTGCCAGTGGGTTTGGGTACGGGGTAGGCCTTGTGGCTACAGGATGCCTCGCAGTTACTGACATACTGCAGAATGTCTCTGCTCATCCCATTCCAAATATAGCACTGGCCTGTGTCTCTGGGCGTTTCTTCTATACCTGGGTGTCCCGCTTGTCTGTGATCATGGTGGTGGTCACATATCCCAGGTTGTAAGGCTGTGAGTACCAACAGCTTCCACTCCGAACCCGGGTTCCCGTTGTGGGACCATACCAACATGTTGCGCAATTTGTACCTGTGAGGTAAGTCGGCAAGCAGGCGTTTTACCTCCGGGTCTTGCTGTTGATGGTAGCTCAAGACATACTTGCTTATCTGCATCTGCTGCAGTCGGACCACCTCCTCAAGCGTATGTGGTGAGGCAGAAGGGGGTCATCTTCTCCCAATCCTCCTCCTCCTCCTCCTCCTTTGTTCCTTCTTGTTCATCAGACGGATGGGAAAGGGCATCTGGAAAGTCATTCATCCTTCCGGGACGAATTCAGTGAGGAACATTGCCCAGCGACTTAAGCTTCACCTTAGGGTTCTTTGATTTTTGTAGCCACTTGAGAGCTTTGCTATCCATCCAGAGGATGAAGAGGTGTCTCTCAAGGTGGTAACGGTACTTGTGCATAGCCCAGATGACGGCGAGACACTCTTGCTCGTTAATATGGTAGCGTCGTTTGGTGGCGCTAAGCCTCGTGCTAGCATAGGCGATTACCTGAGGTCTCTTGTCATCGTCTTCTTGGTATAGCACTGTGCCTAGTCCAGTTTGACATGCGTCTGTTTGCAAAATAAACTGCCTTCTTTCTCATGGGCAGTGGAGCATTGGTATCGACTGGAAACTGGCTTTGAGTTCCTGGAACGCAGTTTGTTGGTTGGTTTGCCACTTCCAGTGTTCTTTCCCCAATAGTTGGTTTAGGGGGCCCATCAGTTGCGCGATGTTGGGTACTAAGTTGCGTAACCAGCTGCACAACCCGAGAAATATTTGCAGTTGTTCCTTGGTTTGTGGTTGTTCTGCTTCGAGATAGCCTTGATTGATCCTCGTTGCTAGTAATTCCCTTCTGGGGTAACAACGTGCCCTAGGTGTAGTTTCTACTCATGTCCAAAAGCTAGTGTGTACTTCTGGAGTATGTTAAGCAATTTGCAGAATTCCGGTGGTTTTAATTGGTGGTTGATTTCTTCGGGTTATAACGTAGGGGGTTCTGCCTCCTCCCTCCTTTGGTCCCAGTTTATGGTGGTCCGTTCTTGGTTGCCGATATAGATAAGTTTCTGTCCGCAATATATAATGCATGTTGGCTCTGCAGCCAAGGTTATCCTAATATTAATTCCTCCCCTACGCGAGGGGCTACAAAGAATTCAGCTTGGTGGTTACGATATTTGAATCTTAAAATGAAGATTGTCATTGCCTTCTATTTTGAGGAGTTGGCCATGTGCACGCTTCTCTCTTCGGTTCATAGGTCGGCATGCTGGCCAGTGGTAAGTAGGTCACTGTGTACAAAGTTACCAGTCGCCGCGGAGTCTAGCAATGCTGCTGCGGTTTTACTGTTGACGGCTACTTCTATACAGGGAGCTTCGGGAGGGTTGTACCCCTCGATTAACGTCTGAAAGACGGGGGCGGACCTGTTGTTACCGGAAGTGGTGGTCCACTTAGTACCCCAGTCTGGTCGATTCCCTGGTTCTTGTTTTGTTCCTGGTTTGGTTGTTTTTGGCCACAGGACCGCTGACTTCATGGCTGGGATTTAGCCCCCGCCTCCTCTTTGCGGATTTATTTCGACCTGTTTTACCGGGCAGTCCCAGTTGAAGTAAAAGCCTGGACAGAACAAACATTTAAGCAGCTTGGGAGATGGTACTGGGTCCGGTTCGGCTCATTGTCCGGCGTTTTGGGTTCTTCCTTAGGCTTGGAGAACTTCAGGCGATTTAAGGCGGCTTGAGCCGCATTATTACATTCTGTTTCCCGGGCTCTCTCTACTAACTCGTCCACTGTTTGTGGGCGCAGGATGTGAATTTGAGTGATTGCTCTGACGCATCCCTCCTTGGTTCCTTCTGGCATGATACGCTGATACATCTGAACTTTACATCTTATAAAGATCTCGGATTCGTCACCGACTGTGTGGTATTTGCTATGGAATTATGAGGTGAACCGGGCAAGCACCTACTGCCCTGATAACTGGGTCGCAAGTCTGTTGCATAATTGTTCCCATTCAGTAATAAACTCCTCACCATAGCGATTCCACCATTCAAGGGATTTTCCCAACAGCTGCTTGCAGGTGCAGGTCACCCATTGCGTGGTTGGAATGCCACTGACTTAAAATTCCCTCTCGCATTCCTTGGTGAGCACAACAGGGTCATCTTATGGGCGGCCGGTAAATTCAGGTAGCTGAAGTTCATCGGCGTGTCTAGCAGTACTGGGAGCATAGTGTCCTGGGTTGCTAAGTCTGTATTTCTGTGCCCGGTGACATACATTGCAGTGATAAACGAGCCCCGGTTGCGTAATTCTCTCTTCGGACTAGCCTAGACAGGCGTGATGGAAGGTCTGGGCGCATGTTATGCAACGCACCATGTTAATGCCCCGCCCTTCACATTTAAACCAGTTGCATCTGGTGGCTTGCTGCAAGCGACAGGCTTCGGAGTGGTACTGAAGGCTATTTTTATATCTCGGCGCGTCGTTCCACCCTAGGCAGCAATAGTGATAACGTGCCAGATAGTGCGCGCACTGTATGCTGTAATGGCTTAGGCTGGTGCACGCAACGTGTTGGCACCTTTCATTCATATTGCCTGTGGGCTCGTCGGTGGCCTCTACTAAGTTCATTGTGTTATCCCCTCCTTTGGACATCGTGAGGTCAAGTTGAGCGCCACAGGATGTTTTGAGACTCCCTGAAATGTAATCTGCATTCTGGGTTGCTTGGCCTGGCTCATTCTCTTATCTCAGGTCGCGCTGACCTGGTCCTGCTAATTGAATGCAGTTAAACTAGCTGTGGCCCCACGTTGGGTGCTACTAAAAACAAACCAACCCTTTTTACGCGTGACGGCCTAGAGACAGGGACGTCACGTAGAGCGAGGTGTTTTTAATCCTGCGCCAGGTCAATTGCGCAGGTTGGGGGCGGACTCTACTGCGGAGGCGTCTGCAATATGACCTGTTGGCCTAGCATTGTGTCGGGTGCTTACTTGGAACAAAATCCGTGATGAGCGACGTGATGCCTCTGGGCATTGGACACACTGGTTTGGCTTAGCTTACCCCTGGTGTCACTTCCTTTTGGCTGTCACTGGCCCTGGCTGGATGACTTTGACTCCGGATGGAGCATACGGCTGGGCAGGCTGGCGTCTGCAGATGACCGGGGTGCCGGCTGACTAGCCGGCACGGGGTCGGTTGGTGCAGGTGAGAGTCACTGGTGTCCCCCGGGTCGAACAGGACCACTCCCAAGGGGTCAGTGTACACCTGGTGGAGTAATTTGAT
>NQII01002607.1:289774-310254 GCA_002778355.1 Clitarchus hookeri | reverse complement strand
GGGGGTAGCAGCTCCGGGAACCCTAATCGGGACCCAAATAGGTTGGCAGGGAGGGTAGTAGAGTGAGGCTTCACTAATTGTTGGGCAGTTTGTGCTCTCTTCCGTGGGGACTTGCAGCTTAGGGCTGACGTAGATTGATTACTTAGGGGGTGGCGAGATGCAAGGATAGCAGCTGTCTTCGGGGCGTTCCTCCTGTTCCCTCGTCGGTGAGTGAACGTCATGGACAAGAAAGGTGCTAATTTTCATTCTGTAGATTGCGGCAGGCAACAAACTCCTAGCTAAGTGTATTCCAGAAGTAACTGGGTCAAGCCTCGTCAGGCCTGGCAACCCCTCTGGTGAGTTTATATGCTCTGGCGGGAATGGGTTAGTTGACTTAGTTGGCCCAGATGCTTCATCTTGTGTCTTTCTAGTGGTTGTGGCTCTACTATACTTGCGCACCAGGTATCTTACGTACCGGGCCCACAGTATGGGTGGCCATCGAAGTTGTTCAGTGTGTGACATGCATGCAGTTCTGGTTAGGGGTTGCCCACATTCCTACTCTACGTCGGAAACTGTTGCCAATTCATGGTCCCCTGCCACTCCCTTCGAGGGAGATGCTTACCAGGTTGGGAAAAGGCACATGATCACTACAGAGCAAGGAAAGATGGACGTTAGTTAGACTACATGTTTTATTCCCTTGAAAATAGAAACACGGTGACCCGTACTACCTCCTACCTCTACACACACTAGCTGTTTAACGGACTTTGTACAAGAGCAAGACAGGTGAAGAGGTCTGTCGGCTTGACGAGCCTGACTTGAAGAGCTGACGAGAGCTGAAAATTAAGTAGTTGTGAAAACAACTGAACCCTAATTGTGGCTTGTAGTCCTGAAGGGACCTGGAGCACCACGTGTGGTGTACGTATTGGGTGTGGTGACTCTTGACAGCAAGTGTCAGGTGATAGTCACAACTCTTCAGCTGCTGCCGTGGGGAAGGCGTCGTCGGCTGAAGAACTGGTAGAAGACTGGCAGGTCTTGGATAGTCCTTAGGAGGACTGTGGCTATGCAGCAGAGATCCTGAGCACGACTTGAGCTGAGGCGAGCTACATGTACAACTAATGTTTCTGCCAGGCGCACATAGTTATATTTCCCCTTGGCTGGAGGGTTCCTGCATGCCTCGTTCTCTAAGGTAATCTTCGGCCGCAACCCCATCGGGTTCGGGCTGGACGGCACCACTGTTGCCATCTCTTGGCGGGGTGGCGGCAGGGAGATTTGGGCGATAGCGGGTGGTATCCGCTCCTCGTTTAGGGGCAAACTCTTTAATGCCAGCGGCTGCTTCTCAGCGGGTTTACAAATTGCGACGGCGATGACGTGACTTCCTAGCATTACGTGGGTGCTGGTCTTGGAGGCGGCCAGTCGGGGTTCGACTCCCTCAGGGGCACGTGAGACGCACATAATGATGCGGAGTCTACAATTATAATGGGTAAAAAGCGCCATGCGTCAACACTAAACACTGAAGTTTTGATTGTGCTGTACACATTTTAGTCTCCTCCTCCCCATGTCAACCTTATCTCACCTCTAATGTAAAAATCAGAAAGCGGACGAATTATAAAAAAAATAAAATTTAATATAAACCTTATAACAATGTAAAAGCTGAAAGGCTTGATTGACATCGTGTTTTAATAACGAAGAAAAAATAATGGCATACTATTTTATGCTTAAATTATCTTCCCTAAAAATATGTATTGTAAAACGGATTACAGTATTGCAAACCTGTAAAAAAAATGCCTATGACAAAGAAAAACTGTATCTGTATGCAGATTAATTCACCACATAATAATAAATAATTTATTTAAATTAAATACCATTTTACATTATTTAACTGTATAAGAATTTTATTTCTCAAGTTTAGTACCATGTGCCACATTTACTTTCATTATTTTACTGTCTTTCCAAAAACATCATTATGCCTGCTTTCTTCTTCTACCTCTTCTGCACAAAACATTTTTAATAACCACTTTATTAAATTTAATATGACCATAAAAATAATTCTAAACAATGTAGTGTAATAAACAATTAAAATGGACAGAAAATACAATAAATAATAAATACAGTACAGTTATCTAAAGAGAAACAAAAAATTATACAAATAATAAAGAAACAGGAAGTTTTTACTGTGATTATACAAATGTGACATAAAAAATATGAATGCTAATTGTAAAACTGCTAGTCTATGAAAGCAAAGCTCTTTTTTTTCTAGTTCTAAATCGCTTCCTTGTGACAAGACAAGGTGTATTTGAATAAATGTAGAGCACCATGGTGGAGCTGACATTGTACTGAATATGCGACCAATGATGAGTGATATTTTGAAAAAGACACTGTGAGCATACTGCATTCTGACCAAGTGTGTAACACGGTAATAATAAATAGGCATTTCCTTGCACTATGTGTCGGACACTCATCTAGGGTGCATAATCTGCACTGTATGCTGCTAAAGTAAATAAAATCTTAATGGAAATCTTGTTAGACCATTCGTTGCTCAATGCAGAATATTCAATTTGTATCTCTCTACCTTACCCTTCTGTTTATCATGAGCATTTGTTTAAATAGACCTTGTAACTACTGTATGCAGGCTGTTCATAAAGCAAAAGTCCGCTGCTAGCTCCTGAGACAACGAATACCACCTCCTTTCAGTTTTCAACAAATTTTGAAATTATTAATACTCTTATTTTAATGGCCCTGGTTAGTGCAGTGGTGAAAGAGAAGCTGATTTAAATTGCACTCCAATACCTAACTCTATTCATAAAATTCAAATTCATACAAACATTTAATTAAACTAAAAAGTTGTAACATATTAATTTTAAAAAATTGGCCAATTCTGTTTACAACTTAGGTATCTTCATTTCCCTATGGTTGTAAAAAGTTTTTTTTTTTACTGTGGGCTTTATTGAACTGATTACTCATGATGATGTATAAGTAACAACTAAAAATATTAGCACCTGTAAAAGCCAGACATCAACTCTTAAAACACTGTCAAATTCACAAAATAAAATGTTTTCTTAAAATGTTATTAGTTGGGAAAATAAACAAACTTCCCTGACTCTCCAGACTGTAGGAACCCTGCCATATGTATGCGCCAAGTGCCTTTGCACACTTTGTCCACAGTATGGGTGGCCAGCGAATCTGTGATGTTTTATGACGTACCTGCTGTCAGGTTAAGGGAAGCCCGCAGTCCTACTCTAGTACGGTGCGGTCACCTACCTTTCTCTTAAGAGATGGCGCTTACCAGGTAGTACAGAGGTTTACAAGACACCCTAGAATTATAACACTGTGGTTAAACTCAAATGTATTTATTCTCGAGAGAATAAACACGATGACCCGTACTAACTCCTAGGCTTTCGTAATTCTCAAGCAACCATCAGAAGTTACGTTAACAACAGGTGAAGGTTATCTGTTTGGCAAGGAAAGCGCTCTAGCTCTAGCTAGGTAGCCATAAGAATGGCTCGGACCCTAACTGTTGACTAGTGTTGTCCTGAAGGGACTCAGGGAAAAATGCTCCAGAATGTAGTGTGTGTGTGGGCGGTGATTGCAGGTAGCAGCTCGAAGACTTCTAATGACTGAAGGTTATCGTAGAGACGATGGGTGCAGACAGCTCTAGCACGGCGATGGTAAAGCGAGCTACTGAGCGATCAAGGCGGAGCAAAGACAACTGATGTTCTGGGGGCTCGTTCGGCCTTATATACAGCTGGACGGCGTTCTCCTTCGGCTTCCTTTGGTTCGGGCATTTTTGGCGGGGTTGGCTCCTCTCTCCACTCGGCGCAGGCCTTGCTGCACTCTCTTGGAGAAGGATTGAAGCGGGGTAGTTTCCCTGTGTGCGGGTGGTATCCGGCACTCACTAAGGGGCAGGCTGGCTAGGCAGGGGCGATTGACTGACATGCGTGTTTGGTATAACTGGCACTGTATGTTCGTCTGCCGGTTCCTTGGATGTCCCAGGTTGGGAGTATGCCTTTCGGCTCTGGAGGCAAGCAGAGTCAGGTTTCGATTCTCCGTTGGGTCACAGTGATGTCACACACGATGAGTTGAAATCGGGAAAAAAGATTGCCAGTTACATGTCATGTGTCCAAACACTAGTCTTAAAACCACCAATCTTTAAACTTGCAGGGCCACGGTGATGTAGTGGTTAAGACTACTCACCTCTTACCAAGGTGAGCCGGGTTCGATTCCTGGCGGGGTCACTCCCGGATTTTTGCATGTGGGAATTGTGCTGGACAATGCCACTAGTTGGCAGGTTTTCTAAGGGATATCCTGTTTCTCCCATCCTTGCATTCCGGCACTTTTCCATACTCACCTCGCTTCACCCTCATCAGCTCTCACGGCCTCGATGTCAAGAGCCGCCCAAATCTCTTTACTCACTTGAAACTAATGTAGAGTGAAATTTGACAGAATAGGGCACATTACACTGAAATCTAACACAGGACCTTTAGACCTTTGCCAAGAAGCACTGAAGACATACATATAGTACCTTCTGTTGATTCATCTGTACTAGTCTTACAGCACACCATTGCTTCATGCCATGTTATAAACTTCCTTCATGTGTAATCTATGTTTTCTGAATGTCGTTACACACCTGATTACTGAAAAGTTGATTGTAAAATACACTTCAGCACATCCAACTGCAACCCTTTAAACATGATTTATCTGATCATCATGGTCAGTTTTTAAAATGTTACCACTAACCAGTCTACGTGTATTTATAAAACCATGTATCTATTTGAAAAATTTTTGCTAATGAAAATATAAAAGTTATCAATGATCTCATAGCAAATGAAATTTGGGAGTTTGCAGATAATAATAAAGACAAAACTCAAAATCAATTTTGTGTAATATTTGAAGAATATTTCCCTAAAACAAAAACCCTAGTAAATACTAAAAATGGGTCATTTAAAGAATTATTTGAAAGTGAGTGGCGTTTTTCCCAATGAGCATAAAATTTCTAAGCTTTTACCTCTATATAAACAAGGTGACAGCTAATATTACACATTACAAGCCCATTTCTCTTTTGGGTACTTTCTCTAAAATTATTGAATATGTAATGAAAGAGAGATTGATTAAATACTTAACTAAATTTAAACATAAAATCTCTTTCAAGATGGATTCATTAAAAACCAAAATATAAAAACAGCAATTGCTGAATTCATATATACTATTCTAGAGGCACTGAGATCAAATAAAAATACAATAGTTGTATAGTCATATTGTGTGGCTAGAAGGTAATTTTTGGAAAGCTGATTTTTGCTGGAAAATATGTATGGCCTCCTCATAATCTGGGTAAATATGACCAGATATCCACCATGGGGAACATGCTGCCATCTAAGAAAAATGGTGGCCAAAACTGGTTTTACTCACTCATCTCAAACTGTAACCTTTATGAGAAAACACAAAAGATCAAACTGAAATAAAGTTTAATTCTCTATAAAAGTTGTCCTCACCATTCTTTCTCTCTGTCAACTGGTATCTTGTAATGGGGAAGGCCAAAATGTTATATACTGTGCCGACTGTCATGGGAAATTTCATTATACCTTTCTGGGGTGGAACCATGTGCCCAGATATACCGATGGTCTTGAATTTCGCTGCGAACAATGTCTAACACAACAGGCAGCACACTGTGACTGGATTATCTGTTCAGGAAGGGTGATAAACACTATCTGCTGCATAATCTGGAATCAATCCTTCGACCACAGTTGCCTCGGCTGACCAGACGAGTGCTTGACTGAAACGGGGTTAGTCTACCCACGAGGGGCCTACAGGAGAGCCAAAGTATATGAACTCAGTAACCCCGGAACGCATAGCGTAGTTTCCGCGTGCAACCCTGATGGGCCCCAATTATCAGAATTTGCAGGATGACCCCCGGAGGACCCAGTGGCATTCACGCAGGAACGTGAACAAGAACTAATGGTAAATGGTATCCCACCCAACCAATGGGTCACAAAGGTGTGCAAACAAATTACCGGTAGAGCGCAGGAATGGTGGGAAAGATATGGCGAATTCATAACCGACTGGGCTCAGTTGTACAGTCGATTAGCAAGGCACTTCTCGGGGGAGGAAGTCTTAGCCTGACTAACCATGGATTATCACAACGTATGCCAGACGACAGACACGTAAGCCAATATCTTTACTAGGTCAACATAAATGACCAAATTACTGCCGCAGTCTTACACACAGCCGCCATGGATAACTTCATAAGGAGCTATCTCCTCATGCCACACCAATGAGCACACTTAGTCAGAGGGCTGACGAATTCAGATGGCACAGCCCGACCTTCTACTCTCCGTGGAAGGAAAAATAACGCTGTCTGTAAGCATTTCTAATATAACCACGTATGCTGCATTCTTTGTAGCCTCCAGATTGAATAAGAGGTAGGCAATCCTAGGTCGCAAATATACAATGCAAGCAAAGCAGAGTGCCAAGCAGCTCAGGGAGCAGTCACTCAGAACACAATCTCGGCACTTTGTGGACGGGGAAAATGTTTGGGTGTGTAGTGTGAGAGCAGAGAAAATTAACTAGATACTGGGAAGAATTCAATGCAGAGTCAGTCCGGTTATGTACCAAGTTTATGTGGAAGGTCGGAAACGTTTCTGTCATGCCAACCACCTCAGCAAATGGCAAGGCTTGCTTTCACATGAGAGTGGTTCGTCACAGCAAACCATTAATGAGTAAACTTCATGGCAGCGTGAGGACCACAGGAGTCACAGCCGGGCCTGAGGAAAGAAGAGAGGAAGGGGGAAGGGGCAGAGCCCTTCGCTATTGAATGACTACAGGTCACAAAGGCTTTCAAGGGATTCCAGATTTGGGACCGGACAACACAGGTGAAGGCTCACCAGGGCAAGAAGGGTTCCGAGGCCTTCCAGACCCAGAGTCAGCTTTATCAAAGGTAAGGGAAATGGTGGAGAAGCGTCGCCAAGGGATCTTCGTGCAAGGCAGACAATTCACAAACCCATGAGGCTGGACTTGTAACATATGGTGTCATGTATATGTTGATAGCTGGTATAATGGAGAACCATATTTAGTGGGAAGGAATGTGGTAGCTGTAGGGAAGTATGTTTTCTTGTGGGGAATTATGTTACCCTGTAGATGTTTGTTTGGTAATGTAGGTTCTTGATAGATAATAAATGGCGATCTTTTCGCTGGGATAATGTGGGAATATGTGACATTATTACATTCACGAGTAACAATGGCACAGAGTTTTAAAATAAACGAGTACAAGACATTTTACAAAAGAGGGGCATAATCAACAGGAAGTCGATGCCCTACATTCCTGAACAAAATGGAGCAGCAGAGCATGAAAATTGGACACTTGTTGAAAGTGCACGGTCAACGATGCATGCAAATAATTTATCTCTAAAACTCTGGGCAGAGGCAGTAAACACTGCGTGCTTTGTCATCAATCACACACGAACCTCCAAAGAATAAAAGAAAAGCACAGATAAAATTATGGCTTAATCAAGATGCTGTTGGGATTGATCATCTCCATATTTTCATCACTAAATGCTATGTTCATGTCCCAAAAGAGAGAAGACATAAATGGGACAAGAAGAGTGTTCCTGGAATCTTCGTTGGTTACTGCGGCGAGAGAGATGGCTACCGAAAATGGATCCTGAAGGAAAACAAGATTGTCCTCTGTCATGATATGCCATCATCGAGGAAGAGAAGAACAAGCCAAATGCTACGCCCATGATTGTCAAAAACATTGGAGAAAATCCACTTTTAGAAAAAGACAAAAAATTAGATGCAGAGTATGACAGAAAATCAAGTACGGTGAAACCCTTTTAGTAAGTTTTCCAAGGGACCAAAATATTTAAACTGTTAAGAGGGTTAACATCTTAAGAGGGTTAGCATATAAAAGTAAATCAAACTGGTGCTGGTCAACTGAAACAACATTATAACTTACCAAATCATAGCTACATTTGCATAAGGAGAGACTATAGTAAATATCAGTCTCAATTTTAGAATTCAACAAAGTTGGGAAGATGTTGCCTCACTCAAAAATGTTTCACGTTGATGCGTGATGACATAATGACTAATTAAGACTCCGTCTCATCTTCATGTGACATCACGTCACCCCAAGCTGGGTTTGAACCCAGGACAGAGCCAACCAGCACACCCGCCCCTAGGCAAGGGGCACCCAAGGACACGGCAGCCAAGGTCGTCTATGCCACTATGTCAGATGTCAAGTGTCCAATAATCACCCCTGCGTGCGACAGACGCCAGCCATGCAACACAGCGCAACCCCGAAGCTTGCGAGAGCAATGTAACCAGCACACAAAGAAAACCGCACTTCCAGCATCCCCCGAGAGAATGCAGCCTGCGCTACTGAGGGAGGAGATCTAGCCCGAAGATACCAGACCAGCCGAAGGGAGTCAAAGGACCAGCAAGCCAGCCATCTATATACGCTAGCACATAGCTCCAAAATGCCAGTTGTATACTCTGCAGCTCGCTCCCCCATCTTGTGTGCTAGAGCTCTCTGCCTACCGCCTACCGCTTTCCTCACTAAGGACCACCGCTACTTTCCAGAAGTCTTGTAGGCAAGCATCCAGTGACCCCCGAAGAAGTCTTCTTCCCCTTACACTCACTACCACTTTGGTAGTGAACCCTGAGTACCTTCTGGACAACAGCAGATTAGTTAGGGTCAGTTGTTGTCATGACTACCTAACTTATTTTCTGCTCTTGTTGAGTTTTGCCCATGGTCCCCTTCTGGTTTAACGTAGTCTACTTCCGCTGGTTTCAGTTCAATTAATAGCTAGGATATAGTATGGACCACCATATCTATTCCTCTTGGGAATAAACACGTTTTCTTACCTAGCCCCGTGTGCTTATTCTAAGGTGATTGTGACTTCCGACCTTTTAGACGTCAAACCCATAAAGGAGAAGCAGGAGACCAAGCGTAAAAAACCCACTTTGCCGAAACTAGTGTAGGACTGCAGGCTACCCTTAATTGGACGCATGCACATCATAAAACCTAACTTAGTTGACAGCCAACCATACTGTGGACCAGGTATGCAAAGGTACCTGGTGCGCACGCACGGTAGAGCCCCAACCACTAGGAACACACGCGATGAAGTGGCTAGACATCCAGATTAGCTAACCCACTCCATCCACCATGTTGTACTTCACCGGTTGGAGTAACAGGACTGATTCTGGGTGGCCTAACCTCATCTGGTTACACTTTAGCCAGGGAACTCATCACCTATTCTTACTAAGTGTGGTAGACCGTAGTACCTTTCCCGTATGCCCTTTGCCCATAGAAGCGGTGCAAGGAGGAGAGTTAAGAAGGCAACTACTGCCTCTGCACCTAGTCAGTTGGGCTACAACCCATTGCCTTCTGCCCTCAGAAGCCCCTCCCCTCAGGAACGAGCTCAAGCCGTCTCACGACTGGCGAGACCTCACCTCCCAGTCCCCCCTAGCACCTCCTTTCAGCCACCCCCAGAAGATCGCCGGCAAACAACACCCGATCGTAGTCTGTCAACAACCGGGCCTACCAGTAGCCCTGGACCATGCCAGCCCACACCCCCAGGCGCCACAACCAACCTAACAGACGCCGTCGCCACCCACACAAGCAATTAGCCCAGCAGCTGCCATAGGACAGGGCCATCGTTAAAGTCAGTAGTCTCCGAGCCAGGATCTACCATGAGTGAAACCCAAGCCAGGTAAAGCGACACCAGTGCCTCTGACTGATACTATAGAACCCTTGTCCGACAATGACATCATTGCCATTCCTAATAGACGTCATGCGTCATCAATGTTTGGGTATTATGCTGTCGACAGTAGATAATAGCATACAAAGTTCCTCTGCTATCTTTGAGCGAGACAAGTGCGGATTAACATCTACCTTTGCAATAATATCCAGCTTTTTCCGCACCGACAATGGTTTTTGCTTCACCTCGATGTTTGAAGTAATCAAACTCACTATGGAAATAGACACATTGCTTTAATTTATTGCTAAAATAAGCAAGTCAACATTACATTGAGGTTACGTGCAATAACTGGTTGTTTATTATTGTACATGCCATGAAGAAAAAACATTTTTGAGCGGCACATTCTTTAAAGCAAGTATTCTCGACTAATGTGTAGTACCTGCATGTCAATTGTATAATCAATAGTTACATATCGAAGCAGTACTAACTTTAGCATTACACTCGCTTGCAGAATGTAGGTGAAAGTTTACATGCGTGTCTGTAAATAATCTCTCTACTCATATGCAATTCTAGTTTAAATACCAAATTGCGAAGTTTGGAAACATTTAAAATTAGTGTTTCAGCACAGCATACATATTACAGTACGTAATAATTCCGTAAATATTTTAAGTGTACAGCCGACGTAATTTTTATGGTAGCACATTGCTGCGATTGGCAGTTAATGTAGGGATTTTTGTGCCAAATTGCTGTAAGGAAATTAAACAAAACATACTAAACTTGGTTATGAAAATGGTGTTTAGTTCATATTTGAAAAATGTGCGCACAGTGCCAAAACCACTTCATTTACATGGGTTTGATAGTCAGTTAAGTACTAGCGTCGTGCACTTACAGATCTGTAATAGCAACAGTATGATAAGTTATTATATATGTAACTATTTACGTACATTTTTTACCATTTCCCAATTTAAGTGTTGTGTCTTAAGCAGGTTATAGTTTTTCCATAAAACATTTTAAGCGGGAAAAATGCATTGTTCCTGTGGGAATATTTTTGGGACCATTTAATGTTTGCTTAAATGGGAAAACATCTTAAACGGAATTTTATTAAACGGGTTTCATAATGAAAACAATGCTGATTTAGAGGAAGGAACATACAAAAGCGTTAGTAATCATCTTAGATGAGAGATAAAAGCACCAGAATATCTGAAGGATTATGTGCTGCTTGCCGATGGGAGTCACTTCAGATTCCTACAATTCAGCAATGACGTCATCTGATGCTGCCAAGTGGAGGACAGCAATGGAACAAGAAATTCAATCCATAAAAAAAAGGAACCAAGTTTATGAATTGGTGGACCTTTGTGAGGGAAAGAAAGTTATCGACAGTCGCTGGGTATTGCGTGTAAAGATGAGAGCTGATGACATCATCACCTAGTACAAAGCCAGACTGGTTAAAAGTCTGTTCTTAAAAGAAAGGTATTGATTTTGAAGTAATTTTTAATTCTGTCGTTCGTTTTGAAACAATATGAGCAATGCTCAATGCAGTGGCAGCAGAAAATTTTGTACTTCGTCAGTTTGATGTGAAAGCTGCCTTCGTTTATGGGCAATTGGAGAAAAAAGTATATCTGAAGCAACCAGAAGGATTTGAGGACGGCACTGAGCGTGTTTGTAGCCTGCGCCGCGGCCTATATAGATTGATGCAATCTCCACAATGTTGGAATAAGAAACTAGTTCTGTTTCTGGAGAAATTAGACCCGGTGCAAAATCAAGCTGATCCCTGTGTGTACATACACAACAAAAATGGCAATAAGTTGCTTCTATAGTCGGTTCATGACTGGAAGAGAATTTCTTGAAGCCCTGCTAAAGATCTACTTTCAAGCCCATTTCGTATCCTTCTGCCAAAAGGTAAACAAACATTGCCATGTGGCAGTCACATGGCAATGTTTACATTCCACTGGGTGTGTGTACATGTGTTCGTACATGCACGTACCCATCATAAAAGTAATGTATATATTATTAATGGATATTCCACAAGCGTAAAGTTTTTAATCTTGAGAATTTCACACAAAAGAATATGTGACGCAAGCGAAAAACATTTCATTACATAAACCTAAAATGTGAGTATTAACAATTAGATGTTTTGTGTGCGTGTGTGTGTCTCTCTCTCTCTCTCTCTCTCTCTCTCTCTCGTTTGATTTTGCCTGGGGGAGAAAAACTTTCACTTTTATTACATATTATTGACACAATACTTTGCAATGAAATGTGTCAACATCATTCAAGGAGTCCATCCAACAACATTAACATGGCAACACCAATCTCTCATAAGCCCCCGGATGGCCGTGCTGTAGAGAATTTGTGCGATTCTTGTTTAACCTAATATTTCATTTATCGGTTTTTTTATACTAATATCAGCTCTTTATTATTTGACTTTTCATAACGTATGACTTTAATTTGTGCTAACCTTCTCGTACAGATTCCTTTTGCTTTTTAAATCTGTACAAGAGATTACTCATAGTGCATTCTAACGTGTTTAATATTTTTCAAATTTATTTCAGGTTTGCTTAAAATTTTATTTACTGTATTTTACGTTGTATGTTGCGGTAGTTTTTGTGTGCAGTCATGAGTTCTAGCAAGGTGAATAAAAGAGAAGTCACCAACGCCAACAGGACATCATTAACCTCACCGAATCGTTGTATTCACTAATTAGGCGAGGGGAAATGAAACCCTGCAACGTCGCGGAAAGAGTGGCAGAAATGTTGAAACTCTCCAGATCTACAGTGCTAAGGTATGTTAAAATATCTGTAGTATTAACCATTGCGTTTGCAAGTTGTGTGTGTTAAGATCAATTACGTTGGCCCACGAAATGTGTTTACAAGAACATAAAGAAAATTTGTTAATAACTTGATAACGTCGTCGAACGTTGTCTACGTGTATTTTTAACGTTTTATTTTGGTAATTATTAAGTTTATAGGGTTTCCTGTAAAAATAAAAATAATTAATTGAAAATCTTATATTTCCACTCTGCTAATGATGCAGAACACGAATATACGAGGGGCATTAACGTCCGACTAATTTCGTAATATGTGCCCACCTAACCTAACAGAACCTAACCCCACGATGAGTGAATCACTATTTTACATTTTTTAACTAACCTAGGATTGTAGGGTTATATAGTAACCAATACCTGCCACCTATTAAACTAACCTAAACTAACACACGGCAGAGCATATCACATTGTCACACATCATTTGTAAACAAACCCTTGTATGTTTTTGGTATCAGTAACTGTAGTTGACCCAGTAACTGAATTATGGTCCTTTTTAAATTATGCAAATTAGGTTGGCTATGTAGCACTGAAAGTGAAAAATATGACACTGATAATTTACAATAACTAAAAGACAATGGCTGTAGAACAGTGGTGTTGGGGAAATGCATTAATACACAATTGTTTTCTTAAAAGATTATGACTGCGATTTCATCGATTACGATGTCCTCTCATGTATAGTGAAGTGATACAGATATGTTTAATAGTAGGGGAAGTTCCAGTTATATTGACTGTAATCTATTTAGTGACGTATAACAATGGCAATTAATGCCGCAATGTAACTTATAAATACAAAACAAGCTCCTTCTTCAGAATCTTAAAATGCACCATCTCTCCATAACCTATATAAAATTAATTGACTATAACAAACTCACTATAGAGGCAATTTTCCTTACCATTGTCAGTTGTCTTTATAATAAATTTCCACTGTATATATTGGGTTGTTTATGAAGAATCCCTTGCAGGGGTACTCAAATTCCAACACAAAGTAGTTTTTATTTTTAATTACACATTGTAATACCACCTTTTGGTTAGGGTGATTCATACACTCACATTTGAGTCTATATAACCCTACAATCCTAGGTTAGTGTAAAACCCAACAATCCTAGGTTAGTTTAAAAATGTAAAATAGTGATTCACCCATCGTGGGGATAGGTTCTGTTAGGTTAGGTGGGCACATGTTACGAAATTAGTCGGACGTTAATGCCCGTCGTATATTCGTGTTCTGCATCATTAGTGGAGTGGAAATATACCATTTTCCGTGAAATTATTGTTTTTTTTTTTTTTACAGAAAAGCCCCCTAAACTTAATAATTACCCAAATAAAACGTTAAAAAGACACGTAGACAACGTTCGACGATGTTATCAAGTTATTAACAAATTTTCTTTATGTTCTTGTAAACACATTTCGTAGGCCAACATAATTGACCTTAGCACACACAACTTGCAAACGCAATGGTTAATACTACATATATTTTAACATACCTTAGAACTCTGGATCTGAAGCGTTTCAACATTTCTGCCGCTCTTTCCGCGACGTTGCAGGGTTTCATTTCCCCTCGCCTAATTAGTGAATACAACGATTCGGTGAGGTTAATGATGTCCTTTTGGCGTTGGTGACTACTCTTTTATTCACCTTGCTAGAACTCATGACTGCACACAAAAACTCGCAACATATAACGTAAAATACAATAAATATAAAATTTTAAGCAAACCTGAAATAAATTTAAAAAATATTAAACACGTGAGAACGCACTACGAGTAATCTCTTATACAGGTATCAGAAACGAAAGAAATCGGCACAACGAGAAATAATAAAGAGAGGATATTAGTAAAAAAAAAAATAAACCAGTAAATGAATTATTATTGGTTAAACAAGATAATCGCACCATTTCTCTGGCACGTGTGTCGACCACATCTCGCCAACAACACACGGAACGAAGGTTTGTAAACAAATGGCCGCTCTACTTTCACCTTGAGCGTGATCTTGTGAGTATGCAAGAAACATTGAAATCAAAGTACGTTAGCATCACGTCATTAATAATTAGCATAATAAGATACAAGTCTTTTCGAAACCCATTTGTAAGCGATAAATTAACAATTACGTTAAAACTTTAGAACTATTTCCTCTCTTTGTGTTGGCAACCTAACGGCATAACTGTATCCGCGCTCGCCGCTGTTTGTAATGTTATATGCATGTAGCTAACGGCTAGGGTGTTTTTTCAAAGGTTGATTTTCAAAAGTTTCTTCCCGTCGTGAACTGACTATAGCCATCTATGTAGGCAATGGGCTTGTTGCAAGCAAAGGAAGTGAAGATATTAAAATATTTTTGGAAGAGATGGGGAAAACTTTTCATATTAAAGTAAGTCACTTAAACTGCTTCCTTGGTATGGAGGTGCAGAAGTCTGCTAATGGATCAGTTTTCATTATCTAACACGCATATGTTTAAATGATCCTAAAAAGGATCAACATGGATGAGGCAAAAACTGTTGGAACTACTCGAAAAGCAGGTGATTGAATATGTTATAGATATAGAGCCACTGGATCAGAACGTGCCTTATCGTGAAGCAGTACGAAGCCTCATGCATCTAATTAATGGTAGTGAGGCGTCTTGACCTCGCAAATGCAGTGGGTGTTGTAGCACAAAATTTATAAAAACCAAAGAAAAGTGACTGGACAGCTGTAAAGAGAATCTTCAAGTACCTTCGACTTACACCTGACCATGGCTTGCTGTACTATGCTGGAGTCTCAAGTGGTTCGCTGGAAGTCTACAGTGATGCAGACTATGGCGTTCACAAATGGGAGTAGTAGCAAAGTTCAATGGAGGAACTATTTCATGTCATAGTCAAAAAAAAAAATGTGTTGGCTTGTCAACCACAGAGACTGAGTATGTTGCAGCATGTGAAGGTACAAAAGAATTAATCTGGCTGCAACGTCTTCCTACAGAGATTACAACTGTAAATAGAATACCAGTTTTGTTCATTGACAATATGAGCACCATAAAATTAGCAAGAAATTAAGTTTCTAAAAACGTATCTTGGATGTCAAACACATTGACGGTAAGAAGCACACTGCAGATATTTTTAACTAAAGCGCTACCCAAAGTGCATTTTGAAAAACTATGATTGTTAATTGGTGTTGAAAGTTGGAATGAGAGGAAGAGTTGAAAATTTACATTTTAAATTTCAACTTGTGTCTCCTCTATGCACACACATGTTTATGTTTGGTGTAAATAAAACTTACACAAAATGAAATACAGATTTTACTAACCAGACAACTTGCTAATTATATTTAATACTGCAAATTAAAATTTCATCAAAAACATTTCCAGTCTGTAAATAAAAATGTTGAAGATTCGTAGAGAACTTTCACTATACATACAGTAAAACTAATTTTTTACACTTTTCAGAGAACCAGGAAAAAATGTTGTAAAATTCAGGAAAGTGTAAAAAATAAAGTGAAATGTATGCTGTAAAAACAATAAATGGGACCAAATACAGTAGGTGTGGAATGCAGGTAAGTGTAAAATCAGGGATGTAAAAAAGAGGTCCTACTGCACACAGTGACGAAATGTCACTTTCAATCCATCTGCAATCTCCTTGCCACCAACGATCTGCAAGAACTTCTAATTAAAGGCCCTCATCAAAAGTTGTACGCTGATCTAGTGCTAGGGAGCATCTCTTGTTAGGAGTATTCCATTCTCATTACATTATGTAAAGTTAGATTCTTTCCCTTTGCTTAATACTTGTTTTGGCATCTCCTCGGCAGGTAGATTTATACAATCTCTGTCTATTATTTTTTTGGAAATTGCAACAGCAATTTTTCTAAGATTTTATAACATTCTCCAGAACCATTAAAAATATTGCAAAAATTTAAGAAAAAAAAATTGTAGGGAAAATGCAAGAAGTTACAATCAAAATGTGCACCAATAATATATACAGGTTATGTCACCTTCGCACGTGGTAAAACTTGTCCACAGTATGATATTTCAACATTTTTGATGACAAGAGGAAGTCATGTCTGGGATATTATTAAATTAACACTTCATTAAAAAAATTAAGTTTGTTTAATGTTAGAGACGAATGAATACAAGCTTAAAACACTTAAGAAAAACTTCACACTGCTTGACATTTTTATTTTTGACAAAATGGGAGGTTAAGTATATGCTTCTTGGCAATCGTTTTATTCAGAAAACACCTGCTTATTTAATTAAATCAATTTTTTTTTAACATTTGGTTTTATGCGACTGACAATTGAACATAAACTCTATGCACAAAATTTTCTTAAAAAATAATTTTCTAATTTTTTAGGGGTTGAAATTGCTTAGTTTGAATTTTGTGACAGTATTCTCAGGAATCATGAATAGTTGCAAAATCTGGGAGGCTATTGTAAAACACTGTTATACATTATTTATTAAATGCATTTTCTAGTGAGTTTGCCAGTATCATGATGCATATGAATCAGTATTTATTATGTACTTTCCTTCTTTTGATATACCAGAGATTCTGAGCCATAAGTTTACCAGAGCATCTCCATACAATTAGTTCTATCAACAAGAAGGAGATTTTTATACCACATTACTAGTTCAGAACATTTGCTTGTTTGTGTGACTTATAGCGAAAAATTTAAGTTGAAACTAGAAATAAGAGTTGTGAATTCCTATCTCTTTTCCAACTACACACATTGCAAAATACCACAATATTTTTTTAGATGGATTTAGTAATTATCAAGTGAAGCTAATTTCACAAAAGTGGTGGAAAGAACATAAAATTTAAATGCTGGTGTTTTTGTTATGTAGAGAATTCATTTTTGTCACCATGTTAACCAGTTAAAAATAAACGAACTTCATCAATTCTTTGCATGGTGCACATCCTTCAGAATAAAAAACATTTGCATCTCATCAAATGAATCAAATATTTTAAGAAGATAATGAATAAAACATTTTTAAAAATGATACTAAACAACTAAAAATATTTCCTCACTCCACCCATTATGGTACAACAAGCATCACAAATGATTACAGTACAAATTGTTGATCACTTTAATGTTTTTCTACATAAGCTACAGTTTTCATGAAAAAATTATCAACAACATTAATTTTTTTTACATAGTTATAAATATTTTCTTCATCATATTATAACAAATATGGTTTCTAAAATTTATTTAATCTAAAAAATATAAATAAGAGACTCTGCTACACATATTTGTATCTATTGTATTTACAAGGAGAAAAACTTCATTATTCCTGAGTGATCTATCACAGGTTCAGGTAATCAAATCTCAATAGTTCAGAAATATTGACTACATTATGCAATTCTTGATGCAAAACATTGTACACTTTTAAACACTGTTCCGAATGAAAAATGAAATTAAAATTTAGTCTTGCATATCATGCAAACAAATTCAATGATAACTACTTCAATATTAAGGGGATTGGTACATGGGAATACTGTTTTGCTCAGTTTATAATGAAAGATGTCACATCTTAACACAATTGATCAAAAACCCAGCTAACTAATTAACTTTCATTCTCTGTTTGTTATTTTATGCCCATGTGAACAGTATGGTTTTTAGCTTCAACAGATCAAAGAATAACTTTCTAGAATTATTGTAACTTCATCAAAAGTTTTAATAATTTAACTATGCCAAGATTTTGCACTGCTATATACTTTTGCTTCATATTACAATTTTACATAGCACAAACAATTTTGCTCATATACATAAAAAAAATGCTTCTTTTTCAATTTTTTTTGTGTTCATTGTGGTGCAATGTATAATAATAACTATGCAGTCAGTTAAGTAACCTCAAATCTCAGGATTTTTTAAAAATCTATTCAATGATAGTGTAATATGCTTGATTGTGATGTAAGGATAATACACTGGTTTTTTTTTACCAATTAAAAATGATATTTGGCATGCATATTTCACATCGTCATATAAAAACTTATATTTTTAACAGTACTGATGTAATACAATATGTATCAACAAGAAACATTTTTTTTTGCCATGGCAGTACTTTCTTAAAGGCACTGGTTTTGCTGTCACATAAAAACAATTTTTTTTACTATCACTGTGCACTACTTAATAATTTTAATATTTTTATTTGAATATTTCTGCAAATCACAGCTAACGAGTAGAATTACTTTAACTTTTTTTCCCAAAAAAATTTTTAATACGAAAGAGACAAAACTATAAAACTAATCTTCTTACAGAAACCAATGTGAATAGGTTTTCATGTAAATTTTTAGATAACTTCCTCTGAAACCTTGAGACACTGTGCAAATAAATAATCTGACTATTTGTTTTTGCAAGAGATTCTGTATCCAGGAAGTCTTCATAAACAACTTACTTCTGATCTGTAAACCCTTGTCAAGTTATATCTGAAACAAGGGATAGCACATCAATTTCTATAAGATCTCCCATGTGGGCCATGCAAAACACAATCAAAAAAATAATAGGAGGAAAAATGGGGAGTAATGAATCATTCCAGCATTTGTCTGAAGTGATTTTGAGAAATCATGGAAAATCAAAATCAGAATGGTTGGACTAGAATTCAAACCCAAGTCCTACGGAATGGGAGTCTGAATGTTTTACACAGCGCCACCTTGCTGAATGGAAGTGGAGAGAAGTGGGAAGGGGTACAGGATAAGAGCGAAGGATGGGAGGGGGATAGAGAGAGAAGGAAAAGGGTAAGGGAAGAGGCCACATACAACACACACACTTTTAGAACAATTTTGAGGAAGCTGAACATGATGGTCCANGCACAGGATAAGAGCGAAGGATGGGAGGGGGATAGAGAGAGAAGGAGAAAGGGTAAGGGAAGAGGCCACATACAACACACACACTTTTAGAACAATTTTGAGGAAGCTGAACATGATGGTCCAATACATGTAAGCTGAGCCCATGCATTACGATTAGACAATATAAACAAGGTTGTTGAGGAGAAATAGCTCAAATTCAGTTACTGATGAATAATATAAACAAAATGAAACACATTATATTTGTATAGAGAAGTTATGAAAAGCAATCAATTGGGAAAAAGTTACTAATATAATAATCACAAAAAAAAAAAAAAAAAAAAAAAAATCACAACAACATTAACAACAATTCATTAAAAACAATGCCAGCCTATATACAACAAGTTTAGTAAAACTTATTTTGCAATTTAGATGCTCCGTACAGAAAACTTATACATTGTGATAAACAACTTACTACAAGTTTCAGAGGTGTCCAAATGCGTTCAGTACCACATTCATATTCTCAAACACAATGATAGATAATGAAGTATGTGAAAAACACAAATTTAGAGTTATTATTAGAGCCTTGTCATTTCATATCTTTAAAACTTTAAACTAGGGATGGGCTAGTAGAATCCAAGATTCCTTGAATCCCTCAAATACAGTGCATTCGAGGATCTGAGTATTTGAAGCAGGATTAAAGTAAAATTTGATATAACAGGATGATTTTAGCTTTTCTAAAGCCTCTTCTACAGCTGACTTGATGCTAAACAGTACCATAAGAAAACTGGCAGTCTACAATTGAGGTTACCAGTGACGCATTCTGCATCCCTATATTTTATTCGTCAGAACACACGCTCTGGCGAAGCTCGCCGGCGGACGACCGCAATAAGGATTAAGGGTTTTGTGGACGTACCGGAAGAGGGACGCCAGGAGCCTCGCAGCTGCAAAGGCACGCTACCAAAGGTTTCTGCACGTGCAACTGTTCCTGCACGTGCAGACGACATCCGGAGACAACGGAAGGCACCAGGGCGCGGACACAGCTGCATTTTGCAGCTGCCCAAGGGACACCGAGATCCCACCACCAGCTGCGTCTGTCCCGGGCTTGTACCGCAATAAACCATGAGAGCTTTTAGCGGACGTGCGTGCAGAACGGGACAATCAACTTCCAGGCCAGAACCACGGGACAACGCCACGCCGGCTGCGGACCACACGAGCAGCGGCCACGTGTTTTATGACCCAGGGGGACGACAAGCAC
>NQII01002607.1:184743-286474 GCA_002778355.1 Clitarchus hookeri | reverse complement strand
GAAGCCATAAGGAAAGCAGCAATCCGAAGAACGGGCACGGCGCGGAGAAACCAACAAAGGTACATCCGACGCAAGTACCCGGAAAAAACCCACGACGAAGACCACCTACCCGAAGGCCAGCATGTATTTTTGTGCAAGCATCCTCTGAGCCGGGCCAGTGAAAAATACTGTGCAGGGTTCGCGCCGAAATGGGAAGGACAGTACATCATAGCGGGGCGCCAAGGGAATGTCTACTGGGCGGAAGATGAAATGGGAAAAATGAGGAAGGTAGCGAGGGACCAGATACGCGCTATACCCGAGCCCCGCACTCAGGACCCCAGGAAAGCCAAGCGGGACTGCCCAGAAGAAGCCAGTAATATGCCACTTGCGCACGGGACGAGCAGTAAGGACAGGGGCGAAGGGGCAATGAATGGGCAGCAGACCGCGTGGCGGCGACGGCCAGGGGAGGTAACCCCATACCTGAGTGACGCCCGGGCCACGGGAGCGAGGAACCATTGACGGTTGGCCGGGGGAGAAAGGGAGGCACGCGGGAGCGAAAGATGGCGGGGAGCTAACGGAGGAGGGGCAGGTACTCCGCGGACGGAAGGAACAGATGGTGAGAACCAGCGAGGGAGATATTGAAGGGGAAATACTGCGCGAGCTCGAGGGGGAGCCGGAAGCGCACACACAGAGAGGGACGGACGAAGGAGAGAGGCCGGACGAAAGAAAAGATGGCGTCCAGAAGCGAACGAGCAGGGAGGAGGGAGAGAGAATCCAACCATGGCGTAATTGCCGGGACCGGAGAGACGCGAGCGAAGAAAATTCAAGACGTCCTCTACAGGGGAACACCGAGGGAGAATCGAACCCGGGAGCAGTGGAGGTACCCGAGGGAGACACGCCCACAGCCCCGACAACCGGCGCCCAGCCTCCTGCCGGCGAGGGACGCTCCCTGCCGCCACCGATGGCCGCGGAAGCAGCGCCTGGGACGGACGGGACAGACATCACGGCACCTATAGGCCGCGCACCATCCGAGGGCCCAGCTGACGAGATCACGTCTGGGGCGGACGAATCACGGAGGGTCCAGCCATGGCGCAGCTGTCGAGAGGTGGAGAGGCCCCATCTCTACAGGGATCGCCACACCTATAGGCCTCGAGCAGCCCAGGGGCCTAACTGAAGATCCTAGACACAGACTCTGTGCGACGCAAGTGCGAGTGTGTACCGTGTGTCGCCCGCTGAGAACCACATGGGCGCGACAGAGACAGAAATAAGTGCAACAAATAATAATTTTTTTTTTATTAATTTTTTTTGTGTTTACCGAAAGAAAAGGGACAGATTAATTTCATTAATTGCAAAACCGCAAGTGCGAAGTGTGGAGATGCCTTTAGCCAACTGATCAAGTCAATATTGTAGTGTAATTATGTGTTCAAACATGCACAGTGAAAACCACGAAAGTCCGCGACAAAGTGGCAGGACATCTGTCTCATTGTACCCGAGCTAAATTCATCAGTAGCAATGTTTGCCAGTTACTGATTGTGTGCACTTGTGTATCCCCAATTAATAGATGTTCACCGATGTTTGTATTCTGTTTACTTTTTGTTTACCACTGTAAAGCATTGCTTACGAGAGTTGTTTACCGATGTTTACTTGTGTTTACCATTGGTAAGTTATGTGTAGAAAATGGGGGAATGTTAAAGTTAGATATACAAGAATGTCTAGAGAAAAAAGTTACAGGTTTTTGTGCGCAATAACCTTAATAATTTTTAATTACCAAAGTTTGGTTAAGGTGCGTTAAAGTTTGTTGGTTCGTGACACAAGGAAAATTCTGAGAATGAATATATAAAGAGTGTACTTTTTTTGATGATTGTAATGTTCATATACCAGTTACTGGAGGTATATAGTATTTAAAGTGTTACTGAAAAAAAAGCTGTTTGCTAAATATAGGGTAGAGAACCATAGTGGAGTTAGTTAATTTCTCAATTGTCATGGCTTATGACGTTGGCTGTATGAGTGGGCCGCTTGTGAAGAATATATTTCGCGTGACGACGCTGAGGGCGACAATCATGGTTTTAAATCAGTCCTTTTGATATTTTGTCAAGTTTTACTACAGAAAAAAGTCCGTAGGTCAGTAAGCATCGCTTGAAAAATGAGCAAGAATTAGTAATTTTTTAATCTACGAGGTTAAAGACCCAGGAGTGGCCGAAGCTCCAGCCAATTACGGGGCTCTTGCAGGCCGCGCGAAATGGACGCGCGGATGTGTGAGACGCGAGGTGATTACAGGTAGTGTATCGGGAAAATTAAATGTTTTATTTCAATGGCGCGAGTTGGGTAGAACAAAAGGTTATGTTATGTAAAAGGTCCGAGATAACTTAGATTATTTTTAAGTGACCCATTTATAGGTTAACCGGTGATTTTAAAGTTCTGAAATAAAATTTTTGAAGAAAATTTCTACAAGTGGCAAAAATTTTTACGGTCTTTTTGAAATCTTTAGCCTAGAGTTTTAGTAAGAAATTCTTAAGGTATGTAGTGGTTTTATGCGGTAAAGTAGCGGTGCCGCAGTATCCAAAGACGTTTACATTCGCGTGATTTTAGCTCGCCAGAGATTGTGAATAAGTTGTGTGATAGTGTTAGTGTGTAAGGACTTGTAAATAGTTATCGTGAAATGTTAATGTGTAGGGAGATTGTGAATAATCTATGTGACCAGGGTTTATTTTGTTTGTACTTTGGTCAATTTTCAAAGTATGAGACAAATCCCCCCCCTCCCCCCAGCAATGCCTAGGGTTTGCGGGCCTGCGATGTTCTAAAATTGTAAGAGGGTGTGCCCCTCACAAACTGGTTTGTGACGCAGAAGCCCTAACTTTCCCTCAGACGCACTGCCAGGGCCACGCGACAGAGTATGGAGGGTGGACCTCCCCTCTCCACCCCTAACGAGGTCAGAAGCAGAAGGCCACCCCAGCTGCTTTCGCTGCCACCCAGCAGCGCAAGCGCAGTGCCGCGCGCGCGCACAGAACCGCGATGAGCCCAGAGGACAACCATAAGAGGAAGAAATGCAAGAGCGTGCACCAACGAAGAGAGCGGTGGGGAGTTTGACGCATTCTGNAAAGAGCGTTGGGGAGTTTGACACATTCTGCATCCCTATATTTTATTCGTCAGAACACACGCTCTGGCGAAGCTCGCCGGCGAACAACCGCAATAAGGATTAAGGGTTTTGTGGACGTGCCGGAAGAGGGACGCCAGGAGCCTCGCAGCTGCAAAGGCACGCTACCAAAGGTTTCTGCACGTGCAACTGTTCCTGCACGTGCAGACGACATCCGGAGACAACGGAAGGCACCAGGGCGCGGACACAGCTGCATTTTGCAGCTGCCCAAGGGACACCGAGATCCCACCACCAGCTGCGTCTGTCCCGGGCTTGTACCGCAATAAACCATGAGAGCTTTTAGCGGACGTGCGTGCAGAACGGGACAATAAACTTCCAGGCCAGAACCAAGGGACGACGCCACGCCGGCTGCGGACCACACGAGCAGCGGCCACGTGTTTTATGACCCAGGGGGACGACAAGCACCCCGGACACGTGCAGAGATGGGGCAAGTCGAATATGGTGATCAAGCCTACATAACCACGAGGAGCAGGACCAAGCGGGGCAGTCGGCCGACGGAAACGGAAGAGGACGGAGCGAATCCGCGAGCAGACGTCGACGGCAGCCGGCCGTCGTCAGGCGCAGAGTACTGCGTGGACCCGGGAAGAAGGAACTTCGAAGCCAGGCGCCGAGACGCCCACCAAGTTCGAGAGCAGTTCCAAGCCGCCAGCCGAGGGAATACAGCGCTGCAGTGTCAGATAAGTAGTTCTACACCAAGTGTGAAGAATCTTCCCCCCCCCTCGACGCAAAATCGCCGCGCCAAGTATCACGTAATCTACGTACAGAAAAGGGAGGGAGTTTGTCTCGTGAGTTCATGTACCAGTTAACCTGTTCAAGCAACAATAAAACTTGATTATGTGAACACACAAATAAAGTGTAATTTATTAGTAGATTGGACCTAGAGACAACAGTGTTGAAATATTTATACGCCCTATCACTGAGGGCTAGCATCAAGTGCTGGCGCCTCACGCCGCAGAGCAGAATCAATACCTACTTCCAAACTTCGGCATTTGGCAGGTATCAACAGGTATAAAAATACGGTAAAAGGAAGGTGGCTCAATATTGACAAATAGTATAAACCGTGTTGGTAATTTTAAAAACCCTTTGGTTAAAAAATTATTTTGCAAAATTAATAGTTACGTTAAAGTATTAAAAATACTTTTTGCATTAAATGTTGATTGATTTCATATACAGAATAAAAATGTAGGGTGATAGTGGGTCCATCTATTGCAGAGCATCTATACTATTTCTTTACACTTGTCTGTGAAGTCTTGAAATTCTGATTGCCTGGCGTTAAACGCAAAGATTTAAATGTTGCCAACTTTTAGGGCATTGCATTTGATGTTTAACATTGTGGCAACATTTAACGTTGATTGTAGCCAGAACCATTACTCTCCACTGATTCATGACTTAGTGTAACACATTACGAAAGCATCAACGTGATTGTAGCCAGGCCTTAAAATTAAAAGTACATTCCAATGACAGTGAAAGTCTAACGTTTAGGGACACCTGTTTTCACAATACATGAAATCATGAAAAATTTCATGAAATTGGCTTTAGTTATTTGGAATCGCAAGATAAGAAAATGTTTGGCGAAAACACAAACCAATTGTGTTAAGACAGACAAGTGAAGAAGAAAAAATGTAGTTGGTTCAAGCAATTGATTGCTGTAATTTCTGCTGAATTGATTTTTAGAATATTTCATTGTGTAATTAATTGCATGTTGGACCAACATTCAATAATAACAAAGGATGCGCTAAATTTTAAAATGGCATGTGTTTAGGTTATCGGGGAACATGTTAATTAAATTGACGTTAAAAAGTTTTTAATGTTGCCGTATACATTAAAAATGGAGAATTTTAAATTTTTTATAACATTATCGCTGCAGTGTTCACGTATTATAATATAAATATAGAGAATACATGTACCTTAAAACATAAAAACATGAACAGCACTGCACTATAAAAGCAAGAATCTGGCACAAACATTTTGGTACCTCAATATAATCGACGGTGAAAACCAACATTTAAAAGGGTGAATAGGGCATTTCAACAAAACTGACTTTTATGAGGAAAACATGAATAAAGACCGTTGAGTTATTTTGTGAAATCTTTTTGCATTATTATAACCTACAAATTCATAAACAAAGTAAAGTAAATAAATGTAATCAGTTTTTATAAGTTACAGGGTATTTAAATTTTTGCAGTCAAATAGTTGGGCTGATGCAAAATGTGGCATATACCTTATAACACACTAATTTTTTATGGTTGTATTTTTACAATAGTTTTCTGTTTTGTATGGGAATTAAGCTGATAATACATGGCATTGCTTAATTCATATAAGCTGTCTCTTTTATATGCCCAAACATTATGTACAATATACATAAACTGGCAAGTATTGTTTTTTTTTAACAGTGAATTGGCAAATTTCAGCCTTTAAGAATACTTCTTAATATAAAATCAAACATCTCTATTTAGTATTTTCCTGAAGAAAAAATAAATTGTGAATGTACTTTAGCATTTGAAATATTGAAATTACATTTAAAACTCACCAAATTTTTGTAAGAAATTGTAGAAAAAGTAATTAGCACAAAACATACTGAAATCACCTCATCAAAGCAGATGAAATCATGGAAATATTTCACAAAAAACAGGTATTCCTATCTATCCATTTACAATGGTGACTGCATACACTTAAAGTACCTAAAAATATAAATGTATATCTTTTTTTATACATGTGTAAATAATTAAATTCAAGCACCTGCAGTCTTTTTTATTGTGGAAATAATTAAAGGTTTGAAGCAAATTTCTACAATCTGAGTGCAAACTATATACAGGTATGTTATATGTAAGAAAAAAAATATGTTATTCAGTGGAAATTTTTTACATTTCTCTTATGAAACAAAATTGGCATTTACTAAATGCATTCCTTAATGCATAAGTAAACGTAAAACCAACATGACTGCTCAGCATGTAAATGAACTTCTGACACCTTAACCTTACTTTGCGTACTTAATTATTAAAGTACTTGATATATGTGATGTACCTTAACCATAAAAAAATATTTCAGGATAAACTGTTTAATATGTATAACCTAACTTATCAGCACGTTCCCACCAGCAATTCACACTATGATGTTGGTGCTAATGATGTGAGTAGTTCACAGTCATTTTTCAATTTTTGTTTTGCATGGCATTTCTTCATAAATTATCTAACACGTTTAGTTTGTGCAATCACTCTTAGAATTAGCTGTAGTTGCGTTCCCAGTATATTCCCAATGTAGAAAAAATGTTGTAAAGAAAGGCCAATGATTTGGTAACAAGGATTCAAATTCACGTTTGAGTTTCATGAATAATTTTAAAGGATTCTACTATGGATTTGGATTTAATCAAATGTAAGGTTTGATCCATATCTAATTTAAACAATTTTGAACTTATTGACTAGTACACAATTAAAAATTCTAATTTTTAAACACTTAATGCATGTTAAAACAATTAAAAATAAACAAAATATAAACTTTTTTTTAAAACATTTTAATTTTTTTAAATAGTGTAACACACATTACTTACATGGGCAATATATAAAGCTTATTTTTAATTTACATTTTTTTTCTTATTTTCTTTACAGAGTTTCAGTCAACCATAACCATAGGTACCACCATGTTTTCTTATTATATGCAATTTTTAAATGGGGGAAAAATTATAAACCTTTTATTATAACAAAAATTTTACAACTCACATGAATTTATGACAAATTTTAGTCACATATAGGGGATGGACAAAATAATATGAACACCTGACATATACACAATATTTATTTATTAATAAGGTGTTGGGCCACCATTTGCTTTTAGAACAGCTGCAATTCTTCACGGAATAGATTCGTAGAGTGTCGGAATAGTTTCCAACGGAATGATGCATTCTTGTACCAAAACATCCGCCAATTGCTTCAATGATGTTGGAGATGGAAATCTGCTCCTCACTCTCTGCTCTAAAACTTCCCATAACGGCCAGGGAAGATGTTTGATGATATTCTGATGCTCCTCAAACCAAGGACTGAACCTTTTCGGCTGTGTGTATGGGCGCATTATCATCTTGGAATATGGCAGTGTTTGGTAGCAATATGCTAGTCATAGTAAGAACTTCATCATTGAGGATGTCGAGATATTCATTCGCAGTAATCTGGCCAGTGATCAGAATGAGAGGACCAGCTGAATACCACGATATAGCCGCCCAAATCATAATGGAACCTCCCCCATGCTTGACTGTAGGAAGCAGGCAGTCCGTATCGTAGGCTTCTTTTGGGGTTCTCCGTACATAAACCCGGCCATTTGTAGGAAACAATGTAAACGACAATTCGTCGAACCATACCACATTCTTCCAATCATCAAGTGTCCAGGTTTTATGATCGTGGCACCACTTCTTTCTCAGCTTAGCGTTGGCTTCCGTTATAAAAGATTTCGCAATTGCAGCCCTTCCATGAATGTTAGCTTTGTGGAGCTCGTACTGTTTTTGTCGAAACAGTAATACTTGAGTGAGTGTTGAGTTCTGCTGTCACTTTTGCCGCGGTAGTTTTATGTTGTCTGGGCACAATTCTTTTTAATGTTCGTCGGTCTCTGTCAGTTAACTTTGGGTTTTGCCCACTATTCCTCTTCGCCGATGATGTTTTACCATGTTTTGTGTATGCTGTCATTACCGTGGATACTGTCGCTCGTGAAACGTTAAACAATTCAGCTGTTTTCGTCACAGACGCTCCCGCTAACCGAGCACCAACGATTTGTCCTCTTTCGAAGTCTGAGAGATCACACATTTCACTGATTGCTTGTTTTAACCGTCGCAGAACAAAGCATATAATACACTGAAATATAACCTACAAGACTTTGCAAGTAAACTGTGCAATACATATACGTCACATTATTTACACGGAAGCCGTGTTGCCAACATGCAACAAAATGTACTATATCGCATGGTGTTCATATTATTTTGTCCATCCCCTGTATATTGACAGTGATATCACGGAAAGAAAGAGTACAGCTAAGCAGTATTTTTAACGTATTTTGCTAGATAATTATAATTATCCAGCAATAATTATAATTATCCAATTAAGGGGCATCACTAGTAAATTTTTTTAAAAACATCAAGGTTATGTCTGGCTGTAAGAAAGTATTGTGACAGTGATGGAGCACAAAAAACTTTACATGTGTTCTGTTTTCTCAGAATTTTAAGAAAAGACTACAGGGTTTTAATACAGCAATCAGTTCTGTGCCATTTTCTTCTTTTTTATGGAACTATTTGTATTTTACACTTCGCGTCCCTTTCGGACATTTTATGGCAAAGCATGGATTTCCCGAACTCCTTCATTCCTTTTTTTATTATTATTGCTTGCACCTTTAAAATTTTTGTTACATTTGTTAAACAAATTAATGCCTGTTATTGTTGTCTCATTGGCACTTTATCATGTGTATGTATTTAACAGAATTTAATTTGTTATATAATGTATATATTTTGTAGTGGGCCATATTTTCAAGCTTTGTATTTTCATATTTGTTTAGTGGATATGTTATTTCATCATATTGTAAACATTAATTGTGACTGCTTACAAAATGAAATATCTACCACCTATTCTTTGTCATATCAATACAATCAATACGTACTTGCTGTGTGTTCCATCACGTTGCTTTAGAACGCACCCTTTTTTCATCTTGAATCCGACAACAAGGCATGAAGCACATTATTTTGTATTGCTCTTCTTATATCATTTAACAACATGTGTAAAATATTTTATTTTACCACTGTAAGTACGACGATTTTGGGTTATATTTTTCCGATTACCTTGTGCACATTTTTGTTATACTTTTCATTACGTTTTATTCCATATTTTTCTGATTATAGTTAGCAGTGCGCGGCTGTGCCCGCTTCTGTGCAATGCTGCCATTAGGACAGTAACCACTTCTCCTGGGCATCCATGTCGACGTTTCCTGCCCCGCAACTTTTGCACAATTTGCTTTCTTCTTTTTCATCGGACAGCTAAGCATATATTTCCTTTTCTGCATTAAGGAACACACAACTTAATGTTTTGCATGGGATTTTCTATCTCCCGAAGATATCTATGGAAATTTTTTGGAAGAAAGGAATACTATGAACTTAAAGACATTAAACTAAAAGAGAAGAAAAAATTACATCACTCTGCCTAGTTAAAATTTTTGTACTAAATTGCTATTAATTAATTTTTTAAAATTATATAACCTATTTTGGCCATTTCGTGTAGGGTGCACCCTTTTCTCTTTGTTCAATATTTAATATTATGGCTGTGGCCAGTATGTATTGTCAATAGTTATTTTATTATCCTTAAAAATGTCTTTATATATATATATATATATATATAAACAGTAGAATCCCGATAATTCGTATTGTCGAGGGACTGAATGTTAAATATGAATTATCGAGATATTCAAATTAACTGGATTACCAATAATCGGGAGCAAAAAAAACATAATAACGAGATTAATGCAAATTTGCATTAATATGTAATGCTAAACGCATGGCTACATATTATGTATACATATGTACTGGTATAAGTCAATAATTACAGCAATAAAAAACATTAAAAATTTACATTAAAAAAAATATCTGTAATTTTCTTTTGGTGCAAGCCTTGCAGACGGGTATTGTCGATGGCTTTGTCATGCATGTTAAAGCAGAAAATACTTCATCGCCAACGTCTAGCACGTTGTTGATGTATTGTTTAGCCACTTTAGGTGTAATTGTCAGCACATCATCTTCGTCATCACCTCCACCATCAATGTCCTTAGATGGAGCCAAAATTTCGTCATAGGTTAGAATTCCCGCTACCGCTAGGCCATCGTCAAAATGGACGAAATCTTCAAACGTTATAGAATTTTCTTCATTTTGAAGAAGACAATTCCAATTCACAGGGCATTCTAAGTCTTGTTCAGTAACTGCTGATGAAAGTTCCACCTTCGTGAATCCACAAGCACGAAAACCATTTTTTATTGTGCTTTCGCTAACACTTTGCCACGCCTTGTGAGCAATGTTCATAGCTGAAAATAAGGTGATTTTAGGATCCTTCCCATCCTCGATGCTGTCAAGGAGTCGCATCACTACTTCCTTGCAGTAAAAGGTTTTGAACGTTTTAATTATGCCCTGGTCTAGAGACTGCAGCTTTGAAGTAGTGTTGGCAGGCAAAAACACAACATTAACATGACTGAGTGGTGGGGTATTGTTATGGGCCGTACAGTTATCCATGAAATGTAGAATTTTTCGCTGCCTTTTCTCCATATCAGCATTCACTGATCGTATACATTCCTTGAATAATTAACCCGTCATCCACGCTTTTTTGTTTGCACGATAGGTCTTCAGAAAAGTTTTTATATTTTTAAAACATCTTGGCTTGGCTGATTTGCCTATCATGAGCGGTCTTAATTTCTCAGATCCATCCATGTTGGTGGCCAACAATAAGGTTACACGGTCACTTTTTTTTCCGCCATGACTTTTTTCTTCCTTAAAACACATTGATCGGTCGGAGAGACACTTATAAAATAACCCCGTCTCATCGGCATTAAAAATGTTGTTGGGCTCATAAGAATCGATTATTTCTCCCAATTCATCTTTCCACTCAGAACAAATGTCGGCCGATACACTCGCACTTTCAACATTAAGATTCTTAAATTTTATGCTGTGCCTTTTTTTAAACCTATCAAACCAACCATCACTCGCACGAAAGTCTTTAATTCCCATTTTTTCTGCGAAAACTTTTACTTTTTTCTCTTAAAATGTTTCCTCCAACTGGTACATTCGAATTCTGTGCTTGCGCAAACCACTTTTTTAAATTCTCTTTTAGTTGTGGATACTCACCAGTCTTAAAACACAGACTTTGCTGTCCAATGTCTGAGAGACGATTTTGTCCTTGTTCTTCAGAATTGATGTTATTGTGGAAGAAGGAACATTATAATGTTTGGACACGTCAATTTGTTTATCACCACCGGCCACAGCGTTAATGATTTCTTTTGTTTCTCTAATGGAAAGACACTTATTAGCTCTTTCGGAGGCATGGCTAAGACCGAACTGACTAACTTTTCACTCGCTCTGCTCCTTCCTACCCTCTCATAACCATAGNCTCGTGTTGAAAATATTACAAACATAGATAGTATGTATACATGAGAGAAATTAAATATATGTTTATGAATTCCGAGTAAGTTTGTTTGCCCATTTTTCTTTAACTATTGAAAGACCTTTATTATTTGACACATACATAATTTTAAAAATGATAAACTAACAATTATTTTGTTGCATGAATGAAGGGTTTGTGGGAAAGCTGCTCAGTCCTCTGTTACTATTGTGTTTTTTCACAACCTTGGCTAACCAAAACCAGATCCACATGAAGCAGCACCTTGCCCTTGGCGACACCACAAAATATGTCCTTTGAGGTTGTGTCTAGGCATCTGCTCGGGTAGGTGGTGCAGAGTTTTTACCAGAGCGGTAGTTGTGGTTTTACCAGTTGTGTGCATGCTTCCCGCAAATAATTTTGACCCTCCTTTTGAATGGCAGTTTTGGACGATGAGGCAGCTGTGAACGTTTACTTTTATTCTGTGTTATTTAACCTGTGTTCTTATCTAGTGTCCTAGTTTGTTGTGCCTTTTTTTTTTACCCACTTTTCTTATGGTAAATTTTTTCTGTGGTTTTACCTTGCTGTATTTAGCACGTTTTTGACCAATTTTTGGCAGTGTCATTTTGATTTAAATCTTTCTGTGTATTTACATTGCCATAGCATTCTCTATTGTTCCTGAGTTCTTATTGAAGAATGAACTTACTTACGAGTGTGCCCTATGAAGTGTTCACTCATCTGAAAATACTGCAGCTGCGCTTCGTAAAGCGTTGCGTGTTGCCCTTAAGGAAATTGCTGAGAACAGCTTTGATAATATTAAAGATTTGGACATTGCCTCTGAATATAGTTGTTGCACTGCTAAACCATTAACTATAAATTAGATTTTTGACAACATTGAGAATGACGTGAGCAGTCATTCATATTCCACATTAAAAACAGTTGGGCACATTTCGTAGGTGCACTCAAAATTGGGTCAATCACTGCTCCGACCAACTCAGTGACACCCAGGTTATATCCCTGGGAAACATTCTTGCTCAAATTCAAGAGATATTCGAAAGTGCTTATAATTATGAAAGACTGTCCCTTGACACTGGTGTCAGTAATGTTACAGACACCATGGTGTCTGATCTTACAGCACAGTTTACTCTTTGCACTTAGTGCACCTTCCACTTCCCAACCTGTATCATCCTCCAGCATGCAGTTATCTGCCCCTAATCCATGTGCTGTCCAGTTTACTTGTAGCCAAAGTAACAACTGTGGCCCACACTTCACTTCACCTCCAAATTTCGATCCTGGTGCCATTTTTAGTACTCCGGTCCAGATGTCCACATCAGTGCTACTCGCACCTGCTATCCATCATGTCATTCACCTGGTTTTGGTAACATTACTCACCCACTTGAATGCATGTTAAGGTACTTCCCAGCTACTGATGGATTCAATGTCCCTCGCTTTTTGAAATTTTTAAAGATAATTGTAAAGTTGAAACAAAGTCAAACTATTCCTGAGTCATAGCTCCTAGAGGTTATTTATCCATTTAAGTATGGCCCCTTGAATGAGAGGACCCAAGTAGCTATTGCCCATCAGGCCACTTTTGATGCTTATCATAATGACATTTTAAATTTCATCCTCCCATCCAGGTTGGGCACTCAACATCAGCTAAAAATGTTTAACAGGCTGCAGAATGTCGAGGAATCTTTGTTGGTTCATGTCAATAGCGTTAGAGAAGCAGTTGCTGTACTGAGACTCCCATTCCCTGAAAATGAAGTGATGGACACTTTTTTTGGAAGGTTTAGCACAACAGGAGTGTTCTCGCTTGGTCTTTGTAGCCAAGCTATGTACCTTTGCTGATCTCGATGGGGTGTGTATTCATTCTCAAAACATTAGGTATGCTGATGCTAATCGTGACGATGCAGCCAATCGTTATGTCACCCATAAAAAGTCTAATGGCCCCAAAAACTCAGACTCTAGTGTCACCAATGTGTCAACTGAGTCAAATGCTAACCCTAGTCAAGGAACTAGCTCCACTACCTCAGATGAGCAGATCTCAACTCCACGAAAATAGGTGTGTTGATAATGTCTGTAAGAAATAGTTCTTATGAAAAATATTATTACACTGAGCACACACAAATGCAATGTGCATTGTCCCTTTGGTGTAGCCTAATTTTCTTGACTCGGTTAAGCTTTGTATGAGCCGGAGGAATATCCTGGAAGTAGGACTTAAGTAAGGCTTCAGAAAAGTCGGAAGTAACCACGAATGGACTATAACTTCCTTCCCTTCTTATAAACAATAACCGAGTGTCAACGCATGAAGCAGAGTTGTTAACTTTACGCCACAACTTAAGCAGTTTAGCAATGTAAAATTATTGATTCGCAAGACACGAAAAATGATTGTTAGGTGCGAATATTTGTTTGTTTATAACCTAACAACACAGTGACTCACACATTCAGTAGCTCGATGTAAAATGGGATAAAACTAGACTAGAATGACAAATCAATCTTTGTTAGTATAACTCGAGTTTTCGAGGCTTGATCCATCACCAATATATATGCAAACTGACTTCAGAGTCACACACAGACTTCACTCATGCCTACTTAACAGGCCTTCCCAGCTCAGTCATATGATTGGGGCAATAATTGTGTTACATTAATATTGAGTAATTATAATGTTGGTATGTAGTAGAGTAGAGACCCGAATTTACGAGTATTGGATTTAATCAGGCAGCAATTTTGCGAGGCCATTCTCAGGAACCATCAAAAAATCATAAAAATTGTTGAAAAAATACAAAAATTCCAGGAAAAATGGCAATAAATCACAATAAAAACTTATTTAAAATATGTTCCCGAGTCCACAGCGATAAAATACATGGGTTGTAGTGTTGCTACTCATAATTTGCATGCAGCAAGATAAAAATCAAAAAAGAAAAAAAAATCAACGAAAATCGGTTGAAAACTGCAGCACTTGTGAATTGAAACTAGCGCGCCACTTGGCGCCTGAAAGGAAAGCTGCCCGCGCGACATAAGAAGGAACAAAGGTAGTAACTGTTCTATGCCTTCCCTTCCCGTAGCTGCTTCAATATGCAGTCTCCGCTCCTGGCCTAGTTATCTTACCTGGCCATCGCCCGCATAGCAACAAGTCCCCACCCAATAACATGGTGAGGGTGTGGTGAGTGACGTTTCCACTGGGGGGTGAAAGGGAAGGGGAAGATGTGCCAAAGAATGTGAGGGGCAGAAAGAGGTGTGAACAAGCACTTTGTTTGCCTGTCGCCACACACCTGAGTATCAGGCATACAAAAGAGAAGGCGACCCACGAGCTTAGCTGGCTACACTGTTTCTGCACTATATAATAGATTTTCTTGCATGAGTGTGATATAGTAGTATATGAAGGAAAATATATAGTCAATGGGAAAAAAAGTGCAGTTACACTTTTGAGTTCAAGTTAAAAGTATATAATTATGCAAGATATGATGGAAAAAAAGTTGTAACGAGAAAGTATGTCGATCCTGAAAGTGTCATCCGGTGATGTAATAAGAAGGCGAAACTAGACAAGGCGCCAAAAAATAAACATGCCCTTCCTCAGGCCGTGTTCTAATTCGTTTGGAGTTTCGTTTCTCGTAATTTGTATTTAATCANAAAAATAAACATGCCCTTCCTCAGGCCGTGTTCTAATTCGTTTGGAGTTTCGTTTCTCGTAATTTGTATTTAATCAGAACACCACGACATTGAACTGTCTACTACGCCATGCTGCTATAATTTTGGTGTTGTCATGATTCCAAAATTAAAAGTTCAGGAAGTCTTAAAATAAATATATTATTCCCGAAATTTGTTAGAGGGTCATTACAAATTTAAAATTAACAAAATAAAACCAATATGACCTGAAATTGTTACTTAACAAATAGGGATAGGGCGAATCCAGCTTTCTCTTTGAATCTGAATTTACCCTCGATCCATGTCAGAAATTACAGAATCTCGAACCCAAACCTGAATCTTTGGTTCCATGATTTTCCATACAATATTTTCACACCGCAAAACAAACATGAGGCTTTTGTAGCACTTTTTACTGTGCATTTACTATAAGTATGGAGCAATTTTGTGGTAAATTACTGCATATACCGTATGTGTAAATATTGGTGAAAATTATGTACTTTTCATACATCCTTTGTAAAATAACATTTAGTTTGAAAATTTTGTGTCACACTAATACAGTACAACCTTCATGATTCAAATTGTTCTGAGCCGAAATTAAAATTACAATCTGTGGTATTTAGCAGTGTAGCACTAGCATTTTTTTCCCTGGAAATAAGGCCGCCTAAACGGCACCGCTGGTATGTGAGTCAGACAAAACTTGAGTCGTTTAGGCACGCCGATGTATTGTGGTGGTTGCCGGCGGCAAGATAAGTACTGGCGTATGCACATGCCACATCTTGTTTGTGTTATGAAAAAACATAAATAAAATAGAGCGCACAAAACCATTTAAGATTGCTTCAAACCAGGACATGCCCAAGACCGAAATGTATGGGAGCGATAAAGGCGGTAGTAACACGCATATCACACAATACACCGTCTCTACACTTAACTCATGTAGATTCCCACACCAGCCTTCTCTCCTCCACACCTCTCCATTTCCCAAAGCAAGCCATCTCTACCCCACACCCTTCTGTTCCCCATGCCAACCTTCTCTCCCACAAACCCCTCCATTACCCCAGTCTTCTCTCCCCACAGCCCTTCTTTTCCAATGCCACTTCCACTGCGTGACCATTATTCATGTCAGTATGATAGCTCTGTCCCAGGAGACCAACCCCCCCCCCACCATCAATCATTGTGAATGGCATCTAACTGCTGCAAAAAAGAATAAAGGAAGAGGACAGCTTATAAACTATCTTCTGGGAACCACTGCTGACATGCCTGTAAGCAAGGTGGCCGTATGAAGCAGAATGCTTCGCCGCCTGATGCACGTACGTAAAACGGACAACCGTTTGAGATGCTCATTTTATTACAAAATAATTTAATTACTGGAGCATATATAAATGATTTGAATTTTACATACACTTTGGAGAAACTTTACTTCGAATTACATATTATGTGGAATTTAGAATTAACCAAAAAGAAAAAAAAACTAAACTTTGCACGAATCTTATATAAAATCAACAGAATCTATGAATCCTTAAGATTCGGTCGCCCCATCCCTATCAACACAAGATTGTCTCAAGAGAAAAAACCTATTTCAAGAATATTTTAGCAACTTGCTTCGTGAAATTATTATTGTGAGAGCAATAAACATTTATTTGTTGCAATAACATCGCCTATATGTGCATTTAAACGTTTCAAACAGGCAAAACTATAATGGCGGCAGTTTAGTTATTGTATTTTGAAATTTTTAAGGTTCAAAGCGGACAAAATGCAATTATAAAACTACGTCATATATTTTGTAGACAAAACGGGCCAATTGGAACAGCGCCTCATTCTCCTCCCTTTCTTTATGACTGCTGTAACCTTGACCTACTCGGCCAGCCTCCCTCCTGCAGCCATAGCACTACTTGTGTTTAGTTTCTGTCCTCCTCTTTCTTACTTCCTCCCACACAAAGGGGGAAAAAAAAAGGNCAAACACGCAGCAAAAAACACGGCTCTTGATAGAAAAAGTTTATCCTTTGCCTGGAACATACTGTATTTGAGTAGTTCTTGCTTTAATGCTGGGTCCGCCCTTCACCACTCAGAGAAACGCTGTCACTCCCGGAAGAGCGCGGAAAGCTATAATGCGGGTCTGAGTTGTCGAGTTGTCCCTCAACAGCAGCATTATATTGGGCTTGTACTGTATAATTTTGTTTGGAAGACGTCTGCCTTTTGAATTAAAATAATATTTAATTAATACATTGTCTGATTAAGAAGCTCCTGGAAATGCGCTTTGCACTTGGCACCCAAACTTTACATTTTTTTTTTTGGGACCAGGGGAGTTCGTATACGCCCTTTGGGGTATATACGGTTCGGAAGACGTCTGTTTATTAAAATAAATTAATATTTCCATTTAAAAACATGTTATTTTTTGCGATTAGAGATGATTAAAGCTGATTTAACACAAAGAATGCTAATTGAAGCAATTTTTGAGATNCATTCTCAGGCACAGTGAGGCCTCACAAATTCGGGTCTCTAATATACTATGTTTTTTCAGCTATACCTGCAATATGAAATGAGGCAGTCTGGGCACAGTAAATCCCTGAGGCAGAAATTAAACATAAAATTCTTTACGCTATTCTTTTGTACTTTCTAATGATCATATATGATCTAATAATTTAGGGTTGATATGTACGTGTAATGCATTTAAGGGAGCTTTCCCATTAACATAGTGTGTACATTCTGTTTTCATACACACTGTTCTATTTGTCCTACAACGGTGGTGCTCTACCACGCTATCATCTGCTGTCGAAGAATGGGCGTGAAGGGGACAGGCCACGTTACATAGCACCTCCTGGACTATCACCACTTTATTCTGGAACCTTAAATGTTTGACTTCATTACTCAGGAGGAGTGCCACCGAATTTAATTTTCATATAAGAGTGCCTAACTTCTTTCGTGCAGTGTGAACTGCCAACAGATTATTGTGAGTTGGGACCCTGCCCTCAGATATTATATTTATTGTTGTACAATGGACCATTTGAGTAGCAACATTAAACAGTCAGACCCAGCTCTGATGTCTTCTCATTTCAGGTCTGGTTGCCTTACAACCATTTACATGTAAGTAATGGAATATTACATGTCCCCTACGGTTCAAACGTCTCAAGAATTAAACAGGCTACAAATCAAAACTGTTTCAAAACTTTCACCAAACCAACATGGAGGAACAGGGGAGTATGGTCATATGGGTGGTTGGCCACACGGCCCTCAACAACATGCCGGAACTTATAGAGCAGGCTGCAACGAGCTGTTTTCAGTGGGCTATCATTCCGCCAAAACGTGCACAAGGCACTGTGAGACCAACACGCTGCCTCCTTCCTCCCCTGCTTTCACTTGCACCATGTCAGTTACATAAGTTTGCTGTACTATGAGTTAAGAGTGTGTTTTACGGTGTTCCAATTACTATATAATAAAATCAAGATACAGTAATATAAACTAACATTTATAAAAGCAAAAAAATAAAGAGCTGTATCCACTAAAATATGAGAAACCACAAACTATAAAATTAAGTGCAAATATATCCTTGCCATTGCAGAAATACTGTAGATATATGGAGTTTTGAGTGAACAAGCAATATATTATACCTGAAGTCTAAGTTAAAGTGGGGTTTACCTAACTTTTCCGTTGCAGTCGAGCCAGCCACACACCGTACATGTCAGGATTCACGGAATATGTAGTGCTAGATTGGAAAAAAAAATAAAAAAGGTTTCATTGTATAACACTTAATTGTGACACATGTTAACTACATATTCATAAAACCCACGTTAACAGAGAATCAGGAAATTAAATTTCTACCAGTATGCCTTTAGAAATATCTAGCCACCTCCTTTACTCCAATTACATATTAAGTAGTAATTTAAAGAAAGAGATGTCAGGAAGGATACATAAATTTAAAAGGAAACCAATCCTCTGAATTAAAACTACTGTATTTTAGTTTTAAGTATCTACATGGGATTATAAAATAACTTCCAACAAACAAAGAGTTCTTCGAAATGTCAGTATTTTTGTCAACAAATCTATCTAATTTTATGTAATGCAAAGTTCTACAAAGAGGCCAAATCATTGATGCATTCAGGATCATGGTCGTAAGCTAAAGGGGCTGTGTTGCAGAAACAATCCAAGCTTTATTTTCCTGACAAACTAGTTCTAATAATATTGGCTGCAACATATTTTGTCCAGTAACAAGTTGTCAATGATAAAATGAATTTATTGATAAGACTTGACACCCTACCTGTCCTGGGTTGCCTTTAACAGGCAGGTCACACTCTAGCTTCCCTCCTTACATACCGGGATGTATGAGTCCCGATAACGGGGAGTCTGGTAAGGTATGGCCAGGACTCCAGGGCTATATTGAGACTGATGACTGTAATTTAAGCTTTGAGTGGCCCTGGTTGAATCATGGGTCGCGTGCTCGAGCAGGTGAGAGCAAATGTCTCTCCTATGAAATTGAGGCATCAATTGGCCTTGGCAGATGCAGAGGCAGGTGTAGTGTAATATCTAGGCTTTGGTGGCATAGGTGGGAGTAGAGAGATCTCAGGGGACTCAAACCGATAATGGTGAACGGTGATACCCCCTTGATATCCTCTTCCCATGGATGCTAAGGTGGAAGGTTGCTGGGTAGTGGAGCCAGTTCTCTGTCTGGCTGCTTCTTCCCATCAGTTGGAGTAGACCTTTCAAAGCCTCCCTGGTCAGACTATAATCTCCCTGGCTAGAGCCAAGGCTTGCCTGACTGCCTTCTGCTGCCCAGCCCTATGTTGAACCATTCGCGTAGCAAAGAGAGAGATGATAATGGAACAGTAAGTGTCCCGTAGGGGTCGACACAGCTCTAGTCGGCAAAAGGGCATTATCAATGGAGGTGGTAAGGGATTGCTTTCCCAGGCGGCTTCCCGGAGAGCAGGGTTGTCTCTCACGGTGCAATGTGCTGCACATACGTATCTCCTCTCCCAGAATAGAAGAGTATGCTTGATTATCACCAGCACTCTGGTTCTCTGTGGGGAAATTCAAAAGTTGTGCACTAGAGTGACCACCACTGTAGGGCAGGGTTATTGCCAGTATGCCATGTACTCCACTGAAGATTTCTACAGCAGCTAACGACTCCTCTCTGATGGAGACTGACAGTGTGGGGTTATCGCCATACCCTGGTACCCAGGTCAAAGAGAGAGGTTAGATCTGGGTGAGCCTCAAGTACAAGAGGGGGACGAGTCTGTTCCAACTCCTGGAAGAGTGCTTGAAGAAGCGGGACGAAATGGGGTAAAGTGCGGATATACAGGTTGTGAACGAAAGAGATTTGGTAGAGAGGCACTCAGATAGTTTACATCTGTTTTATTGGTAAACCTAAGAAACAGTATAAACCAGCCTGTCCCACAGCAGGCCTGGACCTAGGTTGCCAACTGCTACAACGAGGTAGTGCACTTGGTAGATGTGGATGCCGGTCGGTCGAGGGCAATCCAGAAGTACTGCGAACTCAATAGTGAGCGCAAGGCCTTAGCACTGGAGCTAAAGTAACAATTTAAGTGAAGAGCTTGTAGAAAAAGCATACACTGATTTGCACTTAGACAGAATAGCAGTGTGCAAGTGAGCTGAGGCAAACCAACTTTGATGCGCGCTCAGGCAGAGTAATGGCATATAACTTAGCTAAGGCAGTCAGCCTCGAACTGAAGTCCGTGGCTGGTATATATTCTCTGGACCCCAGGGCAAGTGAGGGGATTGAGGGAAGGGCAGAGAGAGAGTGGCGAAGATGGCTAAAGGTGACCAAGGGCCACTCCATACAGCAGCTGGAGGGATGGAAGAGCAAAATGTGCCCAAGCGTTACTTATGAGACACACAACTTTACACACCTCCTAGTACTCATCAAGTTAAGGCTTCGTTTTATGAGGTTTTAATATTCTGTGTTTTTACGCACTAACTAGTCTCATGAAGTGTCTGCCCAAATGTTGATGGCAAAAACTACCATGTATGGGCAGATTACTGTAACCACTACATATGAGCTTACTTTACTGGCAGTATTTGTCAGATTAATTAATTCCAATTGATATATTCTTAGGCAGCACTTAGAGTGAGCCATGATACAACAGATTAGCATGTAGCCTTAGTTGAATGAGGCTGGAGTACCGTATGTGAATTTTTGGTGGCATCTACACTCCAATATCCAGTGTGCTACTGAATTCTTTTATATGTGAGAAACTGTTGTAGCCCTGACCATTTTTTTTTGGTTGGTATAAGTGACTGTTTACTAGATCAGGGATTCCTATTGGTTCCCAGCATTTAGTGACAGATAGAGCAAAAACAGGTACAAAATAATGCCTAATGCACAAAGTAGGCTAGACAAAGTAGTAGCCAATTTTTAAGGTTCCTAACAGTAATGTTGTGTAATTCTGAAATAAATGTTTGCTGGGATGTGTAATTTATATTTTGCTTTGATTCTCACTTTTATCAAGCCTTTAAAAAACTAAATATTTGTTATATTTAGTGCGTTAGATTTGTTGTAGCTTTAAAAGTGCAAAAAATACATTAATTAAATATTTCTGTGATCCTCAGAAAAATACACATGTACAGCACATCACCAAAGATTTGGGCTCTCATCTTTTGAGTTTTAATTCCACGACTGCACACGTGCTATCAATATTTTACATCCGACTTGCACAATTCATTGACATATCTGTTATGTGATAGGCAAGTAATTTACGGTAATTATATAACCATTTGAATAACAAAGCCGGAAGCAAGAAATTTAACTACAAATCTTTTAGATAAATGTTCATTTAGTGAAAAAAGGCAGGAAACTTTATGCTGCACGTAGTAAAGTTACAGCATACTGTATATTTTATGTAAAATCATAATTTGTAGCTTTGAATGTTGTGTGTTTTTTACTTAACTGTCGAGATATTCTTATAAGATAAATACTCTTTCAATGGTACTGATAAATCCATATCCTGTTATAAATGACACAGTGTTTTACAAAACATTTCACTCTCCACATGTTTCTAGGTATAGAATCAAGTTATGCAAAAGAAATTTACCGGTAATGAATAGACATTGACATTTTCTTTGCACACAAACACAATTTCCTAATGAATCGTAAATGATACGCAATCTCTGTTTAAAAAAAGTAATGACTATGCTCTAATTCTTTAGTATAAATAAAACTATTTTTTTAATCTCATTTGGATAAATTGCAGAACACTTGGCAAACGGTGCACAATTATCTCAGTGCAAGTATAGCAGTCCCAGCTGCTGCTACTCCAAGCTGCCACCAGACAGAGGAAACAAAATAAAGAGAAAATATGTTTTGAAAATAAGGGACTACAATGGTAAAGTTGCACTAAACCAATTTTTCTTCGTTTTAAAAAATAGCAAAAATTAGTTTCTACACATAGTAGAAAGTCGATTATCCTGACTAATAGGGACCAAAGTTAATTTGGATGATCGAAAATCCAGATAACGGAAATATTTTGAAAATGAAGATTAAAGATATTGTAAAAAATCATTTTTACACAATGTAAAATTTATTACACATGCATTGAACACAGTAAACTCATCCAAAATAGAAAATGTATATAAAATAAAAGAATTAAATCAGTTAATATTAACCACCCCCTCCCGGACGTGTTGATGTGAACACGTGAAAGGTCACATCACAAGAGCAGACACAAGTGCTTGTCTCTCCTCCGCAGGCAAGGGAAACACTGTGACGAAAGAAACTTTCATGTTTTTTCTATTCTCTTTATTTTTAAAATGAGTCCGGATAACTGGTTGTCCGTTCGGACAATCCACTTTCCATTGTATTTATAAAACTAATTTATAGATCTTTTGTCAAAAAGTGACAGTTTTCGAATGCAAATTTCAAAAAGGAGCTTTCAAGAAAATAAAAATAGTTTAAAAATTAAAATGTTATTCTCGTAAAAATTTGGTTTTTATAGAGATCTAGATAATGTTATTTCGTAAATTTTCAGGCAAACATTTCTGCATAATTGTTGATTTTGTGGTTTTTATCTTTTTTTTTTAAAACAGTCAGAATTTTTTTATTGGAAACTATACATTGTTTTGACTATTGCTTTATATGCTGGCCTCCACAATTCTAATAAGAGACACCAACAGCAGCAGCAGTAACTACACTGAATTATCTTACGTCCTTCAAATTCTGTTCTTGATTATATATTTCAGCTATTCGTACACTGAGCTACCTTTCCATGCCTCTTATGTCCATGCATTGCAATTGATATGCTAGTGCCCAGAGTGGAGGGTGCAAGGAGGTGGAGAGGTGACTGGATGCTTGGCCATCCATTCCCTGCCTGGATATGTGCAATGACAAAGCAGGTGGCAGGTGATGTGTCTTCTTGCTGACCCTTGTTGGGCATAGAGAACTGGGTTACTGATGTGTCCTTAAGGGCAGCACAGTGCAACTGAGTACGGACATAGAGCATGCACCAACCTGGAGGTATTAATCAGCTTCTACATGTGATGAACACACAGATGAATATCAACATGATAATTCTTTAATACAGTATGTACAAGAAGGTAATAAAGTATACTAAACATGCAGTATATGCTTAATCAGGGTGTCCAGTGAAACTGTAAATCAAATTTCCTATACATTGCCAGCGCCTTCTCAGAATTCCCATGCATCAAAGTAATTATGTGAGAAACTATAAAGTAGAATCAAAGCTGTGTAGCTTCCTTGTGAACATTTCTATTGTCCTTAAAACTGGTTTCACAAAACAGCAATGCGATGCAGAGTGACATGCCATACGTCGATAGGCAATGGCTAAATTCAATGCTTTTTTACTGACGAGCTACAATTCGTCTGCGACAAAGGCCATCTCACTGCTGCCATCCACTAATACTGGTAATGTTCTAATGTCACAATACCTCAACGAGAACACGACGCAATGAAATCTGAGCATACACTGTTGAAGTCGATGTCACATCCTGTGGCGCTGCCTAGCAACCGTTAGCCTGGTTGCAAACAAAGTTGTGTTATTGGGTGTTTATGCATGGAGAATAAATGGATTCCTGATTTTATTTGTAAATACGTAGTATTTAATTTTACAACACTATGAGGTTGCTTTACATTTGGCTGCAACTACAATAGCCTCAGATACAAGAGCAGATTCAGATTCCTTCGATTCCCGAAAGATAAGAAGAATTTATTGGCGTGGACTCTTACGAGTCATTAAGTAACCATTGCAAAAAATTTTATCTTGTAGAAAAACAGTTATTATTATATTCCAGGCCCCAAAGACTGAAATTTGCCCAAAATGCAAATAAATTCTCCCAACCGAGCATTTTCAAACAACATATTTATGTACAGTATTAGTGAAGTGGTGTGGGAAAACACAAAATTTATGGCTTAATCACAAGAGTTAATAATTAATCATATGGCGCATATTATTTTAAAGAAATATTAAATATTTAACATGCTCTAAAGGCATGGTATATTAAATTTTTAAAGTTTGTAGACAAGGGGCCTTAAGTTCAAATTTCTGTGTCCCCTCTGTTTACCAAAATTATTGTTTATTGTTCCAGGAGACATGATAGAGATCCGAATGAATACTCCAGATTCTGTAGCTGTTATTTTAAGGAAGGCAGGAAAGAAAATGAGCCAACAATTTTTGAAAGAAACAAAGAAAAATGGTTTTACTATTCTTCCCTACAGAAGTTGAAAAGGAAGTAAGTTTTGTCACAACTCACTATGTGAAGCCAATCAGGATGTTTACATTCAGAAGAGGAGGGATCATCAACTGACACAAATAAAATTTGAGATAACTATTTGTAAAAATTAACATTTTAAGTGAAATTGTATTAGCAGCCAGACAAAAGCATCCCGTTATTACCTATTTCAATTATGGTAAAGGATTTTTACTGTGGTAATTGCTATGGCCATGGTTATGGTAATAGATATTTTTATTGTCAAACGGCCTTTAAAAAACCAATACAACCAAAAGACTATTTCTTTTTTGTCATTCTAATGTGAAGTGACTTTCCTGAACGATTCACTGGATGTGATCAACAAACCTGCCATATCAGTCTTTCACAACTGAACAAATTAATTAGGGATGTACATTTAGAATTGCTTGTCACTAACGGTCACAAACGAAAATAAACATTCACAACAAACAGAAACAAAATCATTATTTCTATTAACTGTATGGTTAAATGTTGAAAAAACAATTACGCGTGTGTGTGTTTTTGTGTGTGACGACAGATTCGGCCCATTGACGCTTAATTATGTCCGACAACAAATAGTACAAAATAAAAAACTAAGTAGCACAAAGTAGATGTGAGAAGGCACAACACGTCACAAATCACACGTAATCATGAAAGGTAGTTACACACAGAGCAAAATATTGTTATAAACTACTCCAGTATGGCTCTACCATACTTCTTGTTATGGAACTTACCTCAACTTCATACTCCTTTTTCTTTAGGCTTGCTTTAAGTTTACCAACAATCACAGATTTCTTATATGCACATGGCTTCACGGCCCTCCGTGAATGCTATTTTGCCTTCTTTTAGTGTTTTCTCCTCGTTCAAAAAAACTTGAAAGCAAATTGACTTACAGCCATTTTTTCCATAGCAACCGCCTAGCCACAAGTTGTTTGCAACCAATATGGCTGCGTACTGTGTTAATAGACAGCAGATGACAACAGTATATAGTCTATTTCATCTAAGAATCCCATTTTTTAACAGCCAGTGTATGGCGATGTCATACATGAAACTAATAAATTCCCATACATAAAACCCTGTATCAGATGATGGATTAACGATTGAAAGAAAATTTTATGTTGGTTATTTTAAAAGCCCTGCCTTTGCACAACAGACTTATACGCGAGAATTAAAATGTTCTTAGACAAAATGGTGTAATGTATTTCAGGGCTGCAGTTTTTATGGATTTTATACATTTTTACTGATTCATTGATTTTTATTTCATACCATTGCACAGACACTTGTTTAAGAACAAAAGGCTTGAGTCATAGATCCGTATGCACTATGGACGCCAGCGTTAGAAATTCCAACGTAAATAAATACCCAAGCGGTAATAATTTGAAGTACACTACCATTGAGATGTCAACTTTGAGCAGTTGGTAACATGCATACAGAAAAATAACTTTTAGTTCTTCAGCAAAACAAACCAAAATCCACATTATTCAACTTTTATGTTAATTTTTGTTTTCCAAAATATTGCTAATCGTTACTTATTTTAAAATGTTTTGTTTTATATCTGTTAATAGGAGAAAAATATCTGCCGCCATGTAGCGAGAAAAAATAGTGATTAATCAGGCGAACGTGTATTGCAAGTTCCGCTTAAATAAAAAGTATGGGATGTGTATCCGCACACCCGGCATCGTGCATGTCGAGTATCGATTTCTATTTGACCAGTTTATATATACCTTGCACATAACCTAAAAACAATATGCTCACAAAAAAATACACATCACAAGAATGCAGCTACTAATATTTATTCAGTTTATTTGAGTCCGAATGTTCTGCCATTTACATGATATCTAATTCTGGTAATTTTTAAATATGGTTTTGCTAAAAACAATTTGTAACACCGAAAAATACCATATTTATTGTCCCGAATGTGCATTAATTCTCCCAAGTTGTGTTTTGTTGTCGCAGTGAGATATCAAAATTCCAAAAGGCGAGGAAAGTTCACAAGGCACAAGAAAAAATCACTCTCTTTGCTACTTTTTGTTACGTAAAATATATATAAATACGTTTATGAGAAAAGTTGTGTGTTATGTTCATAACCGGCCCATGTGATAAGATTACGATTCCATTACATAATTTTGAAGTCAACAGGTTTGAAATTTGTGGAAAGTAGATGGTAATAATTACATGGAAGTATTGCTATGAACAAAAAAAATTGTATTACAAAAGACCCTGTAAGTATTATGTGACTAAATAAAACAGTAGACCTAGTGAAGTGTAAATATTAGGAACTTCAGTGACTTCAAAAGCAGGTCTTATGACAACCTGTATTTTAACGTCTTATGCTACAGTTTTAAAAATAAATTTAACGAATTAAATTCTGATTTGATTTGAAGCACTTGCATAATATTTGCAATTTTAGTTTGAAATAAAGAATAGACCTATCTGCAAGATACTTTGCAAAAATAATTTAATTCACTAGTAATTTTGTTACAAAATCTAAGGAGACATGACCATTGTAAGATAACTGGTTGCTAACAGCATCCGCATTCACAAAAGGAAAATAAATTCTACTCATAAGTTAATGCTTTATATAATCTTGCAAATATAATGTAATGTTCTGGCCTAATTTGTAAATAATAGAAAATTCTCTTATTTTCCTATGTGCAGTGGCTTTTGTTTACCAGTTTCATTGTAACAAAGTAAACTATAGTAAGCATGCTCATAACACTCAATATTTTATAGGCATAATAACTTTATTTATATTGCGATTTATTTTAATGGGCATAAACATTGTAGTTTTATGGATTTTTGGGAGCTGGATAAAGAAATTTTGTTCAAAGGTCAGTGGAAGCCCTGATATATTTTATTTTATGTCGTTACGAAACAGCTGTTAATAATGCAACAAACTAAACTTCATTCTAAAATAATATGTAGACATTTCAAACGAAATGCAACTTAAACTGTGTGTGATGATTATTTCACTTTGTTTCTCTCTTCTTCATAGCTGTAGCTAGTGCTAATGTCACTTGCTTCGTATTAATTAAACAGGCTGCAGGTTTGTCGTAGAGTATTTAAAAAATATTTCTACATTTCTTTGGCACAATATATTTCAAATCCAAGTTGTTGTAAGCCAATACGAGATAAAAAATTTAACTTTAAAAGGACGCGATAGATAATACTTTTGGGATACAGCAGCGGAACAGGCTGCCATCTGTTGGTCAGCACGCATGCGCACTTCGGAAGCCACACCTATATGAAAGGACACGTTCTTCATGCGTAAAATACAAATATATGAACGAATTCCCAGAGTTTTATATTTTCCACGAGATCTGTATATTTTTTAACATAACATATTTCCGTGTGCAGTGATTCTGGTACCTAATAATTTTGATGCGGAGTGTAATTACCGAGCCTTTCCGAGACCAGCTCGCCATTTTGTGTTTCGTGCTTTCCCACCAACTTCATTTACGAAATACTTCATTATTACAAATGAAAATGTTCTGTATGACAACTTCCCAGAATTCTTATTTCCAAGTTTCACATATAAGTTTTAACGTACAAACTGCTACTGCATAAGAATCACAAATAACATTTTACTGAGGATGTTAAACCAAGTTAACCATTTAAAAAATTATATTCCACAGTTTTATATCGTGCTTTTCAGTACACACCAAGCCACACAACTAGTTATGTGTAGAGGTGCACGAAAATAGCAATTTGCTATAAAAGCTAAATAGATGCTAAAATTTTCAATAAATGCTATAATTTGCAACATTTTCAAAAAATGCATGCTATATGATGATCTCAAAAATAAGAGATCCTAAAGTAAAATTACCTCCACTATAAGTTTTTTTCAACTTAAGACAACTTCCAACATAAGAACCCTATACAGGCTGTCCCAAATTATGACTACAATCTAATATGCCCCAGAAAACACTACCAGTTAATTCTGACTGAAAGTTTTTCTCAGATGCCTTGTATGCTAATGAAATACACATTCTGGGTAATGCATTCATATTGACTGCAAATATGTTAATTAAAATTTTATGTTTGCAAATTGAAAATGATAGGGGATACAGTTGCTGTAATTTGTTACTGTTAGTAGATAAATATGCTACAAAATGCTAAAAATTCCTTCTCAAAATTTCTTCCCAAAATGCTACAAGATGCTTTTAAAAATGCTATTTTCACGTACCTCTAGGTATGTGCATTCAGCAAAACGGATGTGGGAGTTGAAAACCCAAGTTCAGGTTTATGATTACAATAAAATTTCAAGTGTTTTTGATAATGAATTTTAATACGAATAATATGTCAAATATATTGTGACCATATGTATGTATTTGACAGAGCATTATGAACAAGTAAGATGAGGATTGAAGTATTCTTTCTCTACCCAAGCTTTTTTTCTCAATGCAGGAATTGAGGAGTGGGGCAGTTGAAAATAAGCAGTACGGTAAATGCCCACAAGTACAGATTTTTGTTGAATCTGAGAGATACCAATTCACTTTACCTCCTTCGGCTCAATGCTGTCAGGATGCCCTTGGCTGTCAGCTGCNGTTGAATCTGAGAGATACCAATTCACTTTACCTCCTTCGGCTCAACGCTGTCAGGATGCCCTTGGCTGTCAGCTGCGTGAGCAACTCGCCTGCCTGGTGGTTGTCCAGCTCCATTTCTCTCTGCATAAGAGACTTGGTGATGGTCGCACACTNGTGAGCAACTCGCCTGCCTGGTGGTTGTCCAGCTCCATTTCTCTCTGCATAAGAGACTTGGTGATGGTCGCACACTGGCCACACAGATGTAAAGCATGCCGGAATATGCACACCATCTGCTCTCAGACACAGAACACAAGAACACATACAGCATGGAGTGCGCACTCTTGCAAAAAGCATGTAGTGGGGGAGAGAGAGAGACAGTTCATATATTGCTGCTATAATAACAAACAGTACTGCATAACTCTTAAGATTAAATCAGCTCCTAGAATTGGTATTATAACAGTTACACTAATGTAACAGTAAAATAAAATTCCTTAAAGTTGTGGTTCTCATACTTTCCTTTATCATGAACCACTACGTATAGAATGTCAAACTAACACGAACCTAATGAACTGCTAGGTGTAGACTGTCAACATAACATGAACTGCTAGGTGTGGATTGTCAACCTAACATGAACCAAATCTTTGGCACATCTATTTAAGTAACAAAATGCAGGAATAGAACCACCGTCTTAAAGGGAATGCATTAGAAAGACCACATGGGAATGTATAAGTAAAACCACATTTGCTCATGGCGCTACTACAAGGCAGCACATGCAATGCTCTAGAGCACAGTATTGATGAAGAATCAGTCTCCAGTGCTCTGAAGTTGTTTGTGGAACATTGCTTCAATGCCTGGATGATGCACACCACTTTTTAATAGACAAAGCTTGATGGGTGAAGCGGTATAGCTGGTAAATGTAATGCCAGATGGTTGTACTGGAGAACTGCGCACAAAATGTTTAATGAGAAGTGTAGGTGAGGCATTGGTTCCAGGTGGCAGCAATGTACAGATGCATACCAAATCTGTAGCTTCACACAAGTGGCCATTGCAGGCTGTACAGTGATTGCAAAACTGATCAGAGGTAGTGTTGCACCAGGGGGATTCTGTTACAATCATCCACAACTGTTTGCCTGATGCTGGACTACATTCATGGGTGTTGCTAGGCAGATTTCCACTCGCACCTCACGAATGTGTAGATCACCTATAGTAGTGTCAAGACAGGAGCCCCTCGAGGGATGAATGGTGAAGCATTGTTTTTGTAATTAATGATTGTCATTTGCATGTATGTCATCGACTCAAGTTCACAGAACTACCATAGTGTATATGACAGCAACACATGATCCAATGCTTGGAATCATGGTATATAGGGCTGTGACCTACAATTTCCATTTGCCTCTTGGCGTTTGTAAAAGGAATGCTGAACAGTGCATGCATGATATACAGTATCCAAAAAACTGTATAAACAATGGTGCTGCCATTTGTCCTACAACAGGGGGATAAGCTATCCCACAGAAACAGTGCCCACACACATATTGCTCATACAATACAATGCTCTACTCAGTTGTTTTGTCAAATTGGACTGCATATCAACTTTGGAACACCATTCCTCATTCTACACCCACTTCCAACATTCTGTGCAACACTACAAATATGCAAGATAATAATGCGGAGTCCACTTTAGTACAATTACTGTGGAGGACACCATGACTGCAGCCCACCCTTGTTTAGCTGCCGGTGGCCAATACTCTGGGACACTGCACAGTGTAGTGTAGGCCTTACAGATGATGATGTGTGTGTGATTTGCTGCTGCACTTCTTCAGATATGCTTCTCGCCATGTTCTGTGGTAAACATATTGAGCCAAAACCTTGTCTACAATATGTACAACTTTCATTAGTCAACACCCAAATAAAACATTATGCAGTGCTTATGACACAGCCCACATAAGAAACTGTTCATTTAACTACCAACCTAATGCAGTACCTCTTTACCAACTCAGAATCTCAACCTATTTTCAAGATTGGATGTTTTCAANTTTAACTACCAACCTAATGCAGTACCTCTTTACCAACTCAGAATCTCAACCTATTTTCAAGATTGGATGTTTTCAATAATGTTGACAACTGCACTAGGGGTCCTGATTAACCAAAAACCAGCCAATAAAGGGCCAAAAAGCAGCTTACCTGGAAGTAATTCCAAGAAACATGAAACTTGGCACAGATGTTACAACAATAGTACTAAACAATGTATTAAAAGTTCCCATCTTTCCAAGCTGTTTCATTTGCCATATTACAAAATGGCTGCCAATTTGAGGTTTTTCGANTTTAACTACCAACCTAATGCAGTACCTCTTTACCAACTCAGAATCTCAACCTATTTTCAAGATTGGATGTTTTCAACTGCACTAGGGGTCCTGATTAACCAAAAACCAGCCAATAAAGGGCCAAAAAGCAGCTTACCTGGAAGTAATTCCAAGAAACATGAAACTTGGCACAGATGTTACAACAATAGTACTAAACAATATATTAAAAGTTCCCATCTTTCCAAGCTGTTTCATTTGCCATATTACAAAATGGCTGCCAATTTGAGGTTTTTCGACTGTACAGCTAAATCTATACTTTGTTTAAAAATAATGTTTATTTAAAAGTTGTAGATAACTATTTTTCCTACATTTTAAGTATGGCTGAGTATTTGAAAAAATAACACCGTTATAACCTAACAACACAAGAAGTCAATACATAGTAATATTCTATCAAGCATTGTAATATCTTACGGTAGGTATGTAAATATTTATTTTGTCAAATTATTTTAGGTATTTAATATTACTGATGATATCCAAAGACTGAAAACAATAGTTTTTTAAGTATGTCTAAACTTGATATTACCTACCTTTTGTCCCGAATATAAGTAGACTATCATATAAGTTGACCTATTTATTATTAAATTAAGAAATTGGAAGAAAATAATTATTTTTAACATTTCTTCACTATTCAATTAATTACGTCACATCTTCGAAAAAAATTAACAATTGGCTTTCACATAGAGGTAGGAATAATCGACATATGGTACCAAGTCCTCAATTGTGAAGATATTCCAATCCGAACAATATGGAGAATACCCAAGTATACACTCAAATATAGCCTACATTGTAGATGGAGGGCATCTTCTTCATTCTATGATTTTACCACATCCAGCAACATATGGTTAAGTTCTTACAAGCATGTCTTATATGTACTTACCAATTATGGTGATGACAGTATATTTTATTCAATGTTTATCCAAGTGACCCAACCACTACAGGAGAAGAGCAAAGTCGAAGGGGACAAAGGAAAACATCAGCGTGCATACAATATGAGGACAATTAGAGGACAAAAACTACATCTCATGACTTCCTTGGCAACGTGAACAACAAAGTAGCATTTATTACAGCTCTGACAGCTCTCCTGATTAAAGTTAACATCGCTGTAGTTCAAGCAGAAGCTGATGGCGATCTATTTATTGCAACAGCAGGACTATAAATGGGAAAAAGGGTACATGTGCAATAGTTATTGCCATTGGCCAAGAGAGAGATTTGTTGGTTCTCCTGAAAGCACTCCCCATAATTGAGGATGATGTATGTTTCAAGCGGCCATCAATAGGAAATAGAGAGGCTACGTATTTTGAAATACGCAAACAGAAATGACTGTTAGGTAATGTGCAATGTTCCCATGCGGCAACTGGGTGCGACACAACATCAGCTATTTTTCTAAAAGGGAAAATTCAGGCAGCAAGGCTATTGCAGCAAAATGTCGAACTGTATGCCTTCGTTGAAGTATTTAATAATCGTAATTCTACAAAGGATTCCATTGGAGCAGCAGGAGAACAATTTTTATTGCATTTGTACGGAGCAAAGGAAAAAGAGTTCTTTCAACAAGCAGATACACTTTGCTTATAACCGCGCAACAGCCAAACTGTCCATGCAGGTAAACTTTGCTTATAACCGCGCAACAGCCAAACTGTCCATGCAGGTAAACTTTGACCTTGTTACCCTTCCACATACCTATGCTGCTTCTACTGTGTTTAAAAACAGGCACAACATTGACTTGGAAACAATTTAGTACCCACAGATTGGGGATGGAAACTTGTGAAGGACCAACTACTACCTGTTAGAACTACAACAGCTCCACAGAAGCTTCTGATGCTTATATTGCGCAACTGCAAAGAGGACTGCCATAAACAATGCAAGTGCAGAAGAACTGGTCTCCAATGCTCAGCTATGTGTGGACATTTTCAGGGATACGATTGTAGGAATTCCCTTGTTTGAGATGACCAGTCAGATGAAAACAGTGATTTCGAACTTCATGTGTAATATAATATTGATCTCTGATTGTTGTACTTTTGTCAAAGTATTTCAATTTTGTCATGACTTGTATGCAACTAATTGCTCATGCTGAAAACATTTATGAATAATAAGTTATGCAAGTATAATTACTCTCGGTCTCATGTAACTTGGCAAGACTTCGGACAGTTCAATGAAAGTAGCGTCAAATGTTTACTTTTCATTTATGTATCCTTTCGACATCAGCTGGTGGGTCAAGTGGAGGCAGTATATTTTATCAACACGCTGGCAGCTAATCCACTTGCCATTCTACTGTAATGCTGAACATTTTTTAAGGTATTTATAGATTGACATCTGTCAAAAAAATTTGTGGGTTATAAAAGTAAAAATTGAAAACATTGCAAAAAATTAAATATTTGCTAACACTTTTTTTACTTTATCCGAGACAGTGAATTTGGGTAAACATTTGTGAGACAGTAATTGTAGTTCTTATCATGCTTTAGACGTTACAGCTAACATGTTAAGGCTGAAAATAAAAGTAATTCAGAGAACTTGCTTGACAACACACTTTCATTCGCCAACAACTCACCAATGACTATTGCAAAGCAGTAATTCTGCTATTACTGATACCAAACAGTTTAAGTTGGAAATACGTGGCATGGAACAACATAAAAATTGCTTAAAAACTACCCACAAGCGTCCCACATTCTTAATTTTATTAATACAGTATAGTAACAACACCAAAACAAAAAAGAAATAGGTTTGCGGGAGAACAACATAGCGTGTAATGGACGTAGACGTAACAATTACCCGCCCAATAGAAATTACTAGTAATCAAAACTGCTGTACACGGAAATACATGTTAGTTGAAAAATTATACAGAGCTCGCTGAAAAATAAAACCATTGGTATCTGTTTGTAAATTTGTTATTTTACTCAAGAAAGCAATTTTTCTTCTGGCTGGTAGTGCTTCGGGAGAGAGCTGATAGATGGCGTGGCACAAGTCCTTGTGAGCCGAGCGCGTTACTCAACAGGTAGCAGCACGTTGGCCTGCCTCTTGATACAGTCTTTCTAAAAGTTAAATTTTCCCCTATTACTGGCTTAAAACTACACGAGTTTAAAATATATTTCGTCAAATTATTGGAAAAAATAATTTAACAATGCCCTGCTATATTTCTGTGGGCTTTTGGAATTAATATCAAGCATGTATGGAAGGCATGGATGGAGAGTGGGGATATGACGTGAAAAGAACTCACAAGGTTTGAAGTTGTGTTTCATTTCAATAAGGATCGTTTTAATGTGCATTTCATTTTGAACACCTAAACATTACTACTTTAGCATGAAGTATAGTTTGTAACACTAACAACCGCTGTTTTGTGACTACGTAAAATAAAATGTATTAGGAACTCTTTTTATCTGCGTATTTTCTGATTATATGATGTGCATCGGCAGTGCACTCAGAATAGCAAACGTAATATTAATTATTGTTCGTTCATGCATTAGCTGATACAGGATTTTGTAAATTGTATGTTGTTTCATATACATCAAGTTGCCACTCACCAACTGTCATGATCTTGCCAAGTTGTATGAGACAGAGAATACCAGGATTCTTGGTAATATGTAAACAACTTAGGGATCATAAGCAGATGTAATATTGATTTTTATGTGTAATTTTATTACTTGTTTTGCATTTTAGAGTCATACTTTGTTATTTTTTAGGGATAGAGGTATTACAATAATATATAAAATGTAGGAAAAAGATATATCTACTATTTTTATAAAAAAATGTTTTAAACAAATTGCATACATTCAGCAATACAGTCGAAAAACTCAAAGCTTAGAATCATGGGGACTGCTATGTTGTTTAGTGCTATTTGCAAAACATTTGTGCGTAATGTCACATTTTTTGGAATCACTTCTGGGTCAAGTCACTTTACTGACTGGTTGCAAGTAGAAGCAGTAGCAGTAGAGCACGTCCAACTGACATATTATATTCTCAGGAGGTGTCTGTTATGGAAAAGTCCATTAATTAAATCACATTTTCCCACAATGTGCAGCCAAGGTTAGGTTCCTCGATCTTGCAGAAATACCTACATTTCACATTGTTTTTCAAAAATGGTACATTTTATAGCAAAATGTATGGGAAGAAAATTGTTTAGTTTACTTTAAAACAGAGTTGTTTTTTAACACGTATGTACAGGTATGTCGTGTACTAAATGTTGTAATTCACATATGTTTCTGATTTTACCAAATTTTTGTTTAACCGAATCAGCCTTTGTCCCAACATTCGGTTAAAAGAGAGCCTGAAGTGTATGCCCTTGTGTGTTCAGCATCCTCTTATTTCCATCGATGAGACATTTAACATCCACTATACTATGTGTTTTAGAGACACAATGGACAAGTCATTATCATTTGCACACCTCATTAGATACCAGTACCACAAATGGACAAGTCACTCAATTTAACATTTTTTATGGGTGTTTTGTTTTCTCTTTAAGCAGTGTATATTGAAAATAACTAAAATGTAGGTCTATATTTTTATGCAACACCAAAATCCATAGAATCTCCAACATGAAGATCTGAAATATTATGTGAAATTAGGCACAAGAATATAATTTTGAAGAAAAAGAAGAAACCACTATGATTTCAGTTACTTTTCATAATTTGTAAACTCTCAAAATCTGTTGACAAAAATTTAATTCACAAGTTAAATAACAAGTATAAATTATTAAAATTATTGTGATTAAACATGATTACCATTCTGATTTTTTCATTGTGTAGCAGCAACATCTGATCTGTACACTGTCTTGAAACATCTGTGGCTGCACACCGCACACAGCAATGGTGCTCCTCAACAACTTCATCTGAGTTACCATTCATTATTCCATAGCAAATCTGTAAAAATTGTGTCTTGTATTTAGGAAAAACAGTGGATGATAAAAACTGTTGCAAAAATACGTTCCAGATCACACAACACAAAAATTAAAACATGCCAAATTTCATGAATTTTAATGCATGTTTATAGAAATGAATAGGAATCATAGTAAATTTGCCTATTGTCATAATCATAAAATATAATGTGTTCATTGAATAATGTTCATGTTGTACTATCAAATTAATGAAACATTTTATTTTACGAAAGTTCACTTTCCTCATTATTACTATACTGGATGTTCAGAAATCATTGGGCATAATTATATGTGGTGGTAGGGCACGCAGAGACAAACATTTTGATATAAGGAACATGTGTCCGGAAACACTCCCCTACCAAGCTACAGGCATCAAACGATCCACGCACCTTTTGAATTTGGCACGTATCCTGGGCCAATCATATGTGGGCCAGAGTGGAGCTGACCTGCAGGCACACAGCAGACAACAGTCCCCAATCCCCACGCATGGCTCACCGTTACAGGAACTCTTCAAAATGATGTCCTCTGACTTGCAACCAACCATGTTGTTACACACTTTGTCAAAAATACTCTGTGTTTATTGAACATCAAGGCATGATGCAATAATTATGGCAGTCAAGTCCTCCTCAGCGCGGCTTAACAATTAGACGAGGTGTTCCCGTGAATCACAATGAAACATGCACATTTGCGAAAAGGCCTCCTGAACTCTGCCCTCTGCACCTGGGTACTCCGCTCGGCCTGCATGAGTTGCCCAGGCAGCGTGCCAAATTCAAACGGAGCACACATCATCTGATGCCTAAAGTTAGGTAGGGGGGCATTTCTTATATCAAAATGTTTCTCTTGGCATGCTCTACCACCACTTAAAATTATGCCTAACTATTTCCGAACACCTAGTATAGCACTGACGTGACCAGATGAGGCAATTAACCACACAGAAAACTGTAACACAGAAAGTAGGGATTAAAAAACTGTGAAATGAATAAAGCAAAGGAAATTCAATTTACATCGCAAAAGAGAGTTTACAACATATCTCAAAATAGTAAAGTTTGGGTTGAACCAATTACCTCAATCTGCTATGCTTTTGTAATGCTACTAGTTCATGGAATCCAAAAACATATTTACCAAAGATTTTTTTGGCTGCCATTACAAGAATTTTGAGTTAAACTTCTCAAAGTGTAGAATCGTTGAAATAAAAAAATATGTAGATCCGTTGCACATGAAAAAGTACTAAAAACTACAGTGCAAACAAAAAGTACATTTGCTGTAAACTCACACTATGCTGCCATGTTGCACAGTACTTGCAGAGAATCATGAGACCAAACTCCTCATACCTATTGCAAGAACAGTTCACATCCTTCTTTGGCAATACTGTTGATGAGGATGAAGAGACATCCACTGTGGGAATAAAAAGAAATAAAGTAAAATACAAACTGCAAATTCCAATTTCGTTGACTATACTACTAGTTTTATAACAACTTACAGTGCATATTTTATTTCATGTAGAAGTACTTAGATGCCTTAAAATGTATTCAGTAGCTGTTATACCGGATCTTTCAATATGGTTACAATTTCTCAAAGTCAGTGGGCTAAACCAGGTTCATTAAGGGATGGAGGTGTTAACTAAATAAAAGAGTAAATTATAATTTCCTAATTTACTGACAATAACTACAAAGAAAATACTTTTGTCCCGATATCTCATTACTATTTAAAATTAATAAATTCAATTAGCATAATTCACAGTTACCTTAAAGTAATGAATGTAATTAAATAACAAAAGTTAGTCCCAATAAACAATGTATCAAAACCTATTGTATTACTTTATAAATTATATGTCCATATCAAACAGTTCTAATATTTACAATAAAATCAGTGTCACAAGTTCATTTCAGTCCCACAAGTCCGCAATGTTCTACAGTTTTCTCCGAGCGCCCTCATGAACAGTAGCCTTCACTCTTTGGGTTTCATGCCCTAGCGTTCATTCACACCACAAACACCTCATCCGCCGTCGTCTCACAATCTCCCACAGACGTCCATCCTCGTCACAGATGTCTCTCGCCCAGTTACCGCACTCAACCAGATGACTTCTACAAAAGACTGCCAACCCTCGGGCTACTACGATATTTATAGGGGCGTAGGTCATTGCCCAGAAATGTCTCCAAATGCCACGTTTGGCAGAGTCCCAGTTCCCAGAATATGTTTGTGCATCCTCCAAAGTTTTCGGCTTCCCCGGAAGGGGAGGAGGGACCGTGACACCAGCCAGGTCAGCTGTTGACCATTCCCGGCTGCCCGGCGACTCGACTGTGAGTGGGTCTGCCTGGAGAGGAGGGTCAAAGTGGGCCACCACCCACAGAGCAGAGTCTGTGCATAGTGCCCGAGCTCCATGTGGCAGTAGGTGCGGAACAATATTATAGGTACAAACTCTAGGGGCGTGTAGAGGACAATGAAATAATGACAGAAGTCCTAATAAACATAGGTCCAGAAACCAATCGTTTCCTAGATATGAAGTACCCACATGTGTTACCATTGTTTATTACAACATTGTTTGTGCCTTATGTCCCAGGTATCAGCCCTCACTTTGAATGTCAACAGCAGTGCACAATTGTAGCACATTTGAAGCAGTTTTCATGGCTCCACACACATTTTCTAATAAAGACATGGCCAAATATCCATTTTATGTACGGACATGCCAATGGCAGCACACAGGCTAGCTGTCACNAAAAAAAAAAAAAAAAAAAAGATACATGTTAGTTTACATTGACACGTGATACGTAGTTACACAATTTCTTTTTTGCTGAAACTCTGCATCATCGTGTGCGCCACGTGCCCCAGAAGAGATACAAACCCTGAATGGCAGCCACCCAGGCCAGCATTCTGCCTCTATAGATAAGGCAGATGCCTGGAGAGTGGAATGCACCTCAAGCAAAAGAGTAATATAAATCGCCCCTACCTAACACAACCCTGCGAGAAAACAGACCAGCCGACAACGCCAGTGACGTTACCCTTAAGCTCGAGAGCAGCCGATACCACTTGCAAACGAGGAAAACCCTGCTTCCAGTTGCCCCCAAGAGATGGCAACCAGTGCAGCTCCACCTACGAAGGGAGGAGCCACCCTGCCGAAGTCGTCCGGAGGCCGAAGGAACCCGAAACACCTCCTAGCCCAGGCGAATAAAGGGCCCTGCACCACTGCAGAAGGGCAGTTGATACCAGCACAGCAGCTCGACTTAGCAGCAGTCGTGCTAACGCTTTCTGCTCCATCTCGTGAGAAAACGCCCAATTATCACCAGTGACCTGTGCCGGACTTCTTCAGCATGCACTGCAGCCCCGAAGAGTCATTCTACCCCCACACTTGACACTTCCCATCAACCCACACACCCCATATTCCCCCCTTAAGTCCCTTCAGGACAACACAGCCTCAGTTAGGGTACAGAGGTTCTGATGGGTACCTAATTCGTTGCTCATGCACTTTTAACATGCCCTTCAGGCAAGGCTATTCAAGCCGACAGGCCCCTTCACCTGTCTTTTGCCTTTACCTTCGGTAGGTTAATCAGTGCATTGATTTACAGCAGGAGAGTATGGGTCACAGTGTTCTATTCTGGACGGAATAAAACACATACTAGTCTACCCGCTGTATGTTCCTTCTCAAGTGAACTATGCGTAGTCCTTGCTGGTGTCACCCGACAAAGGATAGACAGGTAACCGTGATTCGAGAATTGGTTTGCCGAATATAGAGTAGGACTGCGGCCTGTCCCCTAAAAAGGACTTGATATACGTCACCTGAAACAGCACACATTAGATGGCCACCGATACTGTGAACCAGGTACGCAAAGGTACCTGGTGCGCATGTACGGTAGAGCCCCAACCACCAGCAAGACACACGACGAAGAGGCTAGATCATCTTTGTCAGTTAACCCACTCCATCCACCGAGTTTAGACTTGCTGGAAGGAGTGCCAGGTCTGACAAGGCGGAATCTACCCCTTCTGGGTTACACTTAGTTAGGGGTATTGTTGCCTGCCACCCCAGTGCGGATGTGAACTGTAGTACCTTTCCTTTGGTAAATGCCGTTAACCCACAGAAGGGGAAGTAAGTGGAGCGAAAGGAGGGCTGCTGCTATCTTTGCCGAGAAACAAGCACTGCTTAACCAACCTTCCCCAGCCTTCAGCTACTTGACACCCCAGGAACAAGCTCACGCTGCCCGTCAACTTTTGAGGCCTCACCTCGCAGTCCCCCNGACGCTGGACTGACCCAGTCAGCCACAGACAGCGAGTTGGCTGCATGCCTGCATCTGTGGAGTCAGCCACTCGCCGGAGTCAATCAGCAGATGCTGTCACCGTCGGCCAGCCAAGTCGGAAGACCCCACCAGGACCCACGCAGAGCGCTCAACCCACGGCAGTAAGGCACGTCAGAGGTAAACAAGCGGCCCCGCCAACACCAATCAACCACAAACCCAACCTAGCCCCGCTGAACTTCGTGCCGAGCTGGCGACCTACCCGCCCGACTCTGTTTAAAGACACAATCAAGGCCAAACACCAAATACTGCACTGCAGACCCCGCCTCAGTAAGATCTGCCCCCAAGCCTGTGTGTCTGGCCAGACACAAATTAAAAACCTAGTAGATGCCGATGCACTCCTGGACCTACGGCCATCATGTGTCAACATAACCATGAAAGTACGAGGGCACGCTCAAAATAACTATGACAAAAATTTTATATAACCTCTGCATGTCTTAAGTACTCACTCCATTAAAAAAAAATTGTGCTAAATCCTNGCTATGACAAAAATTTTATATAACCTCTGCATGTCTTAAGTACTCACTCCATTAAAAAAAAATTGTGCTAAATCCTTTAAAGATACGATGGTCTCAATTTACATAACCAGGGTGGGATTAAATAATTTGACGTGTAAAACAACCTTCATTAGTGTCTATAAATATCTGTAGAATACATAAGTGGTTTCACATAAGTACAGTATGATGTCGACATTACAGATGAGAAAAGGCTAATACAGTGAAGTCTCCATTATCCGTTAGTCTCGAGACCGTCACAGTGACAGCTGAGAGAATAGACGGATAATAGAAATCCCCTCCCTTCTCAAAGATATGACAGATACTAGCGATAATAATGTATATGATATTTAGGACTTTATTTTAAACAGGNCCCCTCCCTTCTCAAAGATATGACAGATACTAGCGATAATAATGTATATGATATTTAGGACTTTATTTTAAACAGGCAGCAATCAATAGAAGTATGTACAGCACAGTATGCATTTGACATTAAATATTTAAACTTCTGTTTATTATGTTGATAAAATAACAAAAGTGAATACAGTACTATTATGTATATGTTCAGTAGTATAATCCTACCTAAAAAAGTCTGTCATTTTCCTTCGTTGTAATACTCCACGCATTTTTGTTGCTGCCGTGTTGTGTATCTTACCCAGGAGTAATATCTGTGTAGCGTCTGCCTCTTCTTGCTGCTCGTACCATTCAATGTACTTGGAAAACATGTTTTCAGCGTCACTGTGGCTAATTATTTTGGGGCCATCCTTGAGTGTATCATCCTCTTCTTCTTCACTTAAACATCCTACCTCCTATGTTGCACTTAATACAAGTTCCTCATCAACTTTTGATTTTTTCTGCATCTTTCTTAATATCATTGACTATCGTCCGCCCGATTCCATATAGCAGAGCGATACTCATCGCGCTTTCTCCTTTACGCAGTCGTTTTATAATATCAAGTTTTTGAAAAAGTCCCAATACAACACGTTTCCGTTTCTCAGACATTTTTAAACACACTACATTTTGACAACCAACTGAGGACAGTGACTACCGCTACTGAACCGACTGTAGGAATGGGAGGGCGGATGAGTGTCTAGGAATTCTGGTAGGGTGGTGAGGAAGACGGAACGATTCTACGAAGTACATATGTAGGTTGTACATAAACAACAAACGTGAGTCATTCGCATTCCGCACTGCACAGAATGTATTTTTACTGGGTATTCATTGACAAAAGTATGTATTACAGTGCAATAGACGTATTGTTCAACTCAATAATGTGCTTAATTTGATCTAATATAAAGCGAGAAAAAAGTTATTTCATTTTTAGTTTATTAAGTTTGTTTTTTGTATCCAAGTTTATTATTTTACTTGTCGTATCAGTTTACTGACGGTTAATAGAAACTCACAGTAAAAGGGGTGACTGATAACCGAGACTCCACGTACTAAGTAAGGGCATGCGACTGTGAAGGACACACCTCTGTCATCGTTTGGCCATTCATATAGATGAGATTAAGTAGGGATGAAAATGTGGCAGACTGCAGTTGCGAGGAAAGCGAAAGTATCTCGAGAAAACCCACCAGTCATAGGCAACGTCCACTTCGTTTCTGACATGCAAACATCTGGTGCAGTGATTCCTGGGGACTGAACGCAGATCAACTTGGTGGGAGGGTGGCATACAGCTATCCAAGTCCCTAATAAATATTTAAAATGGTAATAGCATGCCTACTTTGCATTTAGGCCTGCATATGAACAGTGAACAATAAGTTGTAAATGTTCACAACTGTAGCACAAATTTTATTCCAATTGTCCCATTGCAATACCATATATCTGCATTGTAAGGATATTTCAGCTTATTTCTTCCTCATGTGCAGAATGCAGCATAATGCTAGCTAAAAGTAATACTTAGCAGCTAGGGGAATTTTCTTCGCAAAAAATAAAGTACGTTTTCTTAATACCATGCATCTGAGGTGGGTTTGAAATATCAGGAATCTACACTATCTGTAATAGCAAATGAGTGTGCACTGTATTTGACATTGCAAATTTAGGTTTTTTGGTTAATAAATAAAAAAAAATAGGCCTCTTCAGCATTTTTAGATACATGTAGTATTGACTGCAATGTATTATTTTCCACAGAATACAGAATATGGGCTTGTAGGGAGTACACGTCAGTTATATGTTTTGTCGTAGGTATTGTAGTTGTACTTGAATGACTGTACTGGCACTAGTACATTTTATTTCTCAATATATGAATTGTGACTGACAGAGCAAGACAACAATTAGCTGACTATGGCAATGACTGAAAAATGGTCAGCTGAACAGTCCCCCACATTTGCAATCAAATCTATCCCTAAACTATCCTGATAAGAGTGTGGGTAGGAGCATAGTGCCTCAGTCATGGATCAGAAAGCTTAACTGACAAACCAAACAGTCTTACTGCACCAGTTATAATTTATTCTGACGACAATACAGAAAATTCCATCATGGACTGTGGTACTGTGCATGGCAATTTGCCTCAAAGACTCAGTCCTAACTGTTTTGTGTAAAAAATATAGTGTAAACATCATGGAAACTAATGCTGGTCATATGCAGATAAATTGTGAATGCTCATGCCCTGACGGAATATCATTTAAAAACCAGATACATTTATTTATCATCAGATTTTGTAAAAATGGGAAAAGAATCTCAAAAGATAAACCATATGAAGCTGTTATGCTGGAGAAAACACATTCTTTTTGGACTACACCGACAAAGAATTTCACATTTACAAAGATAAAAAAATAAGTTGTAAGAATACAATTTCTGCACCCACAGCCCGTCTAGACTGTTAATATAGTGGCAGAATAAAAGCAGGTATCATTTAAATATTGTTAACGTAGATAGTAACTGCAACAGAACTATTTGTTGTGGTCTTGTCAGTGATTGTATCTGCAACTATGAATATAGTTCCTACAGCAGAGCATTCTGTTCCTTCTACAGAACAGATAATTTCAGAAATATTAGGATTGTTCCTGCAACAAACAGGACTGTGACAAAGTAACAGAACATTCTGCTGCTGGTACAGAAGTTTGGTTGCTAACTGTTCTGCTGTTACTTATCTGCTGGTTTTTTTTAGTGTATGATTCTATACTACTGGGGAAAATGCCGAAGAACCATAAGTAAAATATATAAAATAACTGACGTATGATCCAGTGACTACAACAATTTTTAGCAGAATTTATTTTAATGGACTGTGCAAACAACAGCATAATGCACAGTTGTACATTGCTTTAATACTTTTCACTTTTTAAATGTTTGATGAGCTGCAGAGACTGAAAAAGTTGTTACCAGTAAACACTTATTTATTATTTATTCTTTGCTACTGCCCTGTACATTATCGAGTTTCTCCAAGAAAACAAACAACTATAGAAAACTCATTTTCTAGTTTACACAGTGGTAGTTGGTTTTAGAAAGAATCTCTCGTAAGTGGCTGGAAACTATTTAGTTTACGTGTCTCTGGATTCCTCAGATTTATTACTTGATTAAGTTAAAATTTCTATAAAACAAATTTTTTTTCAATTGTTTACTTTTCTTAAAACATTACTGATGATTTAGAAAACAAGGGAAGAGAGGAAATGAGATTCCCAAATGATAGTCTCAAACAAAAATGAACAATCAAAAAATATGAATGTTACTGTCAAGCAAACTATGTACATGCTGTATTTTTTCCCAGAATAACTCTGAAGAAAGAAAAAAAAAAAAGCTTATTTTGAAACCAATCTTATTAAAAGGATGAGATACCATTATCTATTTTAGGCAGCACAGCATTTATAAAACCTCGCAGTTTAAAAATAAATAATTTTTACTTATTTCATTAACATCAACAGTTGCACATAAGTGACTGAAATGATGATGCAATAGAAAACTAGTCACTGNACTAGCATGAAAACTAGTCACTGGCATGAAAACTAACAATTTTACGCTTTCCGTTTATTTTCTTAGTTTTCATTTTGGGAAACACCTTGATGATTTCGACACAATGCTCATGGCCCAAATTTTTAAAATGTTTTTTTTTTTTTGGGCAGAAATTGCTTTTAAAGGGGCTCGCCGATAGTAAAATCAGTTCACGTTTTGTAATTTTTGTAATTTTTATTCCTTTTTATTTGTGTTGTATAAAGTTTGTAAGTTGTTTTATACGAGGGCTCTGGATGCTATTTATGGTTACCCCTCTTTTAATGTACATGTTTTGTAATTTCTTTCATACGAGGGCTTTGGATAGCACTATTTTTTGCCGCCCCTCTGTGTATTGTGTAATGTTTTCAATTTGTATGTTTTAAATTATCTCTATTGCTGCAATTGCTTTGTTATTGATTTTCTGCAGTCCATAGTGTATCCATTTTTTCCTTTGTATTTTAATATGGAAATGGTAACTACACTAGGTGTGAACATTGTTTGTGATACGTCACAAATAATTATTTGCGCATTTCTCTGCTTATTATTTATGAATCTTAAATTTTTTTCTTTCATGTTTAATGTGTTTCAAGATGGCAGAAGTGGCTTTCGTTTATCTACTACGTAAAGAAGAACTGATCAACTTTTTGCAAGACTTTGGGCATACAACTGAACCAGAGTCAACGGTAGCTGAGCTGCATTGCGCTGCGATGGCACTGTGGTGTCAGCAAGAGAGTTCGATGGTGCAGCCCACTCAATCTTCAGCCTCGGTGCATGCCACTGTAACACCTTCATTTTAGACAAATTATCCTTGCAGGCAAAAGGTAGGGGGATGATATTACAACCACATTTTTAGAGATGCAAGATCTCGTTTATACAAAACATCATTTTTGGGGTGCATAGCTCCCTTAATAATCACTTTAGGGGATAAGTTGTACATATATTTTTGTAACTAATTGTCTGCTGAAGTTTGTCCTCATGTTTTAGAAACACGTGGCATATACAGAGGTTACCATGTATCTTTATGCAAAGTAAATTTTCTATTGCCACTCGTGGGAAAATAAGCAGTTACTTACAAATATATCTACTTATTTCAACATTCAGACATCCTTAGAATAAAATGATGACATGGATGGATGGATGTGTGTAGTCTCTCGTTGATGACATTCACATATAACCACTATGAGGGAAGCTGTTTTTATGTTCCATAAATTGTGAACACTCAGTTTTTATTCCAGAAATTGTAAACACTCAGGAGTGGAACTACGCACATGTCGTATGCAGAACACACTTTATTTTTAGAGTGCAGACCACTTACTATATGTGCTTGGTCCTTCCAACATGCTTATTCAACAGATTAAAGGTGTGTGGCTTGAAGATAACAGCTACACTTTACGCCGTCATCTCCGAAACAAATAGCCTGTTCTGTAATCGCCAAATTAAGATTTGCTGTGGTGTCTCACATTTCGAGTCTACAAATGTTTGTAATGAATAAGGCCTTGGTTTTGCTGTGTTATAATTTACTGCATTTTTTTATTTATACGTTTCAAAACAATGTAGTTAAAACAGTGAGAAACTGGTACTATAGTATAATGCAGCCCTGACACAGCTAGCAGTTGAACTTCACAAGTCTATAACCTTGTAGGCAGCCAGACATGGCGATGGGCTGAGTTGCTTGGCAAGATGTTTGCTATGCATCTATTTAGAGATGGTGCTTGATTAGTTTTATTTAAGGTTTGCAACAGTATTTAAAATAAACCGTATGCTATTTTTATTGCCACATTTAATATAAATTTAGTCCACAATACAGATGTGTATTTCAACAGATAACAGTATATGTCTTTGTTCAGAACCACAACTTATAATTATATCCCTTCAGTACGACAAGACAAATCAAAACTCAAGGCAACCTTCCTCCCCATATAGTCTAAGTTATAAAGAGTTTACTGTATATCTATAACTTTACCTACACAATATTATATTTCATCAATACTTCACAGCTAATTTTTGGAGTGACATAAATGTAAGACTCTTTAATATGCTTACCAGATGTTTCAGTACATCAAAACTGAAAGATCCACTAAATTTTCAAAAACAATATCATTTTGTGTGCTTTTTGTAATAAGGTCTGGGAATAATATCTCCAGGTAAGTAGGTAAGTTATAAATTACATGCATCATCCCAAAAAAAAAGTAGATAAATTATAAAACTATTAGAATTTCCTAATATTTATTTTTAATGTGGTCCACACTGCTATTTTGAAATGCAAAACAACAGTTCAGTTCATTAATTAGAAGTATGTACTTACTGAGATTTAAACTTGCTCTTGCAAATGAAGACTTGAGTAGGCTTGCCTGCTTATCCTCCCACTTCTTCAGGAGCTCAGGGTGACTTGCTGTGGTCAGTCTTTTTACATCACTGCTAGCAAGAGACCATGTTTTTCCTTTGTCAGAATCATGTGTTTCCTCTGTCATCTGAGACAAGGTTGTGGCACCTTCTTTTCCTGTACCTGCAATATCCTTTGCTTGAGCAGCATCACTGGTGTCAACTAAAATAGCCGAGTTACCCACATTTTCTTTGTTTTTATTTCTCCCTACTCGACTACCGTTGACATTTCTTCTATCCACTGTTTTCTTTGCGCTTTTCTTTACACGTTTCCTCAGTGCACATCCACTTTTTTTCCCATCTTGCCCTGCAACCTTTACAGAACTCTTCCTCCTGGGTTTTGCTGGTGGATAAGCACCGCCAACACCAACTGTACAGCAGTGGTTTTCATTGTGGTTAACTAAAGATAATCTGCATATAGAACAAGTCGTGGCTCGTTTTGGTCGTGTCTTTGGCACTTCAAACCTATATGAATCTGGCTGACAATTCACATCACTATTTTGTTGTGGTGATGAATGTTCTGTGGCTGCCTGCACAGTGGCTAAGTGGTTGTCTTGAGAAGCAACAGTTGTAGTCACATGTGCCAACTTATGACTTGCAGGAGTTGCAGAAACTACATCTAGTGAATCATTTGTTGAACCCTGAAAAATATACACATAGGTTTAACTACTGAATGAAAGATAAACAGTACAGCTTAAAACTATACTTAACAAAGTGAAAATTGTATCCTTTAGCTCCATTTTACTAAAAAACATATATTTTGAAAAACTTTGAGATTAATACATTTTCTGTAGTAAACATCATATACAATTTGAGATCAAAAATATTTACTAGCCTTGCTCTTAAAGAAAATACCAATTCTACAGAAAATATGTTTTCTTTATTTAGAAACACCTGTTAAAGATCCACCAGATAGCTTTCATTTTCACATATTTACACTGTACAGTATGTTCACCATATTAGGCTGAAACACACAAACATTGTATGACTAAAATCATATTCAAATGTACTATAAAATAACATTTTTATTAACTTTATTATAGTACATCAAACGTCACGAACAAAATTCTTTAATTGAGAACTCCGCAGTAAATAAAATCACCTTCATGTGGTCTGTTTCAGAAGGGTTTTCCGATAATTAATACTTATTTAACACATAAAGAACTGATATTCACGTTGTAACTATTTGTCATGAACATCATAACGTTTGTTTGCTAATGCAAAATGAAATTTGTTTTAAAGCAAAGATATACAAACTAGTCTGATTACAATATTGTCAGCATTATATGGAGTGACATGAATAAAATCATTTTTATAAACAAAATGTCATACACACAGCTTATTTCATTATTTTTACATTAATATTGATAATGCATTGTTAATTGAATTGTTTTGACATCAAGTATAGTTTGGAGCAAATAAGTTGTAACGTTCCACCGTCAGTATTGATGAATGGAAATTACAACTCGGTTAGCTCAATTGGTAGCAACATGAAACTTTAAAGGCACCAAACAAATAAAGTCAAGTTCCCGTTTATTTACTCTGCACTTTTATTTATCAATCAAATGAAACAGTTCACATACAATCTTCATGTATGCAGAGTACGAATAGGTTTCACAGACAAACAAGCACAGAGATAACAGCACCGCAGTGGTTTGTTTATTTGATCACGTCTTGAAAACTGGCCTTGCAAGAGGAACTAGCGACCTCCTACACCGGCGGAAATAATGTAGTAGTATAACGTTTGCCAGTGTGGGGGATACTTGCCACGCCCGACACGTACCCTTCGAGCACTGATTGTCTACTGTTGGTCCTTCGCCGTTACCAGGCAATATACACATGGAGTATTTGTTGCTCTAGCTTACCGCCCTTCTTTTCCCCAGGGTGCTACAAACGTTACCAAATATGGGGCATGGCATGGGCCGGGCAAAGACTTCCCACGCCATGCAAACTGCATCGCCATCCGAATTGCGTCGTCGGTAAAAGATAATCAAAGCTTCCAGAACAAAAACTGTCGATGTAGTCTGAAAAATTTCTATCAACAAATGCTGATGCGTAACAAAAACTAAGATTTTGAAAAGCAAACGTATACCCGATAAACGAACTACCACTGCTTTAATTTCAAATCCCTATACAATATTACGAAGCCTCGCTAATGAAAGAATTTAACCAGGTATCTTGATAATTAATGCATTGCATCATTACAAAGTAATGTTTCTTATATAGTTATTTCCTCAAATAACATAATAATTATGTATTTCAGAACTATGAATTTACAACTTAAAATGTGCTGTACCTTCCTTTTACTACAAATTCCAGTCTAAAGTTGTGTTTGAATTTACTGCCATACACCCATGTTCATTTGCCCTTGATTCCTTCACTACCCATACATTCTGAATCCCTTTATTAAGAAGTATGCACAACCTCAAACTCCCTTCTTCATTTCACTCTTTTTAAAACCTCAGTTTACTCTACATGTAAAAAATAGAAGACACTTAATAACTATACACATATTTCTTATGTTGCCACAAAAATGCCTAACAAATACTAGGAAGAGGCAATGGGTACTGTAAAGGTTCTATAAAGTTGAATAATGAAACACAGTGTGGGGCACGTGAAGGGGACACAGCTTGTGCCCTTGGCTGAAGGGGGTATTCAAGTGTGCACTTGTACCCTTGGCTTGTATTCAAACAGCAGCACATTGATACTGCAACCTCCCTGCACTGTCCAAGGGGCCAAAGCATACTAAGGACATTTGGCAGGTCAACTCAAACATGGAATAAATGTTCTGTAGTAATTTTTAATTGTCATGTAGTTAAACTTGACGCATGGCGCCCCAAGCTACGCGCCCTGTATTGTATACCGGCCGGGGCCTGGAAGCCAGTAGTATAGTCCGCCAGTGTATCAACCCGTGTCTCTGACCGACATGTCAAAACTTGCCCAACCATGACATCGCCATCAACTACCCGACATCACGCGTCAAGCTGAAATTGATTTCATCATGATCTGGGACAATATTCTGTAGTCCAGCACATTAAAATTAATGATGTTAAGTTATGGTACATTTTAATCAACAAAAAGGAAGTGGTAGCAGAATAATTTGGCCCAGCACAGCAATACCATTAAATACATGAAGACCTAACACAAATATTAATGTACAAATTAAATTTTAAAAAATTAAAATAATGTGTTTATGGTGCCCTCATTGAGATTTGGATGTTTTATTTTGGTCTCCACTCTGCTCGCATCTTGGTCTCTGTTCCCCCACCCCTTCTACTTCTCTTCTTGCTCTTTGCTGTTTCCCTCCGTTCGTGCATGCGTGCTATGGCAGTGCCCCCCTTATGGCAAGTTTATTTAAGGCTGTGTTGCTGCCTTCTCTGTCACTTCTTTTTAAGTTTTTGCTTCTGGTCTGACTCATCTGTTTGGTCATCATGATAGTGGCTGAGGCCTCTAAATACATTGCAGCATGTTGATCATGGTTTTAGCATTTTTGTTTTAGCTGTTTGCATGTATTTTTTAACGTAATGTGTTGGGGTAGTTAATGTGTGAAATAGGGTAGCAACCGTGTGCCCGTAGCATTCTAAATTCCCTTTTGGCCACCCTGTATAAATTAAGTTAGGTTTAACTTACTGTTAGGTTACGTTTGTGGTTCCCTAATAATGTTCCTTATTTTGTATTGTAATGTGTTTTAATATCTTTATTCGTTTACCATGGTTAGCCCCCCCGGCTGGAGTTAGTCTGTGTCTGCATGCCGGTTGAAAGGGACCGCACTCGCTTTCGTGTATGACAGATTGTTTGTTCAGGCTGCCGATGACCCACCTGCTCAGATTTTAACTAACTTGTAATTGCTCACGTGATACATATTTCAATAACTTTATGAATTTTAATGTATTTTTAAATTTTAGCGTTTGTGAAGTTTGGTTATACACAAGTGGTTTTGAGTAGACTCCTTCCGAGTGCCCAATTGTAGTATCTTTATTTTAACTATCTGTTAATGTGTGTTTTAATGGTAAATAAAGAGCACCTTTGAATGGCTCCATCAGAGCGCTCACTGATTCGTGATCTAATTTTTAAATTAATTTTAGTATGTTTTATTGTGAAGTTTATCATTCAGCTACTCAAATTAAACTGCCATGCTCTCCTAAAAGTTTTGTAACTGTTCAAATGTTTTATTTTATAAATGAGTATTTCGGTATGTAAAATTTTGATAAATAAAAATGTTGTAATTGAATTTGTTAATAACTTGTTGTTTGCCAAAATAGGTACAACTAAAATACATATGGTGGTCAAGACAATGAAATACAGTGTTTCACTCGCTCTCAACACCTGATGTTCGCTCACAAAAATCAAACTTTTGGTCTCAAAATGTGCTACGGACATACGTTAGTGTATGAGAAGCATGGTGATGACATCAGATATTGTCCGGTGGCATCATTGGAGCTGGCCACAGTCTCGATAGTCCTTGTGTGGGCATGGGTATGCATACATGTGTGGACGATTCAGTTGCTAAGTGCCACCCGTAAATTCAGCCATTAAGTGCAATCCGTACAGACATACGTGTTCAGTCTGAATTCTTGTCCCTTCTGTTGTCACACACCTGATAGTGGTTTGTGTTTGTTGAAATACAGTATGAGTTTATACTCAGTGGTGCAGTCTATTTATTGTCTGCACATACTGGAAAACCAAATCCATAAAGGTGTGCCAGCAACCATTTTTTTATTGCATAGTTTGTTTGGTTTGTTAGTTTTGTTTGTTTATTGCATTTGTGTAACGTGAGCTGCAACGTATCACAGATACGTCAGGCACTAAGTTGCCAATGTATATTTTTGTTTATGTATAATTGTAAAAAGGCATGTTCATCTNTCACAGATACGTCAGGCACTAAGTTGCCAATGTATATTTTTGTTTATGTATAATTGTAAAAAGGCATGTTCATCTCATTATTTTCCAAGTGTCATTATATAATCATCAACATCATTAGTTATAAGCAAATTGCATTTTATGAAAATTCATATTGCAAATCTTCCATACCTCAACGCAAACACGCCAGAAAAATCCTCTGTGTATGCACAATGACAGTAGTCGCATCTTGGTAACCAAGTGGGGTAGGGAGCCTCTTCGGCCCTACATCACTTTTGTAACGGTCTCATATTATAACCATAGATTTTATTTTTATCAGGAACCGTAATTTAATTTCACCAACCCGGAGAGTGTGTCATCCCACACCTCAGGAGTATTGTACACTCCTGAGGTGTAAATCATTAGCATTTAATTCCATGTAGGTCTCATACCATTTTTACCATGTTGGAGTTCCTTGAGCCTGAGTGGGGACTATACATGTAACTGCCTCACTTCAGGATTACTCAAATAAAACGTTGTGTGTATAAGTTGCAGAGCGTTTCTATTTGTTCAGTTACTTCACTGCTGCATCACTTTCTCCGTTCGTAGAAGTATAAAGGTGTTAGGATGGCCTGCAACAATCCTAGTACGGGAGTGAATATGCGTTGAGAGGGGCTAAAACACCTCTCACCAGTTTAGGCCCATGGGAACATAGCCGATCTTCCGATGCTGGACCATCAGAGGAGGCCATATCTAAGGGTGTCGACCACATGTCCTCCATCCTCGTCCTCTTCAAGCTGGTGCCCAAGAGAAAAGTATCCTCTCTGCCTGGCAGACCTCCATTCCAGGCCTATACCACGTGCCCACAACACACATTCCCCTTGATGTCCAAACCCACAATGCGTCACCATGTTATATTTTACAGTAACAGTGTGTGTGATAGATACTAAATAAAAAAGTAACACATTTTTAACATTAAATAGTTTGAAGGAAAGTTGTTGAATTCATAAAAAATTAATACACTATTCAAAAAATGGGTTTAAAAAAAATTCATATACATTTTACAAAAAAAAAAAATTGTATCACCCCAGGGATGTGTGTTACTGTCTTGAAGATGGTCAAGGCTAAGGAGAACTTTTCACCAAGGTCAAGCTGCAAAATAGAGAATTACATTTTTTTTTTTACTTTTTTTTATATTTTACTCCTGGATCCAGGTATTTGTGAGGGTAAATAAGATATGTGTTTGTATTCTTTCATAAACAAACTAGTAATTTTGTTTCTATANTATTTTACTCCTGAATCCAGGTATTTGTGAGGGTAAATAAGATATGTGTTTGTATTCTTTCATAAACAAACTAGTAATTTTGTTTCTATAGAAATCTGCATGACCTTGGTGAAGGATTCATTGGTCTAGGCAATATTCAAGATGGCAAAAGACATTCACTGAGCTTTACCATATACGACTTGAGCAACTTAAGTACCCAAAAGTACATAGGTCGTTCTTCAACAGTTTTTTTTCCATTAGTAGTGTGCACGGCTACAGGAGCGCTCCAAATAGTGTTCTAGTCTATGTACAGTGTGGCNGGTCAAGTATGATTCTGGGCATATAATTTTATTCGCAAAGATACTGTCCATTAAGTCAAATTAATATTACAATTTAAAATCATGGTAATTTTATGCCAGATACAATCAAACACCAATTTTTTTTATGGAGGAAAAAAAAAGATCTCTGCAAATAATAATTCCTCGTTAAAATGTACATATTGCGTAACATTTTCCGGCAAAACTATTTGCTTTGAAATACTAGAAATGATAGGTGCGACTATTTAGGGTGACAGATAATCTTGATAAAATTTCTACAATTGCCAAGCGCACTTTATTTGCTTTGCGGCTATGCGTGTAAGGAGTAACGCCCAAGAGGACATACTTTTTTTTGCTATACAACAGCTTACTCTCTCGAAGGCATAGAAGGGGACAAAGAAAGGTGTGCGACTGAGAAAGGCAGAAAGAGTAAAGAGTAAAGAAAGAGAGAGAGAGGACACTAGGTCGTCACGCTGGTTGCTAGGTAACCGCTTCCTGTCTCGTCAAGCGTGTAAGGGGAGGGAAGCTGGTTTGATTCACATGTCGTACAGTGCCACAGAGCAGTGATAATCGGTGGCACGCATGACGTATTTCACAACCAATTACTTGACATTTGCATAAACAACCAGTTTAAAAATAATAGTTGCGGGAAACCTTAAATGATGGGACCAAAATATATTTCGATCAACGCAATATCCGATAAAAGCGGGTAGCTTTATCAATATTTATAGAGGAGTTTTGCAGGACAACTGAAAATTAACTGTGGATATGGTTTATCAGTACATGCGTTTTCGGTAAGGGAGTCCACTGTAAATTCCAATGAAAACCTATTAAAAATTCATTCACTGGGCCACGGCAACAATATGAAGGTATTTATCAGTACGTACCCTTAAACCATCTGCCAAAACACGACAAAGAAAAAAAAATCGGTTAAAATCCATTAAGAACTCTGGCTGCAGTGATGAGTTGAGCGCGCCGCATTGCGCTTGGTGCACGTGCCTACTGAGATAGACTTTGCGCGACACACAACATCATGAAGCGCTCCTTTGTTCTTCACCCCCTCCTCCTCTTCATTATCCTACCAAACTCTGAGCGTATTGCTATCTTCCAATCATGTGTGCATAAGTGGTAACCAATAGCAGCGCAGGTTACAGATCTTCCCTTTCCCTCCCATAGGCACCTTTCATTTTGTGACCACGCAATGTTCCTATGTCTTTGTGCATGGTGTTAGCTTCAGGATATGTTTTTCACTAATGCTGTCATAACTTTGATTTTTGATTTTCCTTCATAGATTTTGACTATCCATTGTGATTGGAATTGATTGCATTGCCTGTTAACGACCTGCTCACTTCTTATTGGAATGTGATTTTATAAACAGTTTTAGATTTTTTATGACGATAAGTGGAGGTGCACAGTCTTATTAGACGCACCTTACTTTCCGGAAGACTTCTACTTTTTTAAATTAAATTTGTAATTTATAAATAAATCTTCTGATTTTTGCATAAAATGTGACTGAGAATGAATTTTGACTCATTAAAAGTTAAGTGGCACTCAATGTTTGAACTATTTTCTTGTCAATGCGAGGTCGTTTATGGCCCATGATAATACATTTTTAACCAAAATACTTCTTTCTACTGAAATAAATGAAAATTTTATTAATAAATAGTTTAATTAGGCAATCCGAAATGGATTTTGCACTTGTTAAAAGCTAAGCATTCATTTGCAGAACATCTGCCTTGTGAATTATATTTATATATTTAATTTAAATAAAAGCGTTATTTTACACCAAAGATGATAAAACAAGGTTTTAACTTGAAAAAAAACATTTTAATTACAACTTAGTGTTGGGGTGTTAAAATAGGTAAAGTTAGTTTTAACGAATCCAGTGAAACACAGTAACGACTTTCAGGAACAGTGACATTTTGTAAGATCGAGGTTCTACTGTACTCAAATCAGCATACAAAAAGTGTGATTGTGTTTCATCCCAACATACCCATCTACATGGACATGTGTGACAGACTTTTGACCAAACTAACCTGCTGTTGGTTTTCATCTTCTGCTTTANCATACCCATCTACATGGACATGTGTGACAGACTTTTGACCAAACTAACCTGCTGTTGGTTTTCATCTTCTGCTTTACTTGCTGTGTCACCAAATCCATCATTTACTAGTGTTGACCGGAAGCGAACTTTGGCTTCGTGGAATGCTGTTGCAACAAAGCCAACTCTGTACTTCCTTGGTGTTCTCTCACAGGCATAAGTGATTGTGGAATCTTCTGCTGTCTCAAAACCTGGTGGTTCATAATCTTGAGGAGTCACTGTAACAGGCAACTCATTTGTGGATNCATACCCATCTACATGGACATGTGTGACAGACTTTTGACCAAACTAACCTGCTGTTGGTTTTCATCTTCTGCTTTAGTTGCTGTGTCACCAAATCCATCATTTACTAGTGTTGACCGGAAGCGAACTTTGGCTTCGTGGAATGCTGTTGCAACAAAGCCAACTCTGTACTTCCTTGGTGTTCTCTCACAGGCATAAGTGATTGTAGAATCTTCTGCTGTCTCAAAACCTGGTGGTTCATAATCTTGAGGAGTCACTGTAACAGGCAACTCATTTGTGGATNAGAATCTTCTGCTGTCTCAAAACCTGGTGGTTCATAATCTTGAGGAGTCACTGTAACAGGCAACTCATTTGTGGATTTGGCAAATTTAATTAAAGTGTATCAGTGTAAGGGGTTATTAATATACACAGTGCTTGATGTGCTACTACAGCCTGTAGATTATCTCATTTGGGGAAACAGTGGTAACACAGTCTCTCAATTAGGAGCACACAAAAATCAATAAATTTTAAGGATGACGAAACAAACAATTTTTTCCCTTCATCTGTATCATAATACTAAAAAAAATATCAATTTCCAAAACAACTAAGTTGCTATTAATGTGAAAAGGTAAAAGCTAAATTTTGTTAGGACTTGTGAGGCCAAAGCTTATAATTTTCAATGTACAGTACCTTAGTTTCTTAAAGGTAAAATAAAAAAAATCATTCACTCACAATGTTTTCTGAACTGTGTGTATGTGTAGGTATATATAAAAAAAACTAATGCCTGCGACCAGGATAAGTACCTTATTTTATGCCTACTTAGAAGTACAATAGGCTATTCACGGTAAAGTGAGCACTTTTGAGGCCCTAGTTACTTTTTCAATTCAGCCATATTTAATCCTTTAACCAGCTTTTTAAATAAATATTGCCATATAAGTATTAAACATAGTGCATATTCCACAGCATTCAAAAGTTAACGTCTAAAGCTAAAAAAATATATTTATTGACTATTATTCCAAATGAGAAAGCTTTCAAAAGTGCTCAGTTTACAGTGAATACCCTATAATTATAATCACTCATGAGCCGATTTTAAGTTGAAAAAAATTAAAACATACAAACTTTGCAATATTTAACTGATTTTTGAGCAATGCTACGTACTGAGGTACAAACTGTCAGATGCTGAAAATACTACCAAATTAAATGTTAATGCTTTCCAATCCCAATGACGTAATTTTTTCACACAGATGTAGGTGTATACAGAGACAGGGAAGACATTATGAAATTTTTTTATGAATACTCTGATAAATGAAATTAGCCAGTTACTTACATTTTACTTCTTCCCCCATTCTTTAATCTCTTACCATGAGTAAACCAAGCAAAGGAATAAAACTCTTTCTTTTTCACTCGAATGTGTTGAATTTTAATGTCAACTGTCATTATTTGTAAGTACTGTAACTCCTGGATAATAACTATGTTTTTCACAATTACACATTGAAGTCTGCTCATGAGTGATTATGATTAATGCTTATGATTTGGCATACATTAAGGTACAATTTCCAGTGAAACACATTAGTTATGCAAAACACAGTTTATGATCATTCTAGCTAGTTTTAATACCAAGTTTCCAAAATAAAAGCAGGACAACTAAATAGATGCTGCACATAATTTAACTCTTCTTTAATTATTTCTCTATAGTGCAAACTTTCTATTACGTGGTGTTGAAGTCATATTTTTGTTTTATACTTTCCTAATATTTTCATTCTGTTGGTGTATTTTTAAACTACATTTCTTTTACAAGTGTATTGAGTACTGAGTTAAGATTCACATATTTTATTAAAAACTACCATTGTAGACTATTAGTCTATTTGCTATCACATTGATATACGTAGTTGATAAATATTTTNATTTTATTAAAAACTACCATTGTAGACTATTAGTCTATTTGCTATCACATTGATATACGTAGTTGATAAATATTTTAAATGTTCTAACTGAAAACGTGAAATAACAGAAACTTTTGGATATAGGCAAAGTATGCTGTTTTTGTGTGCACCTAAAATTTCATCAACTACTTCTCTTCATCAACCACGCACTTACACAGAATTTTACTATAGTCTATTCATTTTTTCTTCACACTTTTTGAATCAAACCTTTGAAATATCACCCTATGCAGGACGTACTTGGTTGTTTACTGAATGTGTCATGAATCAGTAGAGTCCTATACTTGTGTTAACTTGAATAAATTTACTTTAGATAATATTTCACATGCATTGAAGCCTTACAAAAGGAGGTTGATTTTATTACAATGTAGTGCACAAAACAAAATAACTTTATAATGGATAAGTTGCACCCTGAAAGATTTGCTGCGGATCCAAGTTCCAATAGCGCATTTAAACAATATCTATACTGGCTCAGGACATTGACTAATTTTGTGAATTCTTGCAGTGAATTGAAGTTAGTAAGTAAACTGGATCTTTCGGTTGTCGCTACTAGGCCACCTGAGTTATACAGGGTGGTGGCCAGTAGTTTATATAGTTAAATTATTTAGGTGCAAGACTAATGACACCTGTGGTTGTTACTTTAGGGGTAAACAAATATTCGTATTTTCCGTTATTTAACTCACCACGATTTTATTGATCAGGTCACATAGATATTTACACACACTGGCGAGACTGAGTCCCCCTGCAAATTGTTTGCCTGAAGGGCTGGTGGGCTGAATACTATGCGTCAGGGAAGGTTGTTGAAGAGAGACGTTTCTCTACTTATCTGCGACTGTGGCTTTTGGTGAGTTGTCTTCGTTGATAGCTGAGGCATGGTGAGTTGGGTGGCCCCGATTCCGGCCCTCGGACTGGCTCTCGTTGACGTGTCGTACTAAGTTGGCTTTTTCCTGTGGCTTTGACAGTCTCTCTCTGAAGTCCGGGATTTGGGCTTTCCCGTGACTTGTACTTTCCCTGCGATCCTGGCTGGCGTTCCTGCTCGTCCTGCTTCCGGCTATCGCGTTTCTGTCTGCATTCCTAACGGCGGAAACTGCCACTACGTTTTCGGAAATGAACTCATAAGTTCTCGGTACTTTTACTGGGTTTGTCTCTGGAATTTACACATGAAGTTTCGGGCGCCACTCGGACTGGGGCTGCCACTCGTTTCCGGGAATTTACTCATATTCTCGGCACTGTTCTCGTCACACGACTGTTTATTCCCGTTTTGGTTGCCTCTATCTCGTCTCGCGGCAGTACTGCCGAACAACTCCCGTCTCGGCTGACGATAATTGCTCCCGAACAATTGACTGTGAACAACTGATTACAACTGACTGCATGGGCCGGCCCCGAACTCCGGCCCATTGATATGACTGCCTCTCGCCTAACTGCCTTCTCTGTCTTGCATCGCGGCTGTCGAACAACTCCTCGTCCACGACTGATCACGACTGAGTGACGACAACTGAATGATCACAACTGCCCGACGATCACTGACTGACCACGAACCTTGGCTGCTCCCGAATTTAACCCGTTTGCCGATATATTCAAATTGGCTGTCAGCAGATTGTGTCAAGAGAAATAGGGACTTCCCTGATGTCCCTCGCACGTTTTTTTGTATAGGATTTAGTGTCTCCTCAGCGGCTCGTGCGCTCCAACTAGGGGAGTGGGAGGGGTGCGGCAAGCGTCTCTGGGGTTCCTGGCAGCTGGGTTGGCACTAATCTCGGTGGGGTTTACCATGTTTCCTTCGTAGAGGGCTTATATCAGCTAATTTTCAGGACGTTTCCTGTTTTTCTCTTGCTTCGGTTCTTTCCCGCGTATCCTTATATATCGGGACTTCCCCGGGGGTATTTCTCAGGGTGTGAATACAGCGCAATTCCTATCCTATGTACTCACCACGCGCCACGGTAAATTACGTTTCCTCTTCAGTGTATGAATAGATGGTAGACTGTTCATATGATGCTGCTATAGAAACTCTACAAGCATTATATGTAAAACCTAAAAATTAGACTTTTGCAAGGCACACACTTGCAACAAGAAGACAAATAGGCAAATCTTTAGACCAGTACCTTCAAGTGCTAAAGCAATTAAGCATGGGCTGCAATTTACGAGCAGTATCTGCGAAATATTGTGATGAAAGTATTACAAATGCTTTTATTGCAGGCGTACAGCCTGCCTATATAAGACAGCACTTTATGAAGAATATTACACTTGACCTCCAAACTGCTTTTGACAAACTAGAACACTAGAAATAGTTTTAAAAAAAACTCTGAATCTTATGTGCAACCTAAATATATCTTTAAATTCTGCTGCATCTCGAGAGGTACTCAAAGAGGATAAGCCTGATGTTAACAATACACCTAGAGTACATTACAAGCACTACATATTACAATAAATACCAAATGTTTCTTTTGTGGTTACCAGAAGCATCCTTGAGGCAAATGTCCAGTTGGAGATTCAATATGCCACATATTTAGCAACAAAAACTATTTTTTTTAAAGGCGTGTACAATTATCTTGTATACCTTCTTCAGCACCAGTTTCTACCATTGCAACTACTACTGTTGCTTCTCCAGATTGCCTTTCCAGGTCAATCATAAGGATTGAAATAAAAGGAATTATCATCAGTGCTCTTATACAAACAGGTAGCTCAGAGAGCTTTTTGGATTATAAAATTATAACTAAATATAATCTCAAATTGAGCCCTGTCAAGGAAGAGGTTTCCTTGGCTTTCACCTCATTACATTCAAGCAGTGTCAGCTACTATATGGCCACTTTGGACGTATGGGGATGTAGTTCTGAAAAGTTTCAATTACCTGTTCCGAGAGATTTTTGTAAAGTGGACTCCCTAGCTACCATTTTCCATAGGGGACTGTAAAAAAATTTCCATACATCCGGGATTTTACTAGATGAGGGTTATGACATATACATCAATAAAATACAAGTTCTGTCATTATTAGACTTCATGTTGAGTCTAATGAGAGCTGTACATTATCTGTGAATAAAGTTTAACTAACACACATAAAAATGGGAATTTTTAAAAAATAATACAGCTTTAGTATTACTGTAAATAATACATTAAACACATTTAAACTGACCCAAAACTTTCAAACCCTCTGAAAATGAAAATAATATGACACTGAATGCAAGACAAATTTTGAATGTCCCATGTGAACTCAATCAGCTAGGAGAGCGGTGAGAGTTTACCGATCGGGCAGTGTGTTCACGGCGAGCGAGATGGAGAAGGGGAAGACTCAGCTGCAGTAGGAGTGAAACAATCTACCTCCCCTTCCAAAACCGGTCGGCACACAGAGGGAGAGCGCAAGGACGTCATGCTAGTTTCGAGGCAACTATCTCCCTCCGCGCCAGTCATGTAAGAGGTGACAGTGAGCTCTTCCAAGTATAAACCAGTACGGCCGCAAATGTGTAGTTGAAGTGATTAAAAGGTATTTCCCTTTAAAAAATAAGTGATTTGAGAGAGATGAATAAATAATGTGATTAAAATTTCTTTCTTCTCGATCTTCAATAATTAATTATTCAAAACCACGTCCTCTGCATTTTCCCGTACACTTAACCCCTTTCTCGAGTTACTCTGCATGCAAGCTTCGTGCTTATGCATTATTAGATGATAAAAAATAAGCCCTTACAGAATATCAGTTTATTCAAAAGGTGCGTGTCTACTGAAATAAAGTAATATAAATCCTCCAATCTCCCTGTACGAAATTACTAAAAATGAACTTTAATCTTTGTAATACCAGTTGCTCTATGTTAAAACAATTTTTGGCCACAAGGGGAGGTCAAATATACGCTTCTGGGCATATGTTATTCACAAACATGCTGTCCATAGAGTTAAATTAATATTTTGTTTTAAAATCATGTTGAAGTTATGCCAGATACCATTAAACACCAACTTTACTGGGGAAAAAAAAAAAAAAAAAAAAAAAAAACTTTAATCACAAAAGAAAATACCTTTACAAAAAATTCAGGCAAAAACATTTGCTTTGGAATACTAGTGATAGGAGCAACTATTTTGAGCAACCAGTAATTTTGATAAAATTTCTGAGTGCGGATTATCATCGCATATGCCCGCTGCTGCAGTGACCACGTTATGAGGTTAGACCCAGAGGAGTACTTGGCCACTCTGGTGCGGTGCATTTGACAGGATAACTGTGCATCGTTAAAATGAGATCACATCTAAAAATTGCCCTCTCGCAAGGCAGAGAGAGATTTTCTTATTTTTTTTATTGTAAGTTTTAATATGGGTCATTCATGTGATGAGAACATTAATTTTCAAAAAAAAAATTATTGTATTTCTTTACTATTCTACCCACTGAACACACTACCTTAAAACTGATAGAGGAGATTAAGATAATGCCACATATCTAAGAATAAAAAATTAAAAAAGGAGTGAAAAAAGTAACAGAATTGAATAACCACGTAATCTCTTGAATTATTAATCACAAATGAATGCCTTATTAATTTACTTCTTCTTTAATTAATGTCTATTTTTTATTTAGTGTAAATTTTTTGATTTGTTTTAATAGTTTAAAATTGTGGTTAGTTAAGTTTGGGTGGAGGCAAGTCCTCTGTCAAGAGAGTATAGAGTCATATAACCAACATTTTGCGTGAAGGAACCACTCATGAAAATCATAATTTTCCACTACAAAAGACAAATATTTCCTCACCATGGTCATAGTAAAGCAACTTCATTGTCAATAGCTTTTCTTCTGGCAGAGGATTCAAAATCTGTCCCAACTTCTGACAAGATTCAAACAGTTCCTTTGTCATCTTCTCAATTTCCTCTGGGCTGTAAATATTTCTCTTTGCTGTATACTTCCTACAATTTGAGTTCCATTTGATGTTGGTGGTAAACAGTTTACATAAACTTATTTCATAACAAATTTCTACTATTATTGTGTTAAAACAATGCTGACACAACACACTTTCTATAAATGATATGGTTCTAAAGTGGAACAAGATTGTGGGATCCAAAATGTTTCAACAATTATTTCATAATACTAAATTCACAATTTATAACTTTATAAATAAATGCACTAAAATACGAATTACCATAAACTGCGGTTACTTGGAACACTGAGGGTAATGTGGAACATTCAAAAAATACTTATTTACAAAAGTCACAGCTCCAAATAAAATGAAACGTAAATTACTGACAGAAACCAACTTTAAAGTTTTATTTCAGAACTGCCACATGTACAAACCAAAGTCTTTTATAAGTGTTCCAAGTTACTCTCAGCATCCCAAGAAACCCTAGAAAACCTAATACATATGGGCAAATTGTATTTGTCATAAATTTTTACATTATAATTATACTTGTTGTGTGTTACCATCTACATAAGTTCAACAGTATGCATTTTGTGTGGTTAGTCATTTGTTAACATTCTTCTACTCTTTTGAATTATCAAAACTTGCAGATGAACTTGGTATTGTAGATAATGCATTAAAATTGTTCTGATATACATATTAATGTGGGTTTCCCCATGGGAGTGGGCAAAAAATATTTTGTTTCATTTTTCATCCATTGTTATGTTAACTAAATTGCAAGATGCTCTCAACAATTTATACATTTTTCTGTAACTTTTTAAATAAAACACAATCTTAAATTTAATTTTTAACATATAACAAAGTAGGTTTTCATTGATCAAATGCTGGTAAATCAACCATTTAGACTTGCCCCTTCCCCTGCTTGATACTGTATAAGCCAATACTTTGATGTCACTTTTTGGGAAGGAAAATTAATACAGGACTTTGACAGAATCGGGAATAAAACAATTTAAACAGAATGGGTCCATTACCAAAGATAAGTAAAAAAATATTAAAGAAGGAAGACCACCACAAACAAACAAATACAGAACAGGATGACAACAAAGAAGCAATATAAATACTAACATTCATTAAAATATTGACAGCAAACCAACTATCAAAAAAAAAAAACAGTAAACCACCGCAAAAAAGAACAATCACAATTAAAACTATTCCAGAGAATATAGTATCTAGATCAATTACCGTATTTAACGCATTGTGCGCCTACTTTTTTTTGCCAATTTTGAACCTCCAAAAATACACATCGGCTTAGGATCGAAACAAGAAATACTACATGCAGTTCCAACCAAGTATATATAAAATAAGCTGATAAAATGGCAAGTATAAATTTACCAGAAGCCTTATAGGCTTAATATTATTTTAATTAAGAGGTTCAAGTTCATAAAACACACAGTTTTTCTGTCAATCTCACTAGCTTATTGCTTGGCTGGGTCTAACTTTTAACAATGTTAAAACAATGATCACACAACAGCAAATATATTAATTTAAAAAAACTGGACTGAAAAAAATACATGCAGTACATAGACAAAAAAAAAANTCACACAACAGCAAATATATTAATTTAAAAAAACTGGACTGAAAAAAATACATGCAGTACATAGACAAAAAAAAAAAAGCATTAATATAGCAAAGAACATCATCAAAAATACAAAAAAAATTCAACATTAACAAGTAAAATAANTCACACAACAGCAAATATATTAATTTAAAAAAACTGGACTGAAAAAAATACATGCAGTACATAGACAAAAAAAAAAGCATTAATATAGCAAAGAACATCATCAAAAATACAAAAAAAATTCAACATTAACAAGTAAAATAANCAAAAAAAAAAGCATTAATATAGCAAAGAACATCATCAAAAATACAAAAAAAATTCAACATTAACAAGTAAAATAAATTTAGATTTATTTTGTTGGGTACACTATTAATTTTTTATGTGTATCAGTACTGATATTATACAGTAAGTACTATTCTGTACTTTACAGTACCGTACTATCCATTTTTGTCTTTTATGATTAAATTTTTAATCTATACTTACTACTCTTCTATCACTATTTTTAACATTTTTTAACCAGAAATCTTTGTTATATATTTCTGAGTAGTTCTTACTGAGGCCATTTTCGGTTATGGTTGTTNAACATTTTTTAACCAGAAATCTTTGTTATATATTTCTGAGTAGTTCTTACTGAGGCCATTTTCGGTTATGGTTGTTTTCTGTTCTGATTTTAGTTTGTTTCATAACTAAGTGTTCATTATGAATGTTTCAGTAACTGATAGGATTTCCATTGCTTCCTAACTCATTGTCATCCTGCTTTGTGTCTGTTATTACTTATTAGTTTGTAGTGCTCCTTTTTTCACTACTTTTTGTGACTTATATTTGACTCAGTCTACTGATCACCCTATACCACTTCCATTAAACGTTGAANTTTTTTCACTACTTTTTGTGACTTATATTTGACTCAGTCTACTGATCACCCTATACCACTTCCATTAAACGTTGAAGATAAAATTAGAGTCATGTGTAAGAGCTGATTGTAACATTATTTACAGAGACTCACATTTATATTTGGACACCTTGAAAATCTTGAAAAATAGACAGGCCTATATAAAAACTGTATTTATACATATTGTGTAACAAAAATAATATCTTCCTAATTAGTAAAGTTCCACAGCCAATAGTCCATAAAAAAGTCACTATAGAACATTAAATAGATCACGTAATTGACACTGCATACATACACAGTCACTTTAATATTCGGACAGTGATTTTTAATTTGGTTTTGTAACTAGAGAGGGACACATTATAGTAAAACTCATCCACATTTCCACTGTTGGGGCTTAGTTCTAGTGCGTGTAAAGCCGTTGGAGTAGGTACCTGATAGTTCTGAGTATCAGTAGAGCAATGGGTCAAAAAACGTCTAATACAACCTTTGGGTAACGGCAGCTGGCAATATTTCACCATGCTACGGGACGATCTTACCACAATGTTTCCAGATTGCTTAATATAAGAAAAGGAATAGTTTTAGACATATTGCAGCAATTTGAGAAAGAAGAAAGGATTGAGTCAGTGGCTCAAAAAGGTAAACCAGAAAACTGAGTGCACGCGACAAACGTAAAAGATTTGCAAGGTGAAGCAGAACCCAAAAATAAGTGCACAGAAACTAGCAGCAGAACTTCGGGAAGAAACAGGTAAGCAGGTACATCCTAAAAATATTTGACATGTGTTGAGGAAAGAAGTGTACAATGGAAGAGTAGCTAGGAGAAAACCTTTCAAAAGTAAGGTGCGCAAGCGTAAGAAACTTTCATTTGCAAACTTGCATCTTCATACGCCAGTACACTGGTGGCAAGACATGTTATTCACAATCCACTTGAAGTTCTACCTGTACGGGTCTGGTGGGAAAGTCGTAGTGTGGCGACAGGCAAATACGGAGCTCGATATTCAGTACCTTCAGCCCACAGTAAAGCATGGTGGTGGGAATTTGATGGTATGGGGTTGCATGTCTTCTGCCAGAGTTGGTGAATAATGACAAAGGAGATTTATCTGAACACTCTCAAACCAGAGTGGAGAAAAACTAAGGATCAGAGATACTTTCAAGTTTTACCAAGACAATGATCCCAAGAACAAAGCCTGTGTTGTAAGGGAATAAACTACTATACAATTGCCCGAAAGTGCTTGAAACACCTCCTCGGAGTCCTAATTTAAATCCCATAAAGAACCTATGGGATAAACTGGACAACAAAGTGCACACCATGCCTGCAAAATCCAAATACAATTTAACGAAGGCAATACAGGCATAGAGGGACATTTCTTCCCAGTACACCCAGATGCTGGTTGCAAGTATGCAAAAAATTTACAGGCGGTTGTTGACGGAAAAGGATTTGCCACCAGGTATTAGGTGTGTGGTTTAGGCATGTGGTACAAATAAAAGCACACAGTTGTTACCATTGTGTCTGAATATTAAAGTGACTCTGTATGTATGCAGCGTGCAATTAACAATTAAGTGATGTATTTGACATTCTGTAGTGGCTATTTTATGGACTATGCATAGTGGAACTATAATAATTAGGAAAACATTATTTTTGTTACACAGTATGTGTGAATACAATTCCTGTATATCTACTTTTCACGAATTTCCAGGTGACTAAATATAATGTGAATCACAGTATTTTATTTATTTCTAAAGCTTTGTGCCTACCATCAGCCGTGAGCATTGAGTAGTACATGCAGTAATCCATACAAAACATAGATATAACAGGTACTACAAATATTAGGAACACAAACCATAAAAGAATTATAAAACAGGAACATACAATTCTTAGTTAAAATAAATTAATATTCTTCACTGAAAGGAGGGCTGGTGCGGAAATCCAGCCATCCAGCAATCAGGTCAGGGAAGAGTAATGTCATTGGTAGACAATTAAAGTCTTTTCAGATAATGTCATCTGTACACATGCAAAATAATAAAGATGCTTATCAATAATTCAAAAGAAATTTAAATTTATTTGAACTACTGTATTTGATAGTCACATTTATAAAGTCAAGAAATTGTACATAATTTTTTTAATTTGCCACACACATATATATAATATGTCAGTTTTAAAAACTGAAGTTAATAGATTTTTCAGCCATATATTCTGTTAAAATATGGCAATGTAATAATTATTATTTGGTAACTTCAGTTTTAAGTTGTTGGCAACACTGGGTAGTGTTTTGTTTTTTTCTAGTTGATAAATATATAACGGTCAACATTGTTGTATCAGTTTGCTGTTAAAGTATAATAAAACATTTTGTTTATTAAAAGGCCTTTATTCATTAAACCTCAACAGGTTATGGGCCCAGACACATAGTTCTGCATAGAATCTGTGAAGGGGTAGAAATATCATATTCATTTTTTGAATTTTGAGGCCAGTATGTATTAGGAATTTGACGCAGTCAACTTTACTTTTGTAAATATTGAAGACAAAACATGCATCTAAAAATTTATTCTGCTTTCTGGAGGTTATATCTGAAAGTAGGAATAGGTTTCCTCAAATAATTTGCAAAAATTTTGAACTAAAAAAAATTTACCACAAGTATATTTTAAAATATTTCCTTGCCTGCTTTCAAGCCTTGTGATATCTGTCTGTGCAAGACAATTCCAAATCACAGAGTAATACTCGAATTTGTAACAGACCAGCACATAAAACAGAGAAAAAACAGAATCTGGTTTTGTTGCTACTGATGTTATATATTTTATTACAAAAATTTGATATATGGTCAACATGGTGATAAAATTTTAATTTGAATCTAACAATACACATAATAGTAAACACAATTTGTTCTTTGAATTTTATTATTATTCAGAGTGTGGCTATGGAGTAATAACAAATTTTTCTTTAAAGGTTATTATCGTAGTTTTATCACAGTTCAGGCTCATGCACACCACTGCTCTATTGCTATGATGTCATTATGTAATCGCTTAAAGTCATTGGAGTCCACAATTTTTTTGTATATTTTTTAATCATTTGTGAAAACAATAGGAACTGAAGAGTTCATGTTCTTAGTTACAAAACAAAGAAAAGAAAAGGGGCTAAAGCACTGCCTTGTGAAACTCTGACAGGCACACTGAAGTTTTCAGAATACTGTAAGAGTATTTAATTTTCACAAAGTAGCAGGTAATTGGCATATACTGTGTTTCATTTACGAAGGCCATTTTCTGACATACAAAACCACCAACTTTGTAACTGTCGCAACAAATTACTCCATTTGCAGTGCCTGCGATCAGCTGGTTCGTAACATGTTTGTGTACGTGTTCATGTTTTCAACACTTGCTGAAAATAGTGCNGCAGTGCCTGCGATCAGCTGGTTCGTAACATGTTTGTGTACGTGTTCATGTTTTCAACACTTGCTGAAAATAGTGCACACAAAAGAAATCAGCAAATTTAAGATTCCCGTAAAAAAAAGTTGACAACAATATTGCATTTCCAGTAAGATAATAATTTATTTTTAATACTTGGCATTGCTACTTTATACTTTTAACAGTTTCAACTCTCATGAATTTTTAATGAGGAAGCAGTGCTCTGGCAAATGCCTTGCCCTTTTTTGTGAGCAAGATTCCAACGGTCTCCATGCATGACCGATGCCTTGCTAGTTACTCCATGGTTGCTACGTTTTCACGAGATAATGTATACATTTCACGTTTCACTACTCTAAACCTTGTTTATACTGTGACTTGGTGAAATGAATTATCATACTATTTCCCGTGCAGTGCTGTTTTCTGTGCGTTATTAATACTCCAATAAATATTTTCTCATGATGTGTCACCCGGCAACATGTGTTTTTCTCTCATGTGCAGTGATGTATATTTGTGATGTGAAGAATGTTTCCTGTATGAAATGGCCTACAGAATGTGCACATGCACACACATATCAACATTTATTCAGTGGCAGTTCCTGCTGCAGGGCTGCGGTGATTACTTCAGGTGTGAAGTTAAGTATTTAGAGGTTTGTAGCTACGCTATTTTCACTATATTTCAATTTAATTTAACATGAAACAGAATAAATGTTGCAGGTTTACAAGCTACCTATTTTTCTCGTTTATCACTAGAGAAGAAAAATTTAAAATTTTTGTTTACTACTGGATAAAGACTAAATATATTATTATAACCAGCTTTCATAATAATTAATCAGCTTTCATAATAATTAATCAGCTTTCATCAAGTAGACAGCAGAAAAATAAAAGAAAATTTAATTGTAATGTGTNGCAGTGCCTGCGATCAGCTGGTTCGTAACATGTTTGTGTACGTGTTCATGTTTTCAACACTTGCTGAAAATAGTGCGCACAAAAGAAATCAGCAAATTTAAGATTCCCGTAAAAAAAAAGTTGACAACAATATTGCATTTCCAGTAAGATAATCATTTATTTTTAATACTTGGCATTGCTACTTTATACTTTTAACAGTTTCAACTCTCATGAATTTTTAATGAGGAAGCAGTGCTCTGGCAAATGCCTTGCCCTTTTTTGTGAGCAAGATTCCAACGGTCTCCATGCATGACCGATGCCTTGCTAGTCACTCCATGGTTGCTACGTTTTCAAGAGATAATGTATACATTTCACGTTTTNTAACAGTTTCAACTCTCATGAATTTTTAATGAGGAAGCAGTGCTCTGGCAAATGCCTTGCCCTTTTTTGTGAGCAAGATTCCAACGGTCTCCATGCATGACCGATGCCTTGCTAGTCACTCCATGGTTGCTACGTTTTCAAGAGATAATGTATACATTTCACGTTTCACTACTCTAAACCTTGTTTATACTGTGACTTGGTGAAATGAATTATCATACTATTTCCCGTGCAGTGCTGTTTTCTGTGCGTTATTAATACTCCAATAAATATTTTCTCATGATGTGTCACCCGGCAACATGTGTTTTTCTCTCATGTGCAGTGATGTATATTTGTGATGTGAAGAATGTTTCCTGTATGAAATGGCCTACAGAATGTGCACACGCATATACACATTTATTCAGTGGCAGTTCCTGCTGCAGGGCTGCGGTGATTACTTCAGGTGTGAAGTTAAGTATTTAGAGGTTTGTAGCTATGCTATTTTCACTATATTTCAATTTAATTTAACATGAAACAGAATAAATGTTGCCGGTTTACAAGCTACCTACTTTTCTCGTTTATCACTAGAGAAGAAAAATTTAATTAAAAACAAATGATGACCTATTTCTGATTTATATAATAATTAACCAGCTTTCATAATAATTAATCAGCTTTCATCAAGTAGACAGCAGAAAAATAAAAGAAAATTTAATTGTAATGTTTNCCAGCTTTCATAATAATTAATCAGCTTTCATCAAGTAGACAGCAGAAAAATAAAAGAAAATTTAATTGTAATGTTTATGATAAGAACAACTTTGTGTTGATGTGAATCAAAAACTACTCTATTTTGTTTTCATTAAAAGTATGTTAAAATACTTTTAACTAATTTAATTAATTTGCTTATTTGTAGTGTGCAAATATTTTAGTTTTATAGTCACAAAATAAAATGGTGGGAATATTTAATCATACAGCATAACATAGGTAACAAGAAAGTAAATCACCATCTTTAAATAATTTTTTATCAACAAAAATTTTTAAGACAAAAAATTTTAATACAGGATTATTCAAAAAGATGGTGCAAAAGTAAAGCTGATTTATCCATGCACCATCCTTTTTGAATAATTCTGTATAGTGAAGCGACAAAGAAAAATTATACTGTATCTTTTATTTTTGATTTTGGTAAGAATAAAAAGTGAAATGGAATATTTTAAGTTCACTGAATATTCAGTGCTTGTCAAATGTTCGTTTAGGTGAATAGCAACGAAAATTTTTGTTCTTTGTCNTTTAAGTTCACTGAATATTCAGTGCTTGTCAAATGTTCGTTTAGGTGAATAGCAACGAAAATTTTTGTTCTTTGTCCGTTTGTCTATGTTTATTACTAAAATGCTTGGGTCACGCCATGCCCCCTCAGTATTACGGTAAAATTTTTAATTGGTTTTTAAAATGTTTTTGGTGTTATGTATTTTTAATGANAATTTTTAATTGGTTTTTAAAATGTTTTTGGTGTTATGTATTTTTAATGACTATTTTTATTGGTGCCAGCTTTGGCCTAAAGTAACTGATAGGGCTGTCAAGTTTTTTATTAAATATTTGCAATATGCTTTGTAACGTTGAGAGCTAGAGTTACAGCGCCGACTAAGTTGCTGACTACCTATAACTTATCACNGTAACATTGGACACTGCAATTACCAAGCAACTTTAAATTGCCGACTTGCACTCGACTAGCTCAGAGGTGGAGGAACACGAGACTCTGTACAATGGACGCCAATTAATGATGAAATAAAGTCAAGTTCCAGAGTATTTGTTCTATACTTTTATTTATTATTTAGTGATACAGTTCACATACAAAGTTCCTAATATGCAGAGTACGAAACGTTCACAGATAACCATACAAGTGCATCACAGCGCCACAGTCGTTTACTTAATTATTATGTTCTGAAAAACTGGCCCGAAGAAATAATAAATGCGGCGACCTCCCACACCGGCGGAGAAATAAAATAGCAAAGTCTAGTTGCAGATATGGGGGTTATCGTTACGCCAGACGCAGCCTAGACGAGCATTATAAGACGACTGACTTCGCCGCCTGCTTGAAGGGAGACTCTCTTCCAACGGACCTCGCTGCTGACCTGCCCTCATGGGCGACTGACTCTGAAGTACTGCTTGAAGGGCGACAGGCACACAAGTCTTTTTGCTGCCTATCACCCCTCCTCTCCTGAGATAAGGGCCTGGCCACGCACACTCTCCACACGTTATCGAAACTGACACGTTAAGGAAACTGCGTTGTAGGAACTAAAACTGTGCCGTCAACATGCAGATAAACGAACGTCTCCTACAACAAAACTTGTGGACGCATTCTGGAAAAAGCTAAATATTGGTGACGCTTAACAAAAACTCCAACGTTCGANCCTACAACAAAACTTGTGGACGCATTCTGGAAAAAGCTAAATATTGGTGACGCTTAACAAAAACTCCAACGTTCGAAACGAAACGACAACCGGACTCCTGATAAACGTAAAACAGCAAACGTCTGCCGGATAATCATACTATCATGGAAAAACAAACCACTGCAGCTTTTAACTTCAAACCCGATAAAAATATTACAAAGCTTAGCAAAGCTTAAGAAAAAATGAACGAAAATGAAACACGTGTCCCGAAAATTAAGAATACTGCGTCATTACAGCTTTCTTTTAGGATATAGTTTGTCAACGTCGGCTTTAATAGGACTTCCATTCTTTTAAATTAAGCCGTCCGATTCTGAATTGTTTGAGAGATTCNTTTGTCAACGTCGGCTTTAATAGGACTTCCATTCTTTTAAATTAAGCCGTCCGATTCTGAATTGTTTGAGAGATTCCTTCTTTTTAATATGTTTTAATTGTGTTAAATTTTTTATTAAATATTTTATTACAGCTGAAAACACTATTTGTGATATATACTCTACCTGAACTTAATGTTAATTATACTGTTTTGTAACAACTTGTAGTTTATTATTTTTTATGCATAAGCGTACAAACGCCACAAATAATTTTGTACGCAACTATGCTTCTCTAATTAGTGACTTTTTCTGTTTCATAATGTTAGTTGAGGTGGGCTTCATATACGCTGCGCAAACAGGAATTGGTGTCCTTACTTCAATATCATGAGGTAACAATTTTGGACACGCAACTGTAGCAGACTTAATGATACACCGCAGTGACCCAACACGAGCATTACAGCCCCGCTAACCGCGCCCGAGGGAAGGAGAGCTTGGTGAGTGTAGTTGACGATTCCTTTAACAAGTTGCTGGTGCAATCTGCCACAATTCACTGCCAATCCTTTCCACCATGGAGCCTGGTAGTCTTAGCCTTTTTTATTGCCATAGCTAAAGTCCTAGAATTACAAATTTCTGAACAGGCCTTATCTGTTAAGTGCAAGGGTTACATGTTACAGTTAATTATTGAGGAGATGAACAGCAATAATGGCTCTTTTGACAATTTTACACTGTGTGTTTTGGCTTACGCCCTACCGACACAAATTAGGCGAAAGTGTGAACATGATTTTGTGCATTGCTTTCAGAGGCCTGGTGAACTACTTTTATAATTTGTTGAGTTCATAATTGCTCATCAACAAGCCCTGGGATTAGATATCGTAAATATTGTATTAGCGAATATTGTTCCGCATGTACACGCTAATTGCATATTGTTACCTATACCCAACACAATTGCAGAATTGCGTATTACGGCAGTGGAATTGGAAGGTAGGCTTGNCGACCTCCCACACCGGCGGAGAAATAAAATAGCAAAGTCTAGTTGCAGATATGGGGGTTATCGTTACGCCAGACGCGGCCTAGACGAGCATTATAAGACGACTGACTTCGCCGCCTGCTTGAAGGGCGACTCTCTTCCAACGGACCTCGCTGCTGACCTGCCCTCATGGGCGACTGACTCTGAAGTACTGCTTGAAGGGCGACAGGCACACAAGTCTTTTTGCTGCCTATCACCCCCCTCTCCTGAGATAAGGGCCTGGCCACGCACACTCTCCACACGTTATCGAAACTGACACGTTAAGGAAACTGCGTTGTAGGAACTAAAACTGTGCCGTCAACATGCAGATAAACGAACTTCCCCTACAACAAAACTTGTGGACGCATTCTGGAAAAAGCTAAATATTGGTGACGCTTAACAAAAACTCCAACGTTCGAAACGAAACGACAACCGGACTCCTGATAAACGTAAAACAGCAAACGTCTGCCGGATAATCATACTATCATGGAAAAACAAACCACTGCAGCTTTTAACTTCAAACCCGATAAAAATATTACAAAGCTTAGCAAAGCTTAAGAAAAAATGAACGAAAATGAAACACGTGTCCCGAAAATTAAGAATACTGCGTCATTACAGCTTTCTTTTAGGATATAGTTTGTCAACGTCGGCTTTAATAGGACTTCCATTCTTTTAAATTAAGCCGTCCGATTCTGAATTGTTTGAGAGATTCTTTCTTTTTAATATGTTTTAATTGTGTTAAATTTTTTATTAAATATTTTATTACAGCTGAAGACACTATTTGTGATATATACTCTACCTGAACTTAATGTTAATTATACTGTTTTGTAACAATTTGTAGTTTATTATTTTGTATGCATAAGCTTACAAACGCCACAAATAATTTTGTACGCAACTATGCTTCTCTAATTAGTGACTTTTTCTGTTTCATAATGTTAGTTGAGGTGGGCTTCATATACGCTGCGCAAACAGGAATTGGTGTCCTTACTTCAATATCATGAGGTAACAATTTTGGACACGCAACTGTAGCAGACTTAATGATACACCGCAGTGACCCAACACGAGCATTACAGCCCCGCTAACCGCGCCCGAGGGAAGGAGAGCTTGGTGAGTGTAGTTGACAATTCCTTTAACAAGTTGCTGGTGCAATCTGCCACAATTCACTGTCAATCCTTTCCACCATGGAGCCTGGTAGTCTTAGCCTTTTTTATTGCCATAGCTAAAGTCCTAGAATTACAAATTTCTGAACAGGCCTTATCTGTTAAGTGCAAGGGTTACATGTTACAGTTAATTATTGAGGAGGTGAACAGCAATAATGGCTCTTTTGACAATTTTACACTGTGTGTTTTGGCTTACGCCCTACCGACACAAATTAGGCGAAAGTGTGAACATGATTTTGTGCATTGCTTTCAGAGGCCTGGTGAACTACTTTTATAATTTGTTGAGTTCATAATTGCCCATCAACAAGCCCTGGGATTAGATATTGTATTAGCGAATATTGTTCCGCATGTACACGCTCATTGCATATTGTTACCTATACCCAACACAATTGCAGAATTGCGTATTACGGCAGTGGAATTGGAAGGTAGGCTTGNTCCCTTTTGGTTATGGGCTTGACACCTGCTATTATCATGTTAAGTACTGACCGGCAAGAGAAACATTGCTGCGGAAATTGTGCGGCTCACAACCATCTGAATTGTGATTGTATGCAGCCACATCTTGACTTTCTGCTCGTAAGTGTTTTCGATGCGGACAATCTGGGCATTTATGTAAAAATTGTACATTGTCTGGAAATGAGTAACAGTTGGAAAGTTGAGCTGTGTTTATGGGCTAACTTTTATGAGCAAAAATCCACGTCAGGAATAATGTGGGTTATCAAGAGTAGCATGGCAGAAATCACTAACAGTAATGAGTTGGGTTCCTGCTTTAATTGATACAGGGGCGAGACATTATATGTGGCAGGTGAAAACTTTGTTAAGGGGTTGTTACATAGTGAAGTTATAATGCAATCATGCAGAATTCAGCCTCGCTGGCTCATAGCTTCGTTATCTTTGCACGCCTATAGCTTAATATCGCAAAAACCAACAAACACTCAGACTATCAGCTTGGAAGCCCGTCTCAGCTTAAATAATCTCGCTCGCTCGATCTAGAAGGTTCACCGCATCCAAAGTGCTGAGAGAGGCTTAGACATTGACCAGAACATTCTTTAAAGATTCAATCCGCCCAAGGTCAGGAGCACACAAGTCGTGATAGGATTATCCTGGCAACATCTCTTTGTAAATCTCCACGAGCTTCTTAGATTATCGCTCATCTAACCTCCACACATTCTTTTGCTCTCACGAGCAGGACTGGGCTAGGGAAATGAAGAAGATCAGCGAAGCATGTAAGAATAAGTTAAGTCCAATTTAACCAAAAATTACAGAAAATTAAGTTAGCAAAAATATGAAAAAGGATGTGTAATATAACATTTTTAGAAAGCAACCAAACCTTTCATACCCCAGGTGATTTCTCAAAGGTTTAATTTAAAAAATGTGACAGTACTGCCAATAACTATACATAAATACTTGTTATCATTCTATTTCTCTAACATGCCTTAAATATGATGCCATTTTCTTTCTCCCCAATCTCCTGTTGGAATAGCTAATGGCTGGTTAATCCTCAGTAAACATAAACTGGATGCTAAAATCACAGATGTTGACTTGATGTGGTAAAACAAAATTCAGAGCTGGTCAGCAGCTAATTTTTGACCAGAAGAGTAACAGTAGGAGATAAAACTGGCCCTAAGTGTGTGTCAGTAGGGGCAGTTATAGGTGTAACCGGTCATTTTGGGTACCTGCTCCATATAAGGAAAGTCAACTGGCTGTTGACAGGTGACTGATTCAAGGGCCATACTCAAAACATTAATACAGGAAATGTTTTGCATAAGCTGTACAAAAATTGTGATGATGTAATTTAAAAAATAGTATACAACAGTATAACTTCGCACTTAATGAACAATTTTATTTTTAAGTACATTCCAAGCTATAACTAACTGATGCAGGAAACTTTTACATATCACGTAAAATTTTCCATTTAAAAAAAGGGGTATTTCTGTGGCAACATATTGAACTTTATGCACACTAATAATATTTAGTTTACATATGCACTACTGTAAAAAAATGGTTAGGAATGATGTTACAGCAAAATGAACTTTCCCAAATCTCTTAACCAATACTTGTTATTAAAAAGTCATGTCACACTGACCTGTACCTTCAAGCATCATTGCTTTGGCACAGGTCTGTCATTATAGGCCATCCCCTAAATACATCTCCATTTGTAAGACACAGGACTGTGTAAACACTGATAGTTAAAAAGATAAAGAGCTGTACTGGCAAGCAAAGTCAACACTGTATGAAAATGACTTGCAAATTCATTGTATGTGCAGACAGATAGTTACACAAAACCAGACTAATATGCTAACATAAATTTTCAAGATATTTGATGTTTACTGTTCTGGAACATCGTATAAACTAAATATAAAGTTACCTGGATGTTTCATCTGATGTTAAACTTGAGCTCCTCACTACACACTGCACCTCCTCATCATCATTGAAGTACTTGAACTCATAAGAGTACGTCTCGAGAGCTGGAGTGTTCAGTGACCCAGTGTGTATTGCAAAGATCAACATTCGCAACTGGAATTATTACCAAACACAGTAAAGTTTCAAATAAACCAAATCCCATAGTTTATCCCTGACTGCCAAAGGTTATGCAGCTAACATAGTTATTTTCTGCTAACTCTGAATTATTGCCTCGAAAGAATCTTGGGTTTCTCCCGATGAATACATTCCATTTAGATGTGCAAAAAATATGAACTACACTTTTCATATTATACAAGTTCTATTAATGTGTTATGTATACACCTCAAGACTATGTCAAGTGCAAAATCTACGTACTTTATTGAACTCCATGGCAATGAATAATACATATGGCAAGGAGGCGACAGCTCAAATTCACCCCTCCCAACCCTCCTTGAGTCACAATTTATGAGCACAGAGAGGTAGTTTAGAGCTCATTACTGTCACAATGCCCTGTTGTCTTTAGTATTTCTGCATGATTTTTAAAAGCTTTTAACTCTTCTCATCTTACAAAAGTATGACTATTTGTACCCCTGTAAGCTAACCACGTCATACTTCAAAATCCTATAAAATAAAATAAAGAAATCACCAAAAAGGAACATTGTATATTGGAATACATATTTTGGATATTTTGTTCTGGAATATGTAGGTTGACACCAGTGTGTGGCTGTTACAGTAGTCATTTGTTTCGGCTCACATAGCAAATATGTGGCCTGATGAAGTGGAAAAATATCTACTATACAACCTTGTGTTGCACTTGATGTTAATGAAAGCAACAAATGGTATGTCAATTGAAATATTTTGGAGATGATGTCAGCTCATTTTGAGCCAAAGCCAAGTGAGATTGTGGAGATGTGCAAGTTCCACAAGCAGAACCAAAATGAGAAGGAAACTTATTGCCTAGTACTGTGAAATCCTCTTAAGAAGTTTCTCACTTGAGAAATTTATTTATTTTATTCTTTGTATATACAGAGATTCTCTTTAATTTTCAGTCACATGTCACATTAGGACTTTTATGGATGGTTTTAAAAACTGTACTATTCACCAACACAACACATTAATGTGTATTAACACTTGTAAAGAAAGACATTCATCTCTAACCATATTTAAAAAAAAAATAAATCATCTTGAATAATACATACTAAATAAAATGTTTTATGACAAGCACTAAATATCACAGTCATGTTACTATTCAGCGGCCCAAATATCCAAATAAATAGCACCTCCAAAGAACAAAATCAGTTAATATCTAGTACTTTGTAGGACATCCCTTTAGATGTATGACAACTATTAAGCATTATGGCATGTTGGAAATTAGTTTTCTTGAATGTCTCAGCCTGAATACAGCCCTATTTGTCGTGAATTTGTATTTCTAGATCGATCTTGGAATGTACTGGGTTCTGCACACCCTTCATTTGAGCACAGCACATAGATTTTCAATCGGATCGAGGTTTGGGCTTTGGGAAGATGTTTCAATTATTTTGGGACAGTTATACAACAGCCAACTTTACACAATTAACGATTTATTAGGCATTGTCATTGTCTTGATAAAATTCTAAACAACCTCTGATGCCCGAATTGTCCACACTTTTATGGAGCCTTTCTTTCGAAATGCAGAGATAGATAGTCTTCATTCCTCATAGTGCCATCAATTTGGGTCATTTGACAGATTCCTTGACAGATTCCACCTGAAGCTGCCAGATCATAATGCTATCCCCACCAGGTTTGACAGTAGGCTGTAAATTTCTGTTTTCTAGCTCTACATTTGGCTTCTGCTAAATGAAGGCCTTCTTTCTGGCAGCTCTACCATTTTATCCACCTTTCCTAAGAACTTGGCAGACTGTTTCAGAATAGACCTTCTTACCACTAATCTGGAACAGTTCTGCTGCTAATTAAGGTGCACTAAGCCTGGGATGTTTCTTTATTATCCTAATCAATATACTTTCTTCTCACTCAGCGAGTTTCTTGGGCTGACAATTTTGAGGGACTTAAGTCAACCTGTCTTCCTGCTCAAAAGATCTTATTGTATCTCCTATTATGTTCCTTGGTATATTAAGAAGCTTGCTTATTTTCCTTTGAGACATCTCATTGCATTGATGTAATATTATCAATTAACATCGCTCAAATGTTGTATACTTTCCTTTCTGACCCATATTACTGACAGTCTGCAGCTGCACTTCAACACCCGGTTGCACAGAGAACTGTACTTGAGTGAGGCAACAGCTCTGTGAGTGTAAGCACGTGATGTGGCTGAATAATAAAATGGCACACTCCTGTGGCACTTCCAGCATTATATGGCATTAATTTCCTTACTACAGNTGATGTGGCTGAATAATAAAATGGCACACTCCTGTGGCACTTCCAGCATTATATGGCATTAATTTCCTTACTACAGATGTCCACACATTTATTATTAGTACTGTATATTTGTGGCACTTCAGCATATCCCTCTGTCGACACATATAATTTGTATTCCTCTTTCCAGTGTATGATGCAGATAGTAACATAAAATGAGCAACTCTGGCAAAATATTAATGAGAGTATTGTACACATATAATTAAACACTTTTAATAAGTTTTCTTGGATAATATGCCCTATTTTCTTTTTTCCCTTCAGAGATGTCTTAACAGGGTTATACTGTATGTTGCTGAATTGCAGCAACTGTCTGCTTATTGCATTTTCACTTACCTTGATAGAATATTATGCAATCATCTGGTGTGTGGGGTATGTAATAGGGACAGTGCAACATACTACGCTTTGTAAGGAAAACCTAGCTTTCAAGGAGGTTATGGACCTAGCTACTGCAGCTGAAAGGGCGAGTCAGAATTTGAAAGATTTTTGAGATGCAATAGGGGATGTGGTTGGTGCAATAAGCAATACTGATTTATTCAAGTGTACATCATGTGACAGACTTAAGAAATGTTCACCTGGGATAGTGGAAGGACAGTAATCAAGCTTGCAAAATACTCAAACTTGGGGGTATCAGAGTACAATTTGTGANCACCTGGGATAGTGGAAGGACAGTAATCAAGCTTGCAAAATACTCAAACTTGGGGGTATCAGAGTACAATTTGTGACGTTTAGTCTTAATCAGGCCATCTGGAATGGGCATTTATCTTGAAGATTATCAAAGAATGGGAAGGGTAATGCTAATTACAGCATGAAGGAAAAAGTGTAGGTAGATTCTTCAAAAGAAGGCATTGCAGGGCTGCCACTGATAACTTTTCTTTCACTTCCATGACATTCCCTGACCCAAATATAAAACATATTCCACCAGTTACTGGTAATATTATAGCAGAACAAACCAATAAATATTAATGTAAATTTTAAGATAATTTCTAATAACGAAAGTGACCTGATCCATTACAGGAATGCACATTAGATAATTCCAGCCAATGCAGTTCTAGTACAAAACAAATAATCCATGATTATGCTCGTGGAGAGTGGGTGCAGAGATTTGAGCACCTACTAACAAGATCTTGAGAACTGATATGGGTGAAATGAGGTGAGAATGGAGCAGCGCTGGAGTGCAAGGGTGGGGGAAACTGGACATCTCCGAGAAAACCCGCCGACCAGCAGCATCATCCAGCACGATTCCCACTGGCAAAAATTTGGGAGTGACCTGGCCGGGGATTGAACCCGGTCCGCCTTGGTGGGAGGCAAGCAGTCTAACCGCTCAGCCACCGCAGCCTCAATTATAATAGTAATAGGTTCCTTAATTAATACAGTACATGTATTGTAGTTAGTAAATATATTTGGCAAACAGAAATGCCAATACATAAATTGTAACTAATTATTTACAAACAAAACAATTAAGAAAGTGGAATACTCAAGTAGACAACGCAAAACACAACGCATAAACATTTTATACATTACAACGATTAAAAAAAATTATAAAAATATGTACAATATTAAAAAAACTAAATTAAGAAGTTTTACTGCAAAGCATAACATGCATGCACAAAACATCAACAAACTCTTTCGTTCAAGAATGTTTGTGCGTTGTGATTAAATATGCATAATGTGTTATTTTTATTTTCATTTGAAGGTACTGTATATATTTGACTAAAATAAAATAATGCACTGTAAACTGGGACCTATTGTACAACCAAAAATAATGTATTTAATAATCTGAAGTTTACATATGCCACAAATGTTAATTTTTGCACTGGCTACTTTGAGAGAAACAAGCAACATGGTAGTATCGTAATTGGGAATAACAGTGCGCAACAGAACATTTTATGATACCTATTCTACATAAAGTAATGTCTGTTGCCAAATATTGTACATCATTCACACTACTACTTACAAGAATGGTCCACTAATTTACGCGACCATACTACAACAGCAATTATGCTACATTCAATTCATTAAATGTTAAGTTGTATTTCCAGTTTCATTATTTTTGTGATATGAGAAAATGATCTGCATGGATTATACTTGAAATTCCCTGAATTTCCATGACCAATTTTTATTTCCCTGACTTGCCAGGTCAGTGGCAACCCTGCATAGCAAAAAATTACAACTAAGGTTACAAGTTGCAATTCAGCACTGAATAAGTACAAAATATTAAAATACATAAGATGATACTATTACAGTTAGATGTTCTTGACATCACATTATCTTTACTGTTCTTGATTACACATCATTAAAAAAAAACTCTTGTACTTACTGTTTTCTCCCCTTAAAATCTTCCTTATATTGTACTGCTGTTATTACTTCATCGCTTAAATAACCTTACATGATCATTAATAATCCTGTGCCTGATGATTGACCATATTGATTCATAGTGTTAAACATTAATACACTGACAATTTACTGTACATTTCTCTTTTAAAACACAAAAAGAAACACTCTGTCTCACAATTATTAATCTTTACAAAATAACCACGTGCAGGTCAGCAGTCTGAAATATTTTGCTAACTATAATAATCTAATAGATTATTCACTGTTGCCTCTCCCAAGGCTTGAGAAGGGAAATATTATAATTTACCCNCTAACTATAATAATCTAATAGATTATTCACTGTTGCCTCTCCCAAGGCTTGAGAAGGGAAATATTATAATTTACCCCATATTTCCTGAACATATTGTGACCTACTTTCTCAATTTTGTATGGTCCTTCATACAATAAAAGGAATTTTTCCTCAAAATAAAAACATTAACCTATTTCTCTTACATTATTACGGTACAATAAAAGAATTAAAAATTAAGTATCTATTTTCTTAATCTAAATTACAGCCTGTCTGCATTTACAACATTTTTTCTTTCTTTTCCTTGCCGTTCTCACTTTGTGTCTCCATTTTCTTCCCTTTTTCCTTACGACCTTCCTCATACTGTACTTCACTAGTTTCCTTTTCCATACTGTCCTATATCTACCCCTCTTTTCCCTCATTAATTTTCTGACCCTATGGTTCAATCTTTTCTTTCTCTTTACAAATTTTTTCCTGAATAATTTGTCATAGCCATGTTTCACTCTAGGATAACCCCCACTCTCACAATAACCTAGTACTGTTTGTACTGTGCTCTAAGCAAACGTTGCCTGATTCAACTTACATCTGATCCCAATCACAGCTCTAATTCATTACAAATATTTTGTTTTACCCTCCAAACCTGAAGTCTCCCTTCCTGTACTACCTTTCTCCTCAACGTATTTAATTCACAACAGTTAGGTACACTCTTCTTAAAATGATCATTCTGCCTCAGCAATTGAGTTTCACTTATAGGAACTGAGTGACCTAAAACTTTTCTACCAGTATGCACCTCTTCACTTACATTGTCACAACCAATAACTTTTGCATTTCTACCCTCAGTATAAAACTCTTTACTTACATCATCACAATCAGTAATAATCTAATTGCTTACTTCATTCCTGCTAGCAATTTTAATCGGATTCTGTAAAACAATATCTATATATGTGTTATCATCACTCTGGGGAAAGTTAATGTTGATACATGTTCTAACCTATTCTTTTCCGNAACAATATCTATATATGTGTTATCATCACTCTGGGGAAAGTTAATGTTGATACATGTTCTAACCTATTCTTTTCCGAATTCAACCCCCCAGCTGTCTACCCTTGTTACTAATCCTGCAATGGTTTTATCACACTGTTCTGCTTGTTGCCTAANGATTCAACCCCCCAGCTGTCTACCCTTGTTACTAATCCTGCAATGGTTTTATCACACTGTTCTGCTTGTTGCCTAATTTATTATCCTAAGTCATGTTTAAGCTCCTGTTGTCCTTTCTGTAAAGACAACAGAATATTGCTAATTTCTGACCATTTACTCTGTGAAGATTCTGGGGCATTTCCCATAGCTACTTTATCTCTTGTCAAATCGCTATCAGCTATTTCTCATTTAGGCCTACTTCACTGTCTGAGTAATGCCCATTTCTATTCCTGATTGGTTGTTTACTGATCCTAAGTATAATTCTGTGTCAGACTGGCTACGATTTCTAACAAAATTCTGCGACATTACATTCCACGGCTTTAACTTCGAATCCTGATAAAATATTACGAAGCGTCGCAAAACGAAAGAAAATGAACCGAGTATCCCAATAATTATTATAACTGCATCATTACAAACTTTAACATTTTCCATGACTCACCGGTTTATGTATATGATGAGTGGGGTAACTTGAGGCTTTAGCCAGGGTTGGTTCAAATTCAACACTATATTTAGAAGTGTTATGTGGCTACGGCGAGAGAAAATTCAACATTCAAGTATTATGTGCATATAATGAGAGAAAATTCAGCTTATGCTCAGACTTTCCAGTGACATGTTGTGCTTACAACAAGAGTATATGCTTACCCTGTTTGTATGCAGCTGTGACTATTTCAGCAGATAGCATAATCAGAAAGTAAATACATTGTATAAAAAGAAAAATACTAGTGTACACGAACCAATTATATAAAGACATTAATTTGCAAATATTTATAATACAATTAGGTTAATTTTCTTTATCACCAGTGCATTTATTTGGTACATAAAGTAGAATTTAATTTTCTAAGCAGTGAAACGTATACCGTACTATGTGTTTATATAGTGAACCACGAAATAACGTTTATATTTATATGCAGCAGAAAGATACAGATTGGCTGAAAATAAAAATTAGGCAGGGCTTTCTAAAGTGCTCTTACGTTACCGTGAACTTGACACTGTAACTATTTACTACAACATTATGACCACAAAATACTTACATACTGTTTGTGTAATGCATCAAATGCTCCCTTCAGCCATGTAACTATTTGGTATCCAATTTCACAGTCATCTCGCAGTATTTTCAATTTAACACCATGAATTTCTCTCTCCTTAAAATTGTCATCAGGGCACAATTGACGAGCATATGCAATGTTTGACATGCTTATTGAAACTATTTTCTGCATCAATAAAACTGAGAGATCTGCAGTTACTGGATTTGCAAACACTCCTCCAATCTGAAAAGAAACAAATATCCATAAATTAATGTCAGGCCTACTAATTTGATACAGTTGTCAAAAGTCTGTTTTACAAAAAAAAAAACATTTCAAAAAGGACTCTCTATGGAATATTTCCAATTTCACTAAGGGAAATGCTTAATTATATATCAAATAAAAATTTTCATTCATTTTTATATTTTTTATGAGCTTTTGATGCTCCTAAACCAGTAAACATACAGGAATGGGGAATGGACTGGCCATGGCCTGTGTTACAGAACCATCCCAACATTCTCCATGAGTCATATAGGAAAATCCTAGAAAACTGAAATCAGAATGACCGGACCGGAAATCAAATCAGGGACTTCTTGAATGAGTGTGTTCTGTGCGTGTGTGTCCCCCCTTAAAAATTTTTGAATGCAGAAACCAAACTTTGTTTAATTCGGTACAGAATTATACTCAGTAAGGACATCTGACTTTTATAGTTAGTGCTTTGCCAACTCACTCTTTCATATGTTGGGATGAATTCTATGAATGGATAAACATGTGTGCTATTGAGTTTTCCCGAAGAGTAGTTGTAGTTTCAACAGATGAAGAATGGAAAATAATCTACACTTAATTTTTTTTATTTAGAACGAAATGTAGTAATTGCCCCCATTTCTGAACTTACCTTGATTTCAGTTTGTAAATATTTCTGTATCTTACATGCATTTTCCCTGCAGCAATGTGAATGTGTCATTTCACTCGTTCTAAAAATCTCAATTGCTTGGCGATTGGTGCCCTGCAGTTTCTTCCAGTAAATGTTTTGCTGAACTGATGCATGGTTTCTATTTGCTATTTGAGAGTGACATTTACTAGACATGTAAGAGCAAATTTTAATAAAATTATTTACAATTTTAAGTATTAAAAGCAGTAATAAAATTATACAAATTTTGGTTGAATTACACATTTTATTGTGTGAATAAGTACAGTTTTGAGATGAAAAGAAGATCTTTCATTAGTAAGGTTTTTCTTTATCTGTGGACATTAGTTGTACCACCCTTAGGGAAATTTTTACTTTTGGGCATCACTATAATTACTTTAAATTGCATTTGAAAGGCAACTAAATTTATTTTACACTATAATACTGCTTTAAAACTCATAGCTCTGCCATCTGCAGAAGTCTTCAGCCTCTGAAAATGCCCCACACCAACCAGACAGTTATCTCACTGCTGTGCCTGTCTGCACGCGCTAAGTCATGGTCAACGCATTCCACTTAGGCAGATAACGCCCTGGTGCGCCGTCTTCTCTCACGTTTCGAGTGCCCTCTTAGCAGCGCACCTTGGCAGTTTTTTTAATGTAAGAAAAGCACACACATCCACATCCATGCTTCCCTCCGTCACCCCCTGAGCAGTCATCACTATCCCGTTCCTGACCTCCATGTCCCATCTAGCGGCAATGGTAAGAATCAAACAGGTCTTCACCTACGCCTTAGAGGTACCCCTAGTGCTGTAAAGTGGCCAACTTTGAACTACACTTTGTTTTCCCCTCCACTAAGTTGCCTCCCACCAGCCAGTATAGTTTACCAGCGCGCATCCCGCCATGTTGCATTCTTACTGAACTACTGGTGCGGGACACACGTGAATTTCTTTCTCGAACTTCAACTCGTCGGGATAGCTGCCAAAATAATTTCTTTCTATTGTTTTAAATTTTGTTTAGTTGTGTAGTTCGTGCAGGAGACAGCCGCCTATGATGTCTTACAGTGATCTTCCCACATAATGGTAAGTGTCTCGCTTTCCTGTTTAATTTATTTCTCCCCTTCCACCCTCTTTTAATGGTGTATGCTTTTACTAATCCTTATTTGATTTGTGTTTGAAGTGGGTTTCAGTAATCCGAGTAATTCAGCAGACATTTCCAGTAATCCGCCTGATTTTCAAGTAATTCGCCTGATGTTTCAAGTATTGTGAGGAATCCACTACTTCAAAGAAGTGCACCGCCGAGCCCACCATGGTTCCGCCTTACGCCTGTGACTCGCAGGCATAGAACTTTTCTTTTGGCCTATGTTCCAAACTTCATAGGTTCTCCTGGACTCTTCTTTATCAACTACAATCATGCTTCGGCATCGTTAAAAGAAAACTTCACTTCAATTATAATGTAAAGAAATTAAGATTTTGAAAATGTTAAGGTAATTTAATCCACAGGCACACCCAATTTATAAATTAAATTTTGTGAATTGAAGTTAGAAACGTAGGCCAACAGAAAAGTTCTATGACTGCGAGTCACAGGCTTAAGGCTGAACCATGGTGGGCTCAGCGGCTCACTTTTATGAAGTAGTGGATTCCTCAAATTACTTGAAACGTCAGGTGAACCATATTTGCTCGTAATTTGTGTGTAGAGTTATACACCTGAAGCGAGGGCAGATACAAGTCAAATTGCACGCAAGTAGTTCACGAGTTTCCCGCTAGGTAACACTATCATCGCCTAAATGGGATACAAGCTGCAAAACGTAACAAACAGCAACGTTGCCATTTCTTCCTTTCTCTCTTCCTCTCTCCTAATACAAACACAGTTCCCCATTGGCTGGTGGTGGTTACACGGCTCGCGCTTGCCAGTGGGTGAAAGAAATTTGTCGCGCTGGCATTTATATTGTAACGGAGTTATGCTACCTCACATCAATAATGGGTACTTACGTTGTTGAAGACGTTGCCCATTGACGGCAGCCCGAGGAAGCGTTAAGACTCCATGATGCTGGTGCTTGACAGTTTCAGCGAAGGCCGGAGCTATACTGAGAACACGCTGCGGTTTCTTTCACCTAGCANACCTTGTAATGTCAGCGCCGCCTTTGAATTGGATTGGACGAAGATCGACTTCCAATTCGGAGATGTTCTCCACAGCTTTGCAGAGGACGACAGTTGCGAAATCTTCACTATAAATGCCCTGGCAAACAAAGGGAAGGTGGACACTCGGGGAGAGGTCACACTAAGGGGTTGTTCTTACTTTGAGACATGTAAATTTGAGAATGTAAGAGTTATTGGAGAATTTGTGCCAGTTAAGTAATTGTATATAAATATATAACTATATTTTGCTTTAAACAACACATTTTTATTGCAACCATATAAATGTTTTAAAGTAATATGGGAATTACAATATTTAAATATTTTAATGTAATATTTGCATAAATTTTGTAAAGGCAATTATTTGAAAATGGTTTTTATTTTTCTTGGGACGGAGGAAAATAAAAAAATTAATGGTGCCCAGAAAATAAAGTTAAAAAGGGAATTAATGTTTTTCACATTCTGCAGTCACCCACTTAAACTATCTATCAAGTGCTGTTATTGATTAAATTTTCCCATCATTTTTATTTGCCTTCGATTTATGTACATCATGGATGACGTTGTTATGGAGTTGGAGGTGAGTTTTATACATGGGACACAGTGGTCTGGTGGTCACTAAGGACCCTCTGTTGAGTTAGTATCTCAAAACTTTCAAACCCCGTGTAAACCAGTATAAATTACAGACATAACTTTTGACAGTTGGAAATATTGTTTAGTTATAGTTAAATAATATTTTATTAAGTTTACAAACATATATATATATATACATGTGTGTATGTATGTGAGTCTATACACACACATACACACACACACACACACAGGGGATGGACAAAATAATATGAACACCTGACATATACACAATATTTATTTATTAATAAGGTGTTGGGCCACCATTTGCTTTTAGAACAGCTGCAATTCTTCGCGGAATAGATTCGTAGAGTGTCTGAATAGTTTCCAACGGAATGTTGTCCCATTCTTGTACCAAAACATCCACCAATTGCTTCAATGATGTTGGAGATGGACATCTGCTCCTCACTCTCTGCTCTAAAACTCCCCATAACGGTTCAATTATGTTGAGGTCTGGCCAGGGAAGATGTTTGATGATATTCTGATGCTCCTCAAACCAAGACTGAACCTTTTTGGCTGTGTGTATGGGCGCATTATCATCTTGGAATATGGCAGTGTTTGGCAGCAATATGCTAGTCATAGTAAGAACTTCATCATTGATGATGTCGAGATATTCATTCGCAGTAATCCGGCCAGTGATGTGAATGAGAAGACCAGCTGAATACCACGATATAGCCACCCAAATCATAATGGAACCTCCCCCATGCTTGACTGTAGGAAGCAGGCAGTCCGGATCGTAGGCTTCTTTTGGGGTTCTCCATACATAAACCTGGCCGTTTGTAGGAAACAATGTAAACAATGATTTATCGGACCATACCACATTCTTCCAATCATCAAGTGTCCAGGTTTTATGATTGTGGGCCACTTCTTTCGCAGCTTAGCGTTGACTTCCGTTATAAAAGGTTTCGCAATTACAGCCCTTACATGAATGTCAGCTTTGTGGAGCTCCCGCCGTACTGTTTTTGTCGAAACAGTATTACTCAAGTGAATGTTGAGTTCTGCTGTCACTTTTGCAGCGGTAGTTTTATGTTATCTGGCCACAATTCTTTTTAATGTTCGTCGGTCTCTGTCAGTTAACTTTGGGTTTCGCCCACTATTCCTCTTCGCCGATGATGTTTTATCATGTTTTGTGTATGCTGTCATTACCGTGGATACTGTCGCTCGTGAAACGTTAAACAATTCAGCTTTTTTCGTCACAGACGCTCCCGCTAACCGAGCACCAACAATTTTAAAGTCATGCTCTAAGAGTTTAGATGATTATCCTAAATCAATGATTTGGGGTTTTTTTCAAAGCTGTTTTAGCACATGGGCAACAATTTATCATAAAGGTCAGTATGCTTCACTAAAGTTCCAGATATTATGCACAGAACTGCCATGGTATGATTACAATTCATTCTGAGACATACCCCAAAAAGATGCTATATTTATCAAATCATGCAACTAGTCAGAAATTCCATTAAACATCTAGACACTGAATTAGTAAATTCGTCGAGGGAGGAGTGATTAAAATAGTTTCTACACGAAACCTAAAAGAAAAAAAAAAACTAATTACAACACCCTTAACCAGAAAATAACATTTGGAATATGATGACATAGGTAATGACCATTATATTTACAAACACAATAAAACTGTAGAATAATTTATATAACACCAAGACTGCAGTACGTAATATGTATAATTTATTGTAAAGCACTAATACCAAGCCTAATCAATAATATTAGCTGCAGTTTGAAAAACTGGATACATCTGAGCTAATATAAAATTATAATAATATTTTGGAATCATGTATTTTAGGTGCTTGTAAAACAATTTATATAAAGTATCACTATGGTATCAGAGGTACAGCCTGGAATTGGTTCTTCTTTATCTTTTTAATAGATATCATAGAGTAGAAGTAATGGGTGGTGGTATTACATCTCGTTCAAAGTGGGGAAAGAATAAAAGATGGGGTGCCACAAAGCAGCATTATGGGAGTATTGTTGATTTTAATTTATATTAACAATCTCCCTAAAGTGATTAATTAAGTAAATACAACATTATTCACAGATTATATTAGTATCATGGTTAAAGACCATAATCAAAATAGTATTAGAACAAAATTTTTTCAAACACTTAAAACTATAGATAATTGGTTTTCAGCTAACAAATTAAATTTAAATGTTGCTAAAACTAAATTTATTCAATATAATAAACTTAACATACAACAATCAGNTCAGCTAACAAATTAAATTTAAATGTTGCTAAAACTAAATTTATTCAATATAATAAACTTAACATACAACAATCAGTAATTTTAAGTTGATAATAATTAACGGGAAGAAAGAGCCATTATTAAATTTCTAGGATTGAAATTTGATAAAAATCGAACTTGGTGTGAGCATATTAAAGTATTACCGAGAAAAAAAAAAAAGTGTTATTGTTTGCAATGAATATTGATTGTTATGTGTGTAATGATATCGTTGGTAATGATATTAAATTATGTGTAATATTAATGTTTCTACTTTAGAGTTGGGAGAGATTTGGGCAGCTCTTAATGAGGTCTTGAGAACCGATGAAGGTGAAATGAGGTGAGAATGGAGCAGCGCCGGAATGCAAGGCCGAAGGAAACTGATTCCCGAGAAAGCCCGCCGACCAGCAGCATCATGCGGCACAATTTTCACGAAAATCCGAGCGTTGAACCACGATAGCATAACAGCTAGCTCAGCCACCGTAGCACCCAATGTTTGTACTTATATTGTATTATCAAAGTGATGTGACTANATAGCATAACAGCTAGCTCAGCCACCGTAGCACCCAATGTTTGTACTTATATTGTATTATCAAAGTGATGTGACTATTAATAAATCAAGTAATTTTTACTTTTGGATCTTTAAGACAAATAAAATAAATCATAAAAAAATTTAAATAAATAAACAAACAAATTATTGACAATTCGACAGTTCACCTTGCTGCTACGCGACGCAATGCACACAGTAGACATTGTTAGGATAGCTTGAAACAAAATGCACAGAGCAGGTGCACGAGGAAAACGCAGAACTTTGTAATTTGTAATATTCTTGGTAAAAAAGAAACCGATAAACTTATCTGGAAACTATTTTTTTATAATAAACTGCCTAAACACCATCTCATTTTAAAATAAGAGCTCAAATAAAAATATTCAGTAACGCCAAACATGAGAAAACAAAAGGACCATCGATATGTGCCAAATTTCTCATTCAATTACGGAAAGTTATGTAATCTATGAAATGAGATACAAAAATAACACTTGAGGTTAACTTACATCATAGATCAAACATTATTCCTACTATCATGGTAATATGAGGTAGACCGATTTTCGTTCCCATATCACCAACTGTGAATTAGCCATTGGCAACATAGCTGTCAAAGATAAATTGACTGTTACAGAAATGTTTGTAAACTTTTGGATTTTCGATAGACATACTCTTTTAAACAAATTAAATCATTTGACTAATTGAAAGTAATATTTTTTTTTTAAAGATCGTTCAAGGAAGAGCACAAACATCTCAACATACAGCAAAACATGCACTGTGTTCTCACCTTAAAAACAACCCCGATTATTAATAACGCGAGTCACTGAGTATAACAAGACCTTTCTTTGAAACTTGTTATCCTCAATTTCTCGCTACGTTTTGGCAAATTTCCTGAGTTTTCCCCAAATGACATAATTGCGACATAATTGCCACATAATTGATCGGAGTGCATCAGTATAGTTATTCAGGGTTATATGTAGGTATTCAGTGTCATAATTATCAAGTGTATTTGTTCCATGTGTGTAGATTGCACCAGTGTCATTAATTATTCAAAGCTTAATAATTTAATCATTATTATTTATTGGTTCAGTGGATCTATTCAGTATTTATTTATATCATATTTATCGTNATAATTTAATCATTATTATTTATTGGTTCAGTGGATCTATTCAGTATTTATTTATATCATATTTATCGTGTTGAAATACAGTCATCACATACCCAGCCAGCCAGGGACATGTGACATTACTAAGTTGGCAATACAGTGGCTGCTGCGATGCNTACCCAGCCAGCCAGGGACATGTGACATTACTAAGTTGGCAATACAGTGGCTGCTGCGATGCAAATATTTAATATTGATGTAACCCTGATTTATTGTGTATTTGTGCAAGGGTAATTGTGTTTTATTATGTAAGTTGTACAGGGTAATTGTGTTTGATTATGTTTATCTAAGGTATATCATTTTCTTACATCTCATTAGCATTTTTAAGTCGCATTTATGTTTCATCTTTCCACCGCTTGNTCTAAGGTATATCATTTTCTTACATCTCATTAGCATTTTTAAGTCGCATTTATGTTTCATCTTTCCACCGCTTGGCCTCGACTGCGCTCAGGTAGCGGGAGCCGGCGCAGTTCACAGTAAAGTACGCTTCATCACTTCAATGCGGGCGGACGTGGTAAGTCTCTCGTTTCACAAGAACCTTGGTGCCAGCCCCTGCGGCTGCAACCTCACTCAGTAATCGTATCATAACATCATCCACGAAATAACTTGTATTTTATGTTACATCGCACCGAGGGTAGAGCAGCGTCACGTGCCTTAATTAATCGAAATCCATTAGTGTGTTACATTGTACGACCACACGGTCACCACGTGTCTGTTCGGTTATGTGTTCAATAAAATAATCATCTTTCATATTACCAATAGTGCGTTCATTAATCCGGGCGTGCGCAGCGGCCATACAGCTCGCATTTCCCTATTATCTCACTGTGTGTTACCTCGAGCTCCCTAGGGTTATTAACCATGACCTGATCTCATGGCTCAACACTGAGCTGGCGCCCGGCACTTTCACCGCGCGCCCAACCGTCTCCCTTCCACAAGAGACGTACCGAGCGCACGTCATTTACTGGAACTTTTATTTAGTTCACCAAGAGTATTCACCACATTAGCAGCACCCCTCCTTCGGCTCAATTTACCGACTCCTGGGGTTTAATTACACTTGTAAGTTTTCGCACCGTTCTTGGCCTTTTTGTACACTAACGGCTGCTTGTAGGCCTTGTGAGTCTGGTCTGCTTTGATTTGCATTGTATACATGTAACTGTGTACACTATTCGGCAATACAATTTGCTTGAGTTTACCTAAACTTGTGAGTTCTCATTTAGTGTTGTTTATTCGGGTCATGGCCCGATCCAGGAAGTCATCGAGGCCTCAAGGAGGCATCCATCATTTATAAGGTTAAATGTAATACTAAGGCATGCTGGGGAGCCTGAATACCCCGGCTAAATATAATATTTTCCTGTAAATTTGTACAATGTGTGTCAAAGGATACAGCCACGTGGTCGTTCGGCCCACGATCCTGAGAACTGTGACTTCGTTTTCACCCAGTGACCTGGCGCTATATTGTGTAATAATCTGACTTTTCTTAACATAGTCGCTGGACAACGTCCGCATTACTATCCCCGACCGTTCAAGTAACGTCAAATTTGCTAAATCAGACTGCCATAAATTAATTTATATATTTTTTATTTATTTATTTATCTACAAACTAATTCCTTCAGTAAGCAATTTGCTCTGGGAATATGGGTGTCGTCACCTGTTACATACATATAAACATCGTAGACCAAAATTAAATAAAAAATAAAATAAAACATTAGTTCCAATATCTACAACATAATTTACAATATTGCATAGGGAGAATGGTGTCCTTGCCGAGAGTGTGCGCCACTCTACGAGGTAAATTAGTTACTTGATCTCATTAAAATAATGCTTGTAAAAATGTAAACATAAAACACTGAAACACACTTGTTTTTTTTATTATCCGTGCAGAGAGTTCAGATTTTTAATTATTCCTTATTTTATAAAATAATAACTATGTGAATATTAGAACTTTATAATACTTCACACTGAGATTATGTAAGAGGATGTGACACACTTTTATAAGTCCATAAGCGATCCATTACGCACATTGAAAAAAACAGAGGATGCATATGAAATAATTATATTTTACATGAGAAGTTTGTTTTTTTTTAAGTTCTGGGGCACTCAGTGGCTGGAACAGTCAATTTGAAATTAAATACTGAACACATTTCTCACATAGTGTTTATCTTTGCCATGAACATATTTACTCTTCAAAAAATACTTACTATACCTTAAAAAATACAACCATTGTATTATATGCCTGATTAAAATGCATGTGGCTTGCCAGTTATTCCACTACTATAATGTAATGCCATAAGAGCGAAGTAAACTAACATTTATCAGTGGGCACAAACTATGTTGAATTTTATCACACGGTTTCCTACTGGATTTCTATCGTAATTAAATTGTTTGCTCTACGGGTGTGCAGACAATACACTGGTTCACTTGGTGAGCCGGGCAAGGGAGTGGTCCATGTCAGGTTTATGGGAAGGAGGTAAGGCTTGGTTTACAATAGAAAAATTAATAATTTAATTGTGTGTATTTCTTGTGCAGAAGAACTGATAGTGTGTTAGATTATGTATCGGTTTCCACTGGAACCTAGCAGGTCGTGTGCATTGTAGGGGTTTCGATAAGCAAGAAAATAAATATGTATATTTTATATAGTAAGATAAATTTTTGAGGAGGCGACCATTCATAACACAGCAGTAGGTGTTTTTGGCGAGGAACTGTTATTTACATTTATGTTAGTATAAAAAATATTAAAAAAATTTATGTAAGCACACGTTTATGATTATATTTGTTTACAAAAATCCTTTTCTCTAATAGAAAATGTTGTGTTTGAAGTATGAATCTGGTTAAATATGGTTGTGATATGCGAGGTTAGGTTGGGGAACAAAAAGGTTTGGTGCCTGTTTCCATTGGATGAAATTAACTGCAAATAGAGAATTCGTATTTCTGTGTGCCACATCAGCACTTACTGCATAATTATTAAAACATAATTTTCTATTGCAAACCCAGCTTTTATATAGTCTACGATAAAGCTTAGAAAGAAAAATACACTGGCCAAGACTAATTATATAACACTGGGAACAACCGGAGAAGATATATCAAGGGCCAAACATTGACATCTCGTAACTGACATTTTTCTCAAAAAAAAATATTATTATGTAAAAATATACAGAAAAAATTATCCTATTTTCTGTCGAAAAATCACATGCAAATAAAATTTTTCTTCATTCGGCCAGAGAATAAACTACATGACACTACAGTAAGTGATATCAAGGAAACTAAATACCAAGCAGATGGGATCATCCAAGTTGACGTGAACCATGCATTCACAAGCTCCTTTGTACCCACTCTGACTGCCGTAGTCGTGTCACTACACCAGACACACCACACCGACGGCCTTGTGAGCACGAGTGAGTGTTCATAATTGCAACAGTGTTCATAATAGCATCAGTGTATTCAATCAGGGTATCTAATTGCATCACTGTTATTATTAATTGCATTAGTGTTCATAATTGCATTAGGTTATTTATTCCATGTTATTAATTGTATCAGTATATACAATTAATATAATAATTGTCATCATAAAAGACAGTCGACACAGCCACAGCCAGGGACATTTGACATTGTAAACTTGGCAAAACTGTGGCTGGTACAATGGAAACGTTTAGGATTAATATAATCATTTTTATTGTGTATTTGTATAAGGAAAAATTGTGCTGTCTTATGTTTATTTCATTCANTGTGCTGTATTATGTTTATTTCATTCATGTCACTTCCATCTCATAATCATTTTTTTTAGTGTATATTGTGCTTCATCGTTTCGCCGCTCGGCGTCGGCTGCGCTCAGGTAGCGGAAGCCGGTCCATGCTTCCCCCCAGTTCTCTTCGGCCCTTGAACGCATCAAGAAGTGAAAGTCTCTCGCTCCGCAAAGGCCCTCGGTGCCGACATCTTAAGTTGAACTCATATTCACTGCAATAGACTTCAATTCATGAACCGGATCATTTATTTTATTTGTTATAGCACCGAGGGGAGAGCAACTCATCGGAGAGTTTTAATGCAATCGCGTTTCACATTATGAAGCCACTAGTTCGCCATTGTTTTGATTCTCTGCCACATACTAGGTGTTTACCAAAGGATATTTTTAGNTTCCGGGCTGTTAAGGCCACGTTTTGTAATAAAGTTGTGTGTGTTCATTAAGCAATAAATAACTCCACAAGCATCGTAAGTATTTCATTGTAATTTAATTAAGGCATGCGAGGCGGCCTACAGCCTCGACATCGTATGTGACGGAGTGTTAACCAGAGTTCCCTAGGCTGTCGACCGAAACGACCATTATTTCATCAGCTCACCGCAGGTGTGTGTCGCTGGGCATGTATTTCCTACATCAACAGCTCTGTTAACACCACACGTCAAGTTGGCTTTCCCAACTAGGGACGAGCATTTCTCCGAGCCATTGCTTGACCACGTCAAAGTCAAGCTTGATTTTGATGCACCATTTATAGATCTTAGCAAGAGACCCAAGAAGTAAATTTGATGTCACCATTGTCATTGCCTAAAAAAATTTACAGGACCATTGTACATCAAGAAACATAAGTTGCATTAACTCCAGGAGTTGAAACATGTAATTCCAATAGTCTACAATACTTGTTTTGATTCTCTGCCACATACTAGGTGTTTACCAAAGGATATTTTTAGTGTATGTAATTTTTTAGTACTATCAACCTTTTAAGTAAGACGCATAGCTTTAAGTAATATATATTATAATCCATGCATTGTTGATAAAAATTGCAGTGTTTCCTTTGATGAAATTGTGTTATTTTATCCCAATAATATAACGTTACCAGAGCGGTCGGGGATAGTAATGCGGACGTCGTACGGCGATTATGTTAAGAAAAGTCAGAATATTACACAATCTTCCTATTTAGAATAGAATAGGCGCCAGCTCACTGGGTGAGCACGAATGTTTACATTTATTTATAGGTTAGTGTAAATTTTTATTCAAGTGCCTATAAACTTGGAAAGGTGGACTTCTAGGAAAGGATTCATATATAGTTTTTTTCAGATATTTTGTTTACATGTTTTACACTTACATTCACGAAAGGTACATTGGTAATGATGCAGTTTATGGGCTTTTCCTAAAATTTAATTTGCATGATGAAAGTGGTATATTTTGGTTTTATAGATTTTACAAATACTAGATCGTAGGTGCATAATGATCTAATTATCTTAGTACTTTTTTAAACTAAGAAATTGGTCGGTACTAGAACAGACTATGGGCCGTATGCAGAGATCTTCCTTTTTCACGAAGGCAGCCTTAATCAACTAGGAAGCCTNTTCCTTAAAGCAATTAAAACTCTGTTCTAGCTTCCATGGTTAGCAGTCTAAAATATTTCATCTAACAGTAGATCACATCGGTTACATAGAACTAATGCAATTAATTTTATGTGGTGTATATGATGGGAAAGGTGGACTTCTAGGAAAGGATTCATATATAGTTTTTTTCAGATATTTTGTTTACATGTTTTACACTTACATTCACGAAAGGTACATTGGTAATGATGCAGTTTATGGGCTTTTCCTAAAATTTAATTTGTATGATGAAAGTGGTATATTTTGGTTTTATAGATTTTACAAATACTAGATCGTAGGTGCATAATGATCTAATTATCTTAGTACTTTTTTAAACTAAGAAATTGGTCGGTACTAGAACAGACTATGGGCCGTATGCAGAGATCTTCCTTTTTCACGAAGGCAGCCTTAATCAACTAGGAAGCCTTCATTACTATGCAAGAACCTCCCTTAAGCGTAACTTATTGAAGGCTACCTTTAATTTAAGGGAAAGGAAGTGGCGAGAAATAAGGCTGCCCAATGCGTGCCTTTTAGTTTCCTTAAGCAAGAAGGAGGCCGAACCTTCGAAAATAACACCTGCTTAATAATTTGTAACATTCAATTACAGAGCAATTGTGATGTATGCTACTTGTAAATGATGAACATTTATTGTAATTATCATGTGGGAATAATTTTACTGCTTATTTTAACCTCTGAAAAATTAATGTGGTAATCCCATTTATGTTCAGTGTAATGTGTATGTAAACAACGGTTTTGTGTAGTGGTGATGATTGTGATGGAGTATGAAGTGCAGAGGCTATTTGAGGAAGATCATTTGGATTTACTTCAGCGTGTCGAGAATCGTTAACGTAATGAACGTCCTCGTCAGTATTTGCACGATGGCCAAAACCAGTGCGAATACTTTTCGGAAGTAGAGTTTGTGAAACGTTTTCGTTTCACGAAACTGTGCTTAGTACGTGAGCCAGATACAGGTGTTGGTGGAATAACGCTCTGAGAGGCCTCTTCTTGTGCACTCACTACCAGCGATTTACCAGAAGTAAGTTCATCACAATAGGCATTAGAGATGCAGCCTTCCTTGCTAGACTGTGGCATAATAGTTTCTACACAAGCGTCACCTTCTGCAGAAACTGTTGCGTCATAGTCTACCACATCATCCACGCAATGTAGTACACCACCCAAAGCTATTTCCAGCTCTGGATCTGTGACAGGATGGTTAACAAAAGGTCCTCCCCCAGTGGCCATTCGCTGTCTTGTGGCAAGAGCAAGGGTTTTCTTCCGCTTGGTTTTCTCATTGTCCCAGCATTTCTTCAGCTGGGCAGTGGTACACTGCAAAGTGTAACAAAACGTACATTACTTGAAAACAGTTATTACATACAATTATTTGGAGGGCAGACAACATACAAACAATACATAACTCTGTTTCAATTATCACTTAACGAAACTTACATAGAACTGTCTGTGTGCTATTTTCTGTGCTAAATGAATTGTAGCCCCAGCTTTAGCAAACATATGTCAAGTATGTGCTCGATTGGATAGTACACAAATAATAATAATAATANATAGAACTGTCTGTGTGCTATTTTCTGTGCTAAATCAATTGTAGCCCCAGCTTTAGCAAACATATGTCAAGTATGTGCTCGATTGGATAGTACACAAATAATAATAATAATAATAATGTACATTGTAATGTACGATATACATTATTTGACAAGCATCAAAGGTTTCTTACATGATGCAAACAGACTTATTTCACTGTGCCTAATTGTATACGTACAACTCAAAAGATCCTGTCAAATTACTTTTTCATGCATAATTAACATGTCAGCATTGTAATCATACATATTCACCCATTATTTTCAGGTTGCTTATGCCAACACACTGAGGTTGTGTTTGACATTCACGTGTATTACGGTTGTAAAATGTAGCTACAATTTGCTTACTTTCAGATGTTATTGCAAACCATTCGCTTCAAATTACTGATCTAACCTTGCTGTGGTATGAACATGCAAACAGCTGCTATTCTCCCGTATTAATGTATAGAATCATACAATTATGGTTAACAGAACATGAAACATTTCCGTAACACACGTAAGTACAAGCAATGCACTGTTTACCATTGTCTGTAAGGGTTAATATTTATATTACAGATGATACTGCTTATCAAACAAACGAACTAAAATGCAATACTTCCTTACCTTGGTAACATCAGGATGCGAATTGAATTGGCATTCTATTTGGAGCCATGCTTCCTTTTTGGCAGTCAGGTTACTGTAATCAGTTTTCTTATTTTCGATTACGTTCGCATAAGTACGAGCGAGCCCAAATAAAATGCTTCGTTCATTATTTTAAAAACGCTCAAACTTTCGACCTGATGCCATTTTTCAGATCAAAACAATATATCATTACCATAGACTACATAAAAACCTTTAGGTACACAAATTATTGCACTTCTTCTTATTGGCTGTTAACTATGATGTTTCCATGACGTCACTAAAGTTTTTGTATCTTCGGTACACCATCGGCCTTCCTCGCGAAAAGGACGAGACAAGCCTTTCCTTCAGTAAGGAAAGGAGCAACCAAGCCTTTTTGCATCTCTGCACGGTACTTTAAGAAAAGGAGCGCGGCCTTCCTTCTGGAAGATAGCCTTGAAGAACAAGAAAAGGAAGATCTCTGCATATGGCCCTATGTGTCTGTGATCCAGCAGTAATAATTGTTGACAGTAATATAATAGAAATACATTTTTTAGCGAAGGTAGCTTTAAGTAAAGCTGCAAATTTATTTAGCATAAATGGAATATATCTGAATAAAGATCCAGAAGGGCTTACCTGACACTTATAATACCATCTATACAATTATATAATTATCTGTTCATGTAGTTGGTAGGAACACATGTGATACTTAAGTTTCGTCCTGGAGTGCTTAACTACCCACCACCACCTGGTGGTCTCGGTCACACAATGTAATATTGGCAAGAGGGAAGTAGACTTTCTGGGTCACATCATAAGCTGAGAATTATGCACTTACAGAAAATTGCTGAGGCTGAACCCCTCGCTAATGGTATTTTGTGAGCCTGGAACATGAACCCGACGACATTTATTCACGGCAACATCTAAGACTCGCTGTATTTTATTTTAGCAATCACATGAACTAGCATAATGGACTGCATGGAAACGACATCGCTCACTTAGGTGTTTAGTGGTGACCTATTCAAGGGTGGGGGCCTTTTTTTATGTCAAATAGTAAAAGCTTATGGTTGTGAACTGCTTCGTAATAAACTTCCTTTTTGTTGACGATGTGTTTGAGGAGTGTGGCTGGCAAGTGCAAACACTGCTCTTTCCACACATGCAGACTTCACGATTACCCAACACCATGTGCGAATGTAAGGAAACTACTTAGAAGCACGTATGCATGCACATCTGCAGACTCCAGTTACCTGACACCATCTAGATGCAGACCTGTAAGTAACCATTTTGACAAGAACGTTTTTCGTACCTGAGTTCTTTCTTTTCGCCATTACCATTCCTTTTTATATATGTCTTGAGTTATTTAAATTAACACTTAAAATATTTCGTGCCATGGGTTTGCACAAATGATTTAATATAAATTATAATTTTGTTTTCATGGCTATTTATTTACATCAACATTTATATATATCTTTCTAAATCGTAAACACATATTATTCCTTTACATCTCTACTTATTTACATATTTTTGGTTATCATTTTTCTCATGCCTCCCTATTGCTTTTCCTCAAACATGTACATAAAAATGTGTTTCTGGACACTTTGTGCCACCAACATGCTTACACTTTGCAAATTCAAAAATAATTTTCGGTTCTCATCACCATTTTGTTTATTTTTCTTTAGCACTCTGCACCATCACGCCTCCACACTGTCAATATTTTATTCACATCCACTGTTCTTCCCCATCTCCCCATCCTCATCCGGCGAGTTGGTCTTTACCTAGCACGGCAGGCTGCGACAAGTCGTGGTCCGCTTGACAAACGGAACCATGTTGGCTTCTTCGTCCAGTAGGATTCTATGCGTCTCGCCATCACATTCTACACTGAAGTGAAGCACTGTTCCTTGGTCCCTTTGTCGTATCTAGTAGTCTCTGTGCAATTCCAACAGTTTGACGTGTGACGTAATTAGGAAATTAGAAGCGGCCCTGTCACCAACACCCCCCCCCCCCC
>NQII01002607.1:172538-184738 GCA_002778355.1 Clitarchus hookeri | reverse complement strand
CCCCCCCCGACAGCTTAAGCCAGTGAAGGGACTTCTGACATGTGTCGCTCGTTCACATGTGTCGGTCGAAGTCAAGCCGGGATGATGTAACGTGGCCAGGCCCTTCCACATGTCATTCCTGCAGCACAGGCCTTCCACCCTCGTCTCCTACTCCCCCCTAGCAAGCCCTGTGAAATTTGTAAACGCCAAGATATCACGAGATAGTCATGCATATTCCGCCTGAAGTTAAAAACACGCACCGAGAAACAGCTGACACGCTTGGAAAGTGTTGCCAAGAATCCTCCCCACACACACGGTCCCTCGCCGAGATGTGGTAGGGTAGTAAGCAGTCAATTACTACCCTATGCCGAGAACGGGAGCGAGTGGTGAGCTCCAATGAGGGGCGCCACGTCGAGAGGAAGCCAGCTGCGTGTAACAAGCCAACCACAGAGGGCCTTTAACATGGCAATCCAGCTCACCAGACCTCATCATCTGCTGGAATGTATCTGGGCCATCCAACTCACCAGACCTCAACCACTGGAACAACTGCCATGCAACATGTGCAGATAAGTAACCCTGTTGTCACTCAGGGACCTGTCCTGTCACGTAATGGCCCTACAGCATCGGAAACGTAGCCAGAACATTGTAACCAGCCCTTCAGGCCTGAACTCGCAGAGCGTTAATGTATGAGTAAATTCTCGTCCAAGGTGTCACGAAAGTATGTATAAAGTCCCGCAATGGTGCCGGGAATGTGTAAGTAAATTCCCGTTAATAAACCTGTTAAAACTAAGAAGTCGTTATGAAGTCATTGTGTGATATACCCTCACCCTCAAGGCGCCTATAGTCTGTGCCACTGAACATTAACTGTAGACCCTACGAACCATTCTGTACACCACAGATGGGGAGTAGTGTAAAGTTCATCGGTGCTGCATGGTAGGGTTACATCCGGCCTCATGTTGTACACTGCACAGGTTAGAACCATCGCACCAGATTCTATTCATAAAATAAACTTTTGAGTTGCCTTCAGAGTTCATTGATGCTCGGATTGTATGCAGGCATCAATGTGTAGTAGAAGAAGGCATGATTCCCACCAACAATGGCTTCTATGTTTTTCACGGCATTCACGTACCATGAGTAGCCCCGCCAGTACTCCACACGACATAACCCTGGGATGGTATTGGGATAAAACTTCACCATACCTGACTCGAAAGAGCTGGTGTACATCACCTCATGCATTGATAACCGTAAAGTTGATGCGATGTGAGTAGCTTTGGTGGGCATCAACCAACTGCTACAAGTGCCGATAGTGGTCTGCGTGGAGCCCTCACATGCTGGAAGCCAAACATCGTATGTTGTTGAGGTGAGTGGGTGCCAGGTGGAGCTGGTGCTGGATCGAAGATGTGATGTGATCATCTGTGTGAGGTCGGTGATGGCCTCGTGTACAGAGTTGTTCATGTTTTCACTCTGCAGACTCTTCTTTGATGGATGCGGTGCTGTGGACATTGAAGATGATGGTCGGTGACGAATATGCAACTAAGGTGTTGGCTGTGATGGGGGTGGCTTCTGCTTCACGACATCGCTCCTTGCATGAAGTGCGGGAATGAGGAGTGTCTGGAAATGATGTGGAGCAACCCTCGAAGCACTGTCTGCATGGTAGACAGTCGCGATTATATTCGTCCTGCTGCAGGTAGGCCAGAAGTCTCTCGTACATGTGCCAAACTTACTTATGTGCGTATGTCGGCAGGAACTCCCGTACACGACGATCTTTGAAATTATTTTCTGTCCTCTGGGAATGCACACAAACATTTTCTAAAACTCCATACGAAAAATAAACTGTATACTCTAAGGCGAGCAGGTGAGAACAACGGCAGCAACAGGCAGAAGACTGGGTACAGTGGCCTTTTATATGCTGGTATATGCATGCAATGGAGGGGTAAGAGGTGGTTTGTTGCCGGGGATTGGTGGGGATGGGGATGGGAAGTGTGCGATATGGGTGAGTTCTGGTGGTAGATGCTGAAAACATGAGTTACCAGTGCACTGCAGGGGGCACTGTCGATGAAGGGAGGTGATGGCTGGTTTACGAGGGTGTTGGGGGATCTGTACGTAGCGGAGGATTTCGTATAAAAACGATTGATTGGTCGAGCTATGATGAGTAATTGGTGGAGTGGGGCAACTATTAGATATATTTACAATACATAAGGCTATGGAAATGGAAATGTTCTTGTCTGAAGCATTACCGCCGCATGTTCATCTTTGTGGAATCGGGGATCCGTGATATAGGAGATGAGATTATTTTCTGTCAGGTATTCCGAATATCACAATGGATTCAAGCCACCATATATCAAGCTGTGCATTTTTTCAGTGTTCCGGCATGCTTGGTGAGACATTTTTCTATTAATGCAGAACGGCAAATTTTATTTTCATTTGCGGTGTCTGGTGCTTGAATTTTTATTTCTCAGTAAGCATTACACATTTCGGGCGAGGAGCCTCGTGGCAGTCACGATGTGTTTCGCAGCCCATTTTACATTTTACTGTATCTTGCATACATACCAGGCATGGAGGGTTCGTGTGCTGTACATGTACCGGTGTCGTAGACATGATGTTTTGCATGTGAAGGTGGGAAACAGAACACTATTGCTTAGTACGCAGTTTTTTTTCCGCTCGCACATGTAATATCATGGACGGAATATGCGAGCTGAGTTTCGATACCGGCATTGACTATACATAAGACTGCAATATCAAGTAGATCTCTACTAATGCTAGACAACTAATCATTCAACATTACATTTTTTACCTTGTATATAGTCCTGCTATTTTGTGATATAATCATGTTATGCTGCCGTATAGTCCTACTTACAACTATCACTGAAAATGAAGCTAGGGTAATCTGCTTAGGTGTTATACTTCCAGGAATTCCTCCGTCTCATGCAAACAAAGTTTAACCGAATAGAGAAAATTATACAAAAGGCACAGCGCACCGCATTATTGCGCACTGAGTGTGATAATATTTTGCATAAGAACTATTTCTTTCTATGTATTACCAACACATGTATTTTTACACTGGTTTTATTAATATTAATTATAAACTAAATATTACAACTTATACATTAAAGTTTAGTCTAACGAACAAGAAGATACTTTTATTTTGACAGAAGTATAAAACACTTGTGATATATGCCATATTTAGGAAACAATCAGTCATAGAAAAGGCAATTTTTCAAATAATAAAATAAAATAAATAAAATAATTTAAATAAAACCGTTTCTCTATTTTGGGTACACAAATAAGAGTTCTCCGATGCTTGGATTACGAGAGGAAACAAACTTCGCACATAATCAATAACATTTAAGATAGTGCTATAACATTTTTTTTTCAACATCGGCTGATTTCCACGCTTTGTGACTGATAGCCTAGTGTTGTGCTTAGTTTAATAACATCTATAAGATGAAACATGCAGGGATTTCAGCAGCAATTAAAACAATACCTCACTAACAACGAATGAAACCCCTACATGAAGATTACCATAAAGAACTTATTTACACAGAGTCAAATATTAAGTATGTAGAATAATCCCACGGTCTGGGTCGCTGTAGCAAAAATATATATTCGACAAGAACGAGCTAAGGTGATGAGTTTGGCAAAATTTGCAGCATGTCGTAAAAAATGGTAACTTATAGTTTAGTCTGTTTAAAAGCCAAGAAAGACTCTAATAATTTGTGTTGTGAGTGGGCTAAACGTTAAAATAAGTACTTTTTCTCATCGTAGGTTTTAAAACCGTACTTAAAATAATTTCATTTTGTACGTTTCCTACTTCCACGAGTGGATCGTTTTAATTAAAAGAATTGTTTTCAAAATACACAATTAGGTAATAGTAGATGNTAATAATTTGTGTTGTGAGTGGGCTAAACGTTAAAATAAGTACTTTTTCTCATCGTAGGTTTTAAAACCGTACTTAAAATAATTTCATTTTGTATGTTTCCTACTTCCACGAGTGGATCGTTTTAATTAAAAGAATTGTTTTCAAAATACACAATTAGGTAATAGTAGATGGAAAATGAGAGTTCTAGGACAGAGGAGTGAGGAGTCTGAACTCGGAGCCATATGGCATCTGGCAGAGGACAAGAGGTGACCTTTGACATTGATAATTGACATAAAAAACACTTAAAATTTCCCATTTCCCCTGAAAAACATTCAAAATATCTAGAATCTCCCTCAAAATTTCCCATTTTTCCTTCTAAATCTACAAAATCTCCTGCAAAAGAGTTTCCTTGCCCAAAATGTTATGAGTCACTCAATCTAAAAATAGCATGACCTTGTTTCAAGAATGTTCCACTTCATGCTCTGACATTCTGCCTACTATGCTCTATCATTCCTTCCTGCCTCTGACATCATCTATGTCGATGAACGACATACCCTAGTCGAGTAAGCCACCGGTACATGGGTGCCAGCGTATGTTTAAGTGATGTATACATAAAAAATATATGCAAATTATTATTTCCCCAAATTTTGTAGGCATGGGTATGTATATACGAGAGGTATGGGTTCATTATGTTAACTCCTGCATGAGGGATGTTGACAAGGCACTGAAAATAACTTTTCATTGTTTTTATCACTACAACCAGTGGTCTGAATTATTTATTAATATAAATTAGAAATTGTAAATAAATGTGTATTCGAGAGATAATGCAATATATAATAAGTGCGAGATGACAACTTATTTTGGGAATGATGGTTCACTTATAAAATGGATCATACCAGCAATGAGATGTTTCACATGGTTATGCAAACCATGCTAAGTACTATCTTATTTTAGTTATTATAATCATTTACTTAATACTTGTATGTATAAATAATAGTAAATAAATAAGTTTTTTTCTCTGTAGGATAGCAAATGATACAGCAGCAGAGTCTTTTCCACACATTAAAAGTGCATGCTACATCCTGTGGCGAGCAATACCGTTAACTTCCAGTATTTTGGTCTCAACAACACATTTCAATGACAAATTTACCACAGACCAGGAAGTCGGTGCAAGAGCTTGCCTACACATTGCAGTAATCAATCCTGACTATATTATTTTTTATAAATATACCATGATTTTTTCATTTAAAGTGCCCGAATTAAAAATATTATGTAACATTTATTTTCCAAGCACTTGTAAAACAGTTTTCTTTATACTTGTGCATATAAAAAATTGGCAGTAAACACATTAAGTAATTTTAAAAGTCAAATTTATTTAAACAGTAACTTATTACAAATACATATATTCTTGAACAATAATGCATTTAATAGTTTCTTCAATGATGGTCTTCTTCGGGTGGAAGTCCCACATTGTCTGTTGTCCTCACCTTTACTGCACACATGCACTTGGTCCCTAGCACGAGGCCTAAAACCAAGCTCATGCATACAGTTCCCCGGACGTTGGAACCGGGGCTACGAAACATACACTTGCAGAGGCAATATGGATATTTGTGTTTTCCTTATACATAATTTTTAATTTTTTTATTTGAAATATAAGAATTTTCAGTTTTTTAAACTTCTCTCGGCTATCTTGCAAGTGCATGTTACATAAGTGGTTTACAATGTTGTAGACATTAAAACCACAATACCTAAAAAAAAATCAGAGCGGACAAAGGACCGCACAACAGCCAAAGAAGAAGGGTAAAGTAGATAGATAGAGGAAAAAATATAAGTTGGGGATATCCCATAAATGAAGAAGAAAAGCAAGTACGATACTACCACCAGTAATTGCAGTGCATATGTGCTTGACATGAATACCATTTCACATTCACAACTCAGGATAGGTGTTGAAACCCCCCAGGTAATAGCTATAATCCCCAGATCGAAGTCTCAACATAGATGACAAATCTTTGTACATGAGAAAAATTGTGGTGATGGCATAGTAGTCTCATCATAAAAAACTAAAACAATGCTCCAGGATATAGTGGCGACACACCTGACAAGATGATGCCATGTATGGACTACAGTGTGCCACCAGTCATCAGCAACACACCCAGCAAGACGATGTCTTGCACGGGCTACAGTGTGCTGCTGGAAAAAATAACTTAAAAGCAATAACATTCTACTATTAAAATTTAGACATTTAGATCAATTGTGAGAAAAATATAGATGCGGGTATGGAGTAATCTCTGCTTCAACATGACTGGGGATAGGTGTTTGCATATCATAATGTTGGTCTCAATAAAAAATAATTAAATCGCTCTATATAACCATAGGGTAGAGTATGCGCACAATCATCCATTAATTGTTTTTTATCATCCATCCAGGATAATGCTAACTTATTACTACACTCGGTATATACCTGATAATGATGCGATCTGATAGTATTTACATGAACTCTTATTTGTGTTTGTTGCACTAATACATTCATGTGATCATTAAATGTTAACTTATATTTTATGGTAGATTTATGGATACCTTTAGCCTTTTTGATAGTTTTGCTGATGTATTTGTACCTATACAATTTAACTCAGACCAAAAAATTCATACATCTCATCCCCACCACAGTCATCCTTAAATTTGTCCACCACTTTCTTGTTAGTGGGTGAATAGCATGGGTGAGTGAGGGGATAGGCACTCGTATCAAAGTCAATCTTGAATGCTGGGTCTGAGGCTAAATCCTAGTGAAAGTCCATCATTTAGATTTCATAAATAAATCTGTTGGTGTCCATATATGGCAACTGAATTTTTTCATTAAATTTCTTCATCATGATATCATAGTGGAAGCGATACATCAAGGACTTTGATAAGTCTAGTACTGCAAATCCTGCATAGATGGACTTGTCGAATTGAATACATTTTTGTTCATTTTCATGAATGATAGATTTTAATAATAATTTATCCCGTTCTTAAAATATGATTTTTAAATCAGTTTTGTAATTCTCTTTTCCATGCATACCATTTACATGTTTTGCCTCTTCCTTTTATATTTCGTCAGCTTGCCAAACATTGCATTGTTGGCCAGCTTGAAGAAATTTTTCTGAAGTCATTAGCAGCAGCTTGGTGCTTTTCGGTAATCATATCAATGTAAGGTTTCAATAATGCCTTTTGATTATATTGCCAAATTCGATGAATTTTCTTTATTTGTAGGCCGTGCTCAACTGCTTGTTTCAAATGTACATAGTGCACTATATAATTGTTATTATCTGCCAGAGTTGTCATTAATTTGGTCTGCTTGGTGAGGGGGCGCTCTTTAATGGGGAGAAATAGAAATGATAAATCTGTATGGTCTTTGTGCAGACTGGCAGGGTACTGTACATCCCCCTCCAGTATGTAGCCTACATTGCCATTTTCCGGCACAGCCATCGCCTCCAGGTTGGTGCTCGCCCATTGAAATGCAGAATATGGAAAGGGTAATGACATTGCTCAACCATATAAATTGTTGGTATCTACATACTGGAGGTATGTTGAGAGTTTTTCTGCATCATGTGTGGTAAAAGCATATCTGTTATTTGCTCTACAATGATGTTTAACACACTGAGCTACGCCACCCTGGATACCAGCCTCGATGAATAGGTAAATTTCATAGTCGGTAAGCAGTTATAATTCCACATTTGTCTTTTTCAACATGGCATCAAAGGAACATCCGAGAGCACTCATATAAAGACCACAGTCCAAGTCATGTGTTCAGACATAGCCCCCGGAAAGTCTCAAAATGTCAGTGAGAAGCAAGCAGGTAGATGTCGGAATATTCTCCCAGTGTGCAAGATCTAAGTTTCCTCCATACATTTTTTGCATGGGCGTAGTCCTCGTCACTAATATCACTGTTAGTGAGTCGGTTGTGGAAGACTTCCTTGTGGGCAGCTGTATCTCTTCTAACTTCTCCCATGAGTCAACATAGCCGTAAGGAATGATACCCTTTCTTACAACTAGCCACATTTCTTCAGTGCTGAAAAATTTCTTCCTAGTTTTAAATTCGGAGGCAGGCAGATTCGGTGCGAGAGTAGCGAGACTGGCAGACATGAATCTGTATATATCTACTGATTGAGTACTGAATTTGTCCCCAATTGACCTACTGAATGTTATAAATTTTTCCTCTGATTTTGGGATGATTAAAATATATTTTGTGTCATATGCAAGTTCTTTTATGATGAAATGTTCGTCATAGCCAAGATTATGGAACAGTACTGATAATTTTTTAGGGCGACGATGAAGCATATTACATTCATTGCAGGCTGACCCAATATAGTTGCTGGTAAGGTGGTCATGGTCGTGGACTTTGGGGTTCTTCTTCGTGAAGGATGTGAAGCAGAAGCAGCAGGTGTTGACTAGATGACATGCAGACCTTTCATTAGGTGTCAAGGTCTCATTGGTTTTGATGCACTATATATCTCCTGAAACTCTTCAGCAATTTTCACAATTTCGGACATGAAGTTTTTGGCTGCATTTTCTTCTCTGCGGATAATAGGCTTTTCATTCAAACCTGATGTTTTTGATGCTGGTATGACACTGTTGTCCACACATATATAAATTCCATAACTGCATGGCTCATGTTTCTGGTAGGCCATCATGTATGATTGCTTGGGATCAGGTTCGCAGGATGTAACACGCTTCAGTATGTCTTCAAAATCTCCATAAATTACTATTGGAACCTTAGTCATATTGTAATAATTCTTAAATTTCATAACTGGAGGCATGTTATTCGATGTTGACTGAGGCATCTCTATTCTCGCAGGAGCATGAGGCTTACAATATCTCAAGTGCTTCTTAAGAGTTTCCTCTCCAGTGAGGCCATTAATGCGGATAATTAAATTATAGTATGTGAGACCCTTTTGCATACATATATATCCATTATGCCATATCAGCTGTGAATGTATCAGTCTAGAGAAATTGGTAATTAAGGTGCAGAGATTGTTGCTGCCATCTGTTAAAAATAGCAAGTTGAAACGTTAAGGTTTTTCCTCATTGCATGTACATATGAGCACCACCTTCTCATCTTCGAGTGAATAAATATTCACAGAAACCCCAGAGGGTTATTTCTCTCAAACAGGAGTTGGCTCAGAGGTGTGAGGAACTCGAGTCCGCTGAAATTAAATTTACCTTCCAAGATATTATATCTCTTGTTTACACATTCTGGGTGTGCTCCTTCAACAAATCTCGACAGGATAGCCCACTTGAAGCATTCTTGATATTTGTTCTGGGGATTAATTACTGCCTTCCTAGCCTTGATGATTGTTGGTAAACCGATGTAGGATGAAGCTCTAAGTGGATCAAGCTTATCGATCCTTACCTAAAGACATTTTACAGAGGTGAGGGTCCTGCCGCTTCCTTTCCCCTGGTATTCTTCTTCTTTCTTGCAGATCTTTTCGATGGTAGCCATCACAGCATCTCCAATATCATCATAGTAAAATTATATTCTCTTTTTTTCACTCAACATAACAAACCTACAAATTATTTGGTTTCAAAACAACATCAAGTTATTTTGCAATTCTCCATTACTTATATAGTTTTTTTCTTTACAGTGCTTCTAATATGTCTTTAAAAATTTGTCTCAGAAAATCTTTCACACATGTTATTGGTACTGGCGAGTCTGTTGTGATTGTGATAGTACCTATGCTAGTCACGACATCCACTAATGATGGGAAACACAACTGAGCTAACTCTTCGCCAAGTTCTGGCATGGATGGAAGTGCTGGTTTCTTCTTGCGAGAGATTCCAGGTTCGGTTACGCTGACAGTCTTACGTTTGCTGCTGCTTGATAGTTTTTGAACTGATGCATTCACAGAAGCTGGCAACAGGTCTCTAGATGAAATGTCGATCATGATTGACAATTGGCTCGCAGATGGAATTGACTTGGTCACCACACAGTCTGAAGCATGCAAAGGCTTGTCATTTTGATTTTTGGCAAATGCAATAACTTCTCCAGGAGAACTCGGCAGCTTGGTTTCCGGTCACATGTAGAATGCATAACACTGCCCATACCACCTTCAGCCCTTAATCTGCTAGCATGGCTCAAAAATGGCGGCTCGTGAGCATACAGTGTATGATACAGCCCATCACATCCCTCTGTAAATGCTCTCAGTTAGCCTCCTATCCAGTAAGAATATGTTACTCTGCTTAAACCAGGTTCCATGCTGACACAATTGTTAGCAGGGTGGAATGTTGCCATCTTGCCTAGCCAATGGTCAACAATGAACTGGATGCAGGAAAGCTTTGTTTCATGATATGAGAAGTATGAAATCATAGTTGTAATTTTTAAATATATGCAAGTAGTAGCAGAATTCTATAAATGAGGTTACAGAACGCTTCTATGCATTTACATCTGCTTCTGCATATAATTTGACTCTCTGTGGTCACACTGTCATAATCACTGATGTTGGGTTCCATAGCTCAGGGTTCTGGGTTGATGGCTGTGTGCAGTAACCAGAATTAAAATTATATTGCCAGGTAGACTTCACACGTTAAAGGCAATCACATGGTTTCCGATGTTACTTTTCCATTGTCTAAAAATGTTGTGGGCTGCTCACACTTACAAAACTCAGTTCATCTTGTAGTGATGTCACTGCCGAGCCGACGAAGTTCATATGTGATTTTCTGCGAACCCCAATGCTGTCTATGCTGCTCTTCACTTGCTTGCGACAACAGACGGCTTGTAGAAGTGAAAAATTGGCAGTCATGGCGTTGATAATATAGTGTACAAGCAATTAAATTGCATATTACTGAAATTACAGTCATACACTTATCTTCAACATAACAGTTTACCCAGTGTTCGAATCCATTGCATGCTATTACTTGTTCTGGTAAGTCTGCTGGCCTAAAATTAACTCTATTATAACCGATGGTCACATCCTTATACTTGTTAATATCCAGTGGATCAAAATTCAAGTAAATCATTTTGACTGCTGTGTAGGAAGGCCGAAGTTCAACTGAAGTATTTTCTTCTAGACTGAGGTATTATCATGTGCAAAAATTCGAGCATGCGAACGTTTCCAATAAGTTTCATACCAGGGTACATTGCCACCATCTGGTTAAGAACTTGCAGGCCAGTATCTTCAATAAACTGCACATAGCATTTTGGTAAATGTACTCTGAATTCACTATTTTAATTTTACCAATCGCGTAATGCTCTTCACCATCATATCAATCAGCTTCTTGTATTATGCAACATTATTTTTTTTATATAAGCTCAAACATGATGATTAACATTCTGTGCATCCAAGGAAGCTGTAGGTGGATCAAAGTATACTTTTTTTTTCTTCCCTCCTGCTGCCGAAGAAGTATCACACTCCACGAAAAGTCTAACATGTGTGCATTTTTTCCATTGCCGATGGACTTCATACAACTGTAAGTTTAAGTATGAACTGCTAACCAGATTACAGTTTATCCTCATAACATTCACCGGCAAAATATTTACCGGCAGGAACGATTCATGCACTTTACCTGCCTCATGTATTTTTTTCTCGAAACCTAGCATGGAAGCTAGTGGACGTGTTATGTGAAATCAATGTTTTCACTGCAAATCATTTCACTCTTCAAAGTATTGGGGTTGCCTCGAAGAAGCAACATTACATCAGGCTGTAGCGAGCATTTCAGGAATATAGCAATGTATTCTATCTCGTAGGAGCCGATTGGTTAATACACTTTGCCTCAGGATCCATTGTCTGCTCGAACATAACGGAACATAAAGCTGAAGTTCACATTTGGGACTGATAAATATATCTGGAAATCGATTAGTGTCAGTGACCAGGAACCATCTAATTTAAGTGCAAGGAAATGCGTGGAGCGAAGCTCTGAGCTCTTTCCCGAGAAGACCAGAGTTATAGACATGACTGATGCGAGGATGCTATCTGCATGCCTTTAAAAGAAATCACATTATTCGCTTAAGAAGCGAATGCACAAGTTTCCCTCAATTCCACTCGCTCGGCAGGTGCTCGACATTGTAATTATATCTCAGTTTCACACCGTGCAAATACTCTCTCAACTCAAATCGTAGACGAAATGCTCGGCTCTGTTTCCATTTTTTTTTGTATGAAACTCAGTGCGGGCCTGGACCTCTGATGTTATCTAAATTTAATACTGCCGACTCATGTTTAGGTTTCCGTGGTAGTCCATCACTCATGTATACACCATGGAAATTTGGTATTTTTAACTTGAGAGCAAACTAATTCAACTCAATGTTTATAAGGAGGCGTTTAAGCAATGACTTTGTCGTGTGACGGTTTAGGGATAGTAGAGCGCGCTGGCCCACAACCCCCCCCCCTCC
>NQII01002607.1:147005-172499 GCA_002778355.1 Clitarchus hookeri | reverse complement strand
CCGTACGCCTCTAGCCTGCCGGGAGATCTGTGGAGCGCAGGGATTTCTCGAGATATCAGCAAATTATCATGTGTATTTCGCCTAAACTCAAAATATACGCACCACGGAAGGAATAGCTGACGAGCTGAATTGGTGCAGAGAACACCCCCCTCTTAGCTAACCACAGGACAAGGTGGAAAAGCCCCGAAAAAGTAGCTGACNGAACACCCCCCTCTTAGCTAACCACAGGACAAGGTGGAAAAGCCCCGAAAAAGTAGCTGACAAGAGTAAACTAGGGTCGAGGTACTACCTCCCCCCCTCGGCCCATCCAAACCTTCAGAAACCAGGACACATGTTTTGAAAGGCATTGTTCTGCGTCATACCACTCCACCCCCTTCACCACATCTCCCCCACAAGGCGCCATGTGCCGACAATTAAGACTGGAGGCTTGCAAGTATAAAAACCCCATTTAGAGAGTAGTGGGATTGCCAGTTGATTACTACTGCCCAGAGTAGGAGGTCAGTCCGAGAATTATTACCGCCAGAGACATTAGTTCTAGAGAGCAGTGAGTCGAAGATCACCGAGCAGAGAGTTAGGTCAGGGGTTTGGACCCCTGGCCACGTCAGTACGTCAGTAGAACAGCAGTCCAGTGAGACGGCAGCACCTACAGGCCTTTGCCAAAGGCCGCCCATCGCCGGAGATCACCCACCACAGCTGACAGCACCCGCAGCAAGAGCTAAGTATACAATCACTGTCAAAAGAAGCCCCCCTCCATCAAGAAGTCGTTAGCAGTCAATCCGAGTAACCAAATTATCACAGTACCACACCTCTCCAGTGGTGATGTATTTCATTTGTGTTGAATTCGAGACAATATATTCGTCCTTCAAAATACAACGGTAAAATACTAAATTATTACAAACCCCTTAACCTTCAGGCGTCATATAGTCGGTGCCTGGGGACATTAACAACGACACTATAAGCCAATCTGTCTTTCACAGAGGCGATATAGCGTCAAGTAAAGCGGCTTCCCAACTGTGGGGCCTAAATACGTCAAGTTAAAGTGGCGCCCGGACGTGGGGCGCAACGCTAGTTAGAGTATCATACATCAAGTTAATTTGGCGCACAACTGTGGGGCCTACATACATCAAGTTAAATTGGCTCCCAACTGTGGGGCGTACACAGCCTAGCATCAACTTCAAGATAGACTTTTTGTCCCTTTCGCTTGACTTTTCGTTTTTTTTCTTTGGCCTCCACCGACTATCGGATACTGTCTCAAGTACAGACCTTTGCCATTTTTTTTTACCGATTGCTAGTGACTCCAGCTTTTGGTTGTGTCGAATCGCTTCGGCCAACTGCTTACCTTGTTCTTTAGCACTGTTTACTGCCCTGGCTATACTACTACCACCTCTGATAAGACCTCCGATAGCACCCAGTATCGGCAGAACGAAAGGTAGAAAACCTTTTCTTCCCTCCCATTCTATGCTTTTCTCCGAGTTCTCCTTTCATTTTTCTTATGGTTGAATTTGGTTTTCATTATTTGGAAACACATCACGTAGCTAGACATTCACTAAATTTGGACTGAGGTGTTTTGCAATCTTCTTGGTTGTGTCGGCGAGAACAGCATCAGCAGCGTGTCTGTCGCTCAAGTTGTTACTGCTCGCATAAGCAATATCGTGGTCCTTACATGCTTCGTCCAAAACATCAATACCTCTGTCACCAAGTGCAAGCCTTTTAGCAAGCTTCGTGTCCGCCCTGCAATATTCGTAATCGGGAATGTGCAGCTCGAATAGAAGCTTGTTTATTAGAGCGAATTCATAAGTCCACGTTCACTTTTGGTCTTACCCCTACGAGGCATTACAACAGACTGACCACCGACACACTAGGCAGCTCCTGTATACATTTTTTGGAGAATGGCCAGCCACTCCCCCCCCCCCAAACTTTGATATGGTCACTGTATAAGTACCAACAATTTGCATGTTTTCTATATCAGTCAAATGGAGATTGTCAAGCAGCACATATGTCTCCCAGTGCATATCATCGCTGAGGATGAAGCTACGTCCCAGGAATCATGTCATGGTTCTCTGTTGCCAAATACCATACGATATCTAATTTGTGGACCCTCTAATTGTGGCAAAACATGTGTGCTTCTGAGTTTACTGGAAGAGACCAATGGTCTTAGGTTAGAGAATGTGTACCTATACTCCAAATCGCTTCAACAACTAAAGTACAAGCGACTTGCTCGGATTCTAGAAGCTGTGGGTGGCCTACAGTAATTCCATGCATCGATTATGAGGATGTGATTCCTCTCGATAAGACTAAACCAAACTCCGTGTTTGTTTTCGATAATGTGGCATGTGAGAAGCAGACCTGTACACAGGAATATTTCAGTATGAGTAGACATGCGTTGGTGGATTGTTTTTACCTCTGTCAAACTTATTCTTTCATATATAAAAAAACAACATCAAGTTGACTTCCATACGATGTACTGTTACTTCTACATATTGTGCACCTCGGCCTACAGCAGCATTTCATCCAAAACCGAAGACTGCACCTACATGGTAAAATGATATATAAACAGTTTCCATTCCTTTTTTGTATTTAGTACAATGGTGGACCCTGCTGATGAGTTACGTCGCATTATCTAAAATGCGAATGGAAAATATTTGTTGGCCAAGCGAGCACGTTTGGAATGTGACATGGTTCTGGGAGATGCATTCAAACCACTCACATCTCGACTTGATAATTTGCAACCTGTATTTTTACCTGTCGCATTGAAGAAAGAACTTGATGAAGCCATACAGCACCCACGGAGAAAATGAAAGCGTAAACTGGATGTGCGGATGAAGACGATAATCCATTGTCAGTTTTTAAGCGTAAAAATATCGAGCTAATACTCGAAATGACCATTCTAATGGTTACCTTGCGATTTATTAGCCTCGGTTCAATGATAGAACATATGAAGTTTACAAACGAAATAAAAATGGCTTCTGGGAAACAAGGAAAATGTTTTCCTTCCAAATGGTGAAATTCAAGTCGGAAATGAATCTCTGCATGTAGTCCCTGGGCTTTACGAATTACTCTTCAAGATATAACCTAATACGTATTCACAAGCTGCATTGCGACAGTACAAGATGTTACTCAAACTAATGAGTGCACATTTAAAAGATAACGGCCCATCGAGCTATGAGTATAAGGATACTGATCTTGCAAAATTCAGCATTTTTTCACGTATGTTTACAGAGGTAAATGTACCGTCTGGTTCTGGTCTGCTGGCAAAAATTGAAGCTGAAAATCATCTAGAGTATGCCTATTGGGATTATGTTAACGAACTTGTTGATATATTGAGGCTGCTGATAGCTTCACAAAGAGCTGGAAATAATTCCCACACAAACGAAATTACTAATATTATGGAGGAATTGCGTGAAGGAGGCTACATTCGATGATTAGGGAAGAAATCGCTAGCGAACTGCACAAGCCTGCTACATGGAATTATCCAAGATGCGAATGATGGTGTTTGGATTGCATGATTTATACCAGGCAGATTTGGTCATAATGATTCCATATGCCCGTGTGAATAAAGGATTCAAGTATATGCTGACTGATTGAATCCTATAGCAAGTTCGCCTTTTCTGTACCAGTCAAAACCAAACGAGGTTAAAGATGTTGCGAAAGCGATGGAACTCTTTTTGGGTGACAAAGGCCCACCAAAAAATTTGCAAACTGATCTTGGACATGAGTTCTATAATCCAGAATTCCGGTGACTAAACAAGAAACACAAGATCAATCATTATTCTACACAAAGTGGTATGAAGTGGCCTGTTGTCGAAAGGTATAATCGTACTTAACAGCGATGTGGATACAGTTCTCAGCACAAGGAAGCTACAAATGGTTGAGAATATTACGAGAACTGGTTTCCGGGCACAACCACATAACACACCGTAAAATAGGTAGTGTCCAATCGACGATAAAGACAACTCGTTTCTACAAACAGTTTACAAAAATGAGAAAAAAATTATTGACAGATGGAAGCCAAAAGCTAATGTTGAAACTATGTACGCATTTTAAAAATGAAAGGGACACATTTGGCAAATTATATGCACAGAACTGGTTAAACGAATTTAACAAAGTCGTCAAAATTCAATATTATGAACCTCGTACCTACTATCGCGAAGACCTGGATGACCAAGCTATTCGGGGCGGCTTTTACAGTGAGGAAATACACCCCACAAAATTTCCCGACACTTATCTTGTAGAAAAAGTTTGGAAACGCAAAGGCAATAAAATCTACGTTTGTTGAAATAAATCTTATAAAATTACACCAGAGGGCCAACACACCACATTTGTGCGCACTTACTGTAATAATATTTTACATACGAACTATTTATTACCAGGCATTACCACCACACTATTTTATCTCTGCATTTAGTCATATAAGATATAAATACAATATTGTAATTTATTGATCAAATATAACTTATAGTTAAATTTAACAGAACATAATATAGGCCTACTTTTATGTTAACACACAAGTAGAAAATGCTTAATATTTATGACATATTAGGAAGCAACCAAACACATTATACATGAGGTGTTGTTTTCAAAGTTTTGATTAAAAAAGAGTGAAGAAATCGCGAATAAGCTATACCACAACCATAATATTCAGGGCGTCATGCACTGTAGCTAGCTTTTCATGAACACCTTAAATTAATAACAACACTGAAGTTTTGTTGATTGTATTGCCAGTGATGTACACGGTATGACATAGATGTATCATCGTATAAAACATAACTGCAAAAAAACTATCATATAAAAATTTAATATATTACACCTACATCAAATCATTCTTTCCATGGCGATGTATATCCTGTTTCTTCAGGAAGTAGCAGTGCAAAACCTCCCTGAATTTTAAAATTTCAATTTTTATTTGAATCCTGGACCCAATAATCGCGGAAAGACAATGGTAACACGACTAACCTACGCCTACATCCTTCAGCACGGATTATCTCGGGTGTTCTTCCTCAGCCATGCGCAGCAGATAATAATGACTCATACATCAGAGATATGTTATTTGTTAATGTGTACGCATCTTCTGGATGTATCCTTTGTAATAGTTTTTTACAAACGATATCCTCCCATATTTAGTCGGTGAAGGGAATAGTATTGTACTCTGTGGAGACTTTAACTGTGTTTTCTTACAACAGAATGCACTACAGATATGGGGCAACCATAAAGCCTCTCAAAGATCTGGTTGATCAAATACGTTTAATATACATCATAAACGTGAATGTTTCAGTGCACATTTTACATACCACGAGCCGACATTACAATCCTGATTAGAACACCTCTACATCTCATTCCTTCAAAAATACCTCAGGCAACAAAAGATGTTCTTCCTACCTAATTTACAGATCATTCTGTTGTTTTAGTTAAGTACAACCTTTTTTAAACGGTCAATAGTACTACAACGTAGCTACTAGAAATTAGATATTAAATGGATGCGAGAGACAGACGTACGAAATTATTTTTTTTATGTGTGGCAACAGAATCAGGTTAGATATGCAGATACATGACTGTGGTGGGAACAGTATGTAAAGCCAAACATGCAGAGGGTTTCTATTCAAGAAAGCATCTATGGCGAGGGCAGACAGGGCTTCAGTGATCTATTTTTATAAACGAAACCTGCGAGAGTTAGCAGAAATAGGTCCCACTCATAAAAACTAGAAAATTCTCATAAAGTTGGACACAATGCAAATTGTTTTGCACATGGACAACTTAGTTTACACACCTAAGTCTGTATGTACAATCAACGCACGAAACCCCATATCACTACCATAAATAATCGTAAAGAGGATAGCTGCAAATACACTAAATCAACACTGACGTCATTTGAAGCATATTTTACACTCATTTTTCCCTCGAAGATCCTGTTGATCAGACCACTGTTCAAGACATGATCGGCACCGCTGAATAGCATCTTGACACCTGACCAAGGCACAACTTTGATACGTCCGCCTACTGATGCTGAGATATTATCGTCACATTAGAAACTTATCCACAAGAAAAACCCCAGGCTCTGATGGCATTTCCTGCTAATTATATGCTGCTTCTGGGATGACATAGGCGATGATTTTTGTGAAATGGCACATGTGGTGTTTAACAGCAGTAAGCTGAGTCCCTCTCAGCAACAACTCATTATAGTCTTAATTTAATTATTGTGCCCTCTACTTCTTCACCAGTAAAAGACTACAGATCAATACTCCTCTCCCCACCAACTACAAAATTATAGGTAAAGTGCTGGCGAACGAAATTAAATCACTTTTACCGTATGTTATTGGGACAGAACAGTGTTGTTCGTTGGAAAACGAAGTAATTACGCATGGTTTAGCTGCATTGCGAGACATACAACTGCTAGCATCCCAATGAATGAAACAATCCTGTTTCACTACTTAATACTGGTGTTGAAAAAGCATACAGGTCCAACCAACCGTTCCTTTATGCTGTTATGAGAATAATGGGTTTCGCCGGAGTGTTAATAAATATACTCGCCCTATTTGCGCGGAACTCCTCATCCAGAGTTCTCCAATTCCGTTACTGAGCTCTATCAGACCAGGCTGTTCCTTTTCGATGATGTTATTTGTGATTTACAATGAGCCACCGATACGATTGTTAAGTCTTCATATATCTGATATGCTGCTCGGGATGCACCATTGTATAGTAAATGCTTATGCAAATTATGTGACATGCGTAATTTGTTCGGTTCAAGACCTGCTAATTGTGCGGGATGTTCTACACATATTTGAAGCAGCTTCTAATGCACGAGTCAACTCCATAAAAACGAAAATTATTCAGATTTGAATGCGTTCCAAAAGTATTCTTCCATCTGTCCCTTTTTAAGTATCAACGAGTTGTCAATGCTTGGCGTCCAGTTTCTCCCAGATGCCGGTGGATCACGTCACCGGAGCTGGGATTTGATTATCTTTGAGATTCCTGTAAACTTTTTGTAAGCCCAATTCCAGAACATTAACCTCTAAAAACACGTGATACTGATTAATACCTGCCTTTCCTTCAAACTGTAATATTTAGTACACACAGACCCGTTGCCTCGTAGGCATAATGCTCAATTAACGACGTTTATTGGCCGATTTATTTGGAAAAGATACCTGTTTCGCGTCAATCGGAGGTAAATTTACTTACCACCAGGCAGAGAAGGTAAAGATTTCGTTGTACTTGATATAAAATAAGCCGCCTCGTTTCAGAAACTTCCCATTTATACATTGTTGTCCTCGAGTAACTTGGTACATTCGTTGCTTAATAAAATACCATGTCAATGTACGGAACTACCACATTTAATGTTTACTCGTGTATTGCAGCAACTCACACATGTTGTGGGATGCCTTGAGGAACAAACGGTAGTGATAACGAAGACTATTCTTGCCATGTCTGGACCAGATATTCTGTACGTTCCCATTGTGAACCTGGAATGCATTATCCTTATGCATGGCTTAACATTGTTGATCCACGTACAATAAAGTACTTTCGAGCAGCTACGTTTTGCATCTTAAATGACCTCTTATCTAGGAAGGCATGTCGCTTCAAAATACTCTTGGAATCCGATAAAAAGTATGACGCTGCTGCCCTGACACTGCTATGCACCGAATTACGACATAGACATATGGCAGCGCTTTTGTGGCTATGATGCCGTACACATATTGTCAAACTTTTACATCTACCATTCGCCGACATGACTGACAAGTACTGTTACTTTAATTTCACAGTTTTTCCATCAGTCAAGTGTCGAAGTAAAGCGTGGCCACTGAGGCATTTGATTAAGTATCGTTATTTCCTCTGCTCTGCCCTTTGGTCTTACTGAATTCGTACAGACCTTACGTGAAGAATGCTGAGAAATGGTACAAAGTAGAGTCTTGGGTCCGTATTATAAGCTATTTCGTTTTTATTTTAAATTACGTATGTAGCAATTAATTGCATCATGTGGTTATACAGGTTCTCATATACTGTATGCTTTGTAGTAATTAACCAATAGTTCTTAACACTGACATTTAACACAGATCTGTAACATGTAAAATATTGGCGTTCATATTTTTGTTATGAGAAAATTTCAAGATGCATTTCTTATTTTCTTTACTTGTGTGTTGTTCTGTATGTTTTGTAACGCTTGCCACTTAAAATAAAGGTTTGTTTGGAAAATAAAGTGGTGTAGTGGTCAGAATACTCGCCTCCCTCCAAGGCGAACAGGGTTCGATTCCCAGCGGGATCACCCGAATCTTCGCATGTGGGAAACGTGGCTGACGATGCCCGTTAACTGGCGGGTTTTTCTTGGGGCATTCCCGTTTCCCCCGTCTTTGCATTTCGCCACTGTTTCACCTTCGCCTCATTTTGCCATCGCCGGTGGTCAATGGCGCCTGCCTGGCACTTGAATTTCACTGCACTGTATTTGAAATGATGGTTCTTTGACGAAACTATTAAACGTGCCCCCAGAATGTTTACCTAATAAAAGACATCGTACCCCAGACGAGGAAGGAATGGTACTTTAAAGTTACCAGGCGTGCTGTAAATATTATTTTGGAGCCCTCCAATATAGCTAAAAACGGCTTTTTCAGACTGCCGTATCTTAAAACATACTAGCCGGACACGAGCCAAACTACGACAAAAGCACGTATTAAACTTTGCTACAAACTTTTCATTAATAAAATTATAGAGTCACCACTGAAAGTCCCATAGGTACACGCAGCACTACAAGAACCCTGCACGCCAGTTCAAAGTCCTGCCAATGGCGGCGATGGCGCTCTTGTATTGTCTGTCTCATATACGTTGGCGAGATTTTGACAGTCAGTGAGTGGCAATTGGAGTATACTAAACAAACAATGTGCCATTTACAAAATCCTGTATCAGCTGATGCATGAACTAACAAAAATTAATATTATGTTAGCTATTCTGAGTGCACTGCTGACGCGTATCAGACAAGCAGAAAATACGCGGATAAGAAAGAGTAATTAGATTAATTAATACATTTTATTTTACGTGGTCATAAAACAACGGGTTTTAGTGTTACAAACTAAACTTAGTGTTAAATTAGTAATGTATAGGTGTTCAAAATGAAATGAACATTAAAACAATACGTATTAAAATGAAACAACTTCAAACCTTGAGAGTTATTTTCACGTAGCCCCACTCTCCATCCATGCTTTCCACACACGCTTGATATTTATTCCAAAAGCCTACAGACATATAGCAGGGTATTGTTGAATTATTTTTTTCAAACAATTTGACGAAATATATTTCAAACTCGGGTCGTTTCAAGCCAGTAATAGGAGAAAAGTCTACTTTTAAAAAGACGGGATCAGAAGGCAGGTCACAGTGCTGCCACCTGTTGAGAAACGCATTCGGCTAACAAAAGCGCTACATGCCATGCCATACGCGCCATCTGTCGCTCTTTAGAAACACTAACTAGACAGAAAAATATAGCTTTCTTGTGTAAAATAACAAATTTACGAACATATACAAATAGTTTAATTTTTCCACGAGCTCTGTATAATTTTTAAAGTAACATGCATTTGTGTACAGCAATTCTGTTTACTAGTAATTTCATTTGTGCCGGTAATAGTTACGTCTACATCCATTACATGCCATGTTGTTCTGCCGCCCGTTTTGCAAACTCGTTGGTGAGTTGGCGAATGCAAGTGCGTCGTCTAGCAAGTTCCCGAAATTATTTTTATAGCAATTCTTAACATATTAGCTGTAACGTCCAAAGTGTGATAAGAGCTACAACTACCATCTCGCAAATGTTAACCCAAATTCGTTGTCTCGGATAAATTAAAAAAGAGTTCACAATTATTACATTTTTTGCAAGGTTTTATATTTTTACTTTTATAACCTACCAATTTTTTAGACAGATGTCAGTCTATAAATACCTTAGTTTGTTTAGCATTACAGTACAATGGCAAGTGGATTAGCTGACAGCATGCTGATAAAAAATAGAGCCTCCACTTGACCACTTGACGTACCAGCTTATGGCGAAAGGATACATAAACGAAAAGTAAACATTTGGCGCTACTTTCGTCGAACTGTCAAAATATTGCCGACTTATATGAGACAGACAATAGCGCGTGCCAGTGGAACACTTATAGCTCCCACGCTTCTCGGCCAAAAAAGGAGAAAAACTATGCAGGCAGGCGGGCCACTTCAAAACCTCTCAACATCAACAACAAAGCGGATTGTTATGTGTGCGAAGAAGACAGCTAAAATGGTTGTTTCAACAAAGCTTTTATACAAAACAATGTTTCTGCAGGGACATCACGCGGCCATCTCGAATTCAAACAGTGGTGTGTTTGGGTTAGCGGTCGACGACTCTACGGAGCCATCTCACTCGCGCAAACCGCAGCCGAGGCTGTAGTTCGGACAGCGATCTCCGTCGACGCTGCAGAGGCACTTCCTTCATGAGACAAACAGTGTGACAGCCGAGAGATCTGGATGGGGATTAAAATGGATAATCGTTGTCATGCAAAGCCAGGACAAAAGAGAGCACATTTACGAAAATCACCTTTTGAAAAAAGAAAAAAAAACAACTTTCGTGCCGGAAGGCTATTCGGTGGCGGCTATCACTCTACATTAATTTAGCTTACAAAAAAAAAAAAAAAAAAAAAAACATTACTCGCGTTGATTACCTGAGATACGAACACGATACTTCGCGCTCCGAAGGGGCTTTCGAACTTTGAAGCTTTTTTTTTTCTTTTTGTGGCAAACAGTTCACCTGAGTGTGTTATGCCACGGCAAAATTCATCGGTAATGTAATTTACAGCCATCGTCAACACTTTACTTTAGTCGACTTTAGTACAGCGTTTCAAATAAAACGAGTCGGGACCGTAGAGTGAATATGGAGCAGAGTGACCACACTAGCTGCGTAGTAACCAGTGTCAGTGTTCCAATACAGAACTGATTTTCTTTCTACAAAACTGTCAACCACGTAGATTCTGCTAAAGTTAGCACGATTTTAACGCTTTGATATACAGTGCACTACTTTTTACAAAGTTTTAACGGAGATACAATATAATAAGTTATGCAGATGTTTTGTAAAAACGCGTGTATTTATACACACAGTGTTTGAAAACTCAGTGCGCAAACTCCAGACGTAGTTTCTTTGGACCAGTTATAATACAAAATCCCTAAACACTAACATTCGGAAAAGCATTTTTTATATAATTTAATTGTGTTCAATGTAATGGTGTACAACGCCTGGAGAACAAAGCGGTGTGATCATGCGTGTAGGGCAAGTCGCATATGAAGTAGGCGGGCGACGCTGCCTACGTATGTTAGTGTTGCGTGCCTACGTCCTATGCAACTTTTCCTACACGCCTGATAACACCGCCTTGTTCTCCAGGCGTTGTACGCCATAAATGTAAATGCAATTAAATTTAATAAAAATTATTTTCCAGGCATAAGTGTATCGAGATTTTGTATTACAATTGGTCCAAAGAAACTATGTCTGGAGTCTGGGCACTGAGTTTCGGAACATTGTATATAAAATCCATCGTAAATAACCAGAACGCCATTGTTTGAGCACGTTATTTTGACAGTTGTTACGACAATCCTTGATGGTGCTAGGGATAAACGCATAATGACAGTCTAACTGATCTACAGTGTATGTTCGAGTACGAGACACAAACCCATTCTTGTATATTCCACACGTAATTTGTTTGCAACAGTAAAGCAGATTTCAACGCACTGTAAATCGGTGCTTACGTTGAATTTTGTAAGTTTTTAAAATTACAATAATCAAATGTAATAAATGTCATTTAAAGCCATTATTTAAAAAATTCGTAAAAGCCTAACTGTTGGAGTTAGGTAATCCCTGGGCTCTTAGGCCGGTATTCCAAAACGTTCAGTTTGGCATTATATATGTTCTACCATTTTGGGCTACTGAAAAGCCGTGACTAATCCTTAACTCGTAGAACGTATTTCTGAACGTGTTTTGTCTATGTCCTGGTATAATATCGGATGTATCGCGTGTGGTTATTCGCCGCCTCGTGCGAGGCTATAAACAAATGAAAGCCGACACAGAAGGGTTTATTTACAATAACTTTTGCAAAAATGAATAACTGCACGGTATTTTTATTACGTCATATGTAGCTCTGGCAGTTGTTACAGACTAGATAACTGTGCATAGAGTAATCGAAACTAATTATTGTTATTACCTGACGTAATATAACTTACGTGATATAAGTATTTATTTCGTAATTTTTTGCGTGACAACTTATGGAACATAATATGGCACTTTTCGTGTTTCTAATGTGGAAACTGTATACGTAAATTTTAAATGGTGTACATGCCTTTTAAAAGCAAAATTGTAACTTTAAATTTATACGTTCATACTAACAAATACATCTACGACAGGACATAGTAGATTTATTTATTAGTAAAGTAAAAGTAACCGTGAATGGATCACAACTATCGTTTTTTCGAAATATTTTGTGAAGCTCTACTTAGCTGCAGTGACAATTTATGTAGATATGTATGGACCTCTAAATGTGTACAACTTATTGCATATGACTTCGGTGTCGTCATTGCAACAGAGAATTTACTGACACCTACAGCAGAAAGAAGATACGAGTTGTGCTAGTGTCCCCTGAATCCGACTTGTGATTCTCATCAGTATGATAAATGTGGCGACCTCTTTTCGTACCAGTACAGTTTTATAATGCATCTGATTGTCTCCATTGACTTAATAGATGAAATTTTAAATTTCATATTTTATAGGCGTGGAACAATTTGTATGTTTCCAGCACAATAAATACAAACTTTTGGTAAGCAACCAACTCAGTCACCACAGCAGGAGTCAGGGGAACGATTTTAGCTAAACGCGTATACTGCATGTAGATAAGGGTTTTTTTTTTGAGCTGTTGAACAATATTGATTGTAGTTTTTCGAGTTCGCTACATCACTGTATCAGCTTACACTGTTTAGTTGTAACAACCCTAGTGCGGCAGTGCATGTGTACATACACAAATCTAAGGAAAATATTGTGCTGTTGCATATGACTAGAGAAGAAAGCCTCAATATTGAGTCTGTTGCTACTGAAGGATGAGGTCAACAATACTTCACATGACGTTTTAGAAAATGACATTTGCTTTGTATGGTACAAAGTTTATCCATGCAAAAAAGGATGAATATATGTATTTTATTACACACAGAAATCAGGGCTTACTGGGAAATGGTGTCCTGCAGTACAAAAAACTCTTTTAGATGGTAAATTCGTTTACTTGTGTAACAGTAAATAGACTTTACTTACTAAATATATATGTTGTTATTTATTAATGGTGAGTTTTAAATAGTGTTCACATTGTGTGAAAAAGTGTGGTTTATATATAGAGAAATATATAATTTTATAAAAAAGGCTATTAAAAGGAAAAACTTTCACAGGATTAAAATTTACTTTACATACTAATGCTTTATTAAAAGCAATTTTGGTAACCAGATGATATTACTCATTTAAAATCTGGTATGTGAAACGAATATGGCGAGATGAGTGGGTGGAGCCATTGTCACTAAAAAAGTCATTGGTGATCTCAACTAAAACAGGTAGGATGATGCTTGACAACATCAACGCTGAGTGAAATACCTGCACATGAACAACATTTATTTTCCATGCTCACATTACAGGTGTGAATAACACCAGAGCTGGAGTTCTATCATATGAAAATAAATGGAGGAGATCCAGTGCAACGAGTAAGAGGAGACAGGGTGGTTGAAGGGAGAGGGAGCAATATTTGACCCTTATTGGGCAAAGCTTGACTATATACTGCTAATAATTAAAATTTGCCAGGTACCAGTCTCCTACTAATCATGGTAGCATCAGTGTCGGGTCCATTGTCGATTGAAGCATACACTTGTTGAAAGTCAAACCAAATACCTCCTAGACATAAAGCCTTTGAAAAGTGTGTTTTTAGAAATTAATTAGTGTGTTTTTATTGTTTTTCATTAAAAATTGTTATTAAATATCTGTGCATCGGAGGTAAAGGACACTATGTCACAAATATGAAAATTTACAGGAGTGCTGTTTATCTCGATAACATAATGGCACATAGTGCCCTCTCCTACTAGCTAAATCGCTTATTGTTCCGTGCAGTATATAGCGAATTGTGACCTGGAAATAATGTGAAAAATATAATAAGACAATATCAAAACCACGGTTTTGTAAAACGTACATAGTGCCCTTTAACTCCGATGCACAGATATATGTTTATATAAATGGATAAGCTAACTTGATCAAATACGGTGTGCATCATCCCAGACTGAAGGCATAGTAGAAAAGTTATTTAACATATTCTGGATTTTTCTAAAATAATTTTAACTTATTCGTTCCAAGTTTTTGGTTTTGAGTTAGCTGGGAAGTCAAGGTCACGTGTGTTCAACATGAATGACTCTGGTGACATGGAGGCCACGGGAAACTAGCCTAGTCGACTTGCATCAGTACCTGAATCTGGTATCCTTGCACCAGAACGTAGCAAATCCTACTACTTGTACAGGTGTTTGGTAATTATTGTAAAAATCATGGTTAAAGTATTACTATATACATTGGTGTTATCCAAATTACGTCGTGATTACAATTAAGTAATGCCTGTATTACAGGGTAACGAAAATATCTAAAGAAATTTAGATTTTTATCGACCGAATTAAATAAAAATATTTCCTTCTGGGGTCTCCTGAATATATCGAGGTGATGACAGATCTCAATCAAAGCAATCATCTTCCTCCAAATGTTGCTGTGCCAATGAAAAGGTCTTATATGACAATGGGTGTACCACTACAAGTTGTTGATGACGTAGCTCGTAAAACACTCGTCGTCAAGAATTTCTTGTGTTAGAAACTCCTTTCCGTAAAATGCAGCGTATTGGATCATATTCTAGCGTGACAGATTCGCATTCATGTAGTCGTTTGCTCTACCAGCCGACTGAACTATGCATGATTTCTCCAGGTGGCTTTCTACCTATATTCCACGCACATGCTGGAGAGATTCCTTAATATAAACCTTCCTAAATTATAGTTACGTTCACTGCAATCCAAGAATTAAATAATTACGTGTTACTTTCTGTAACTGACTAGATGCACAGGCGATCAAGTTTCATATCCCGTAGATTTTTCAAGAATATCTTAGTTTACCATCCTGAAACAATTATGGTGCACACTTCTATATACAGAGATGTCACTAAAATTAATTATGTATAAGGAAGCAGTTAGCGGTGATAAAGTTAGCAATAAATTTCCCAAGTATATTTGCCAGTATTGTAACGCGATGCAGCGCATGGCGCAGCCGTATCTTATTTACAGCAGTAATTTTTTTGTGAAAGTTGATGAAACTGTATTCTTTGTGTTTTGTACAGGAGTACTTAATTGTAATTAAAGAGGAATGCCATTTTAATGACCGTGTTCTTAAATTTTACTTATTGTATCAAATATCATTTTTGAGCTTTCTGTTAGCTTGAGAAAAAAAACCCTGAAATAAGGTGACATACAGGCCTGCAGGTTCGATGTGAAGTTGAGAATTTGACCAGGGTTTTAATATTGAGGGAAGTTTTGCCAAATCTCACCACTGCGTATAATTTTTTTTCTGATTATAAAAAAAAAATTCTTATGCATTTGCAGTTTGTGTATATCAACATCTTAAAAATAAAAATAAATTATTTTATTGCATAATTTTAGTATGTTTTTAATGCAACTTACTATATGCGACAATACTAAAATTAAAAATCTGTGGTATTTTAGGAGAGAGCCAAAGTTATAACAGGGAAATATAATATTCCAATACAACACAGCCCATAGCCTGTTAAGTTTGAGCCTCAAACGTGTAAACTCAACAGCTGAAAATGCAAGTGAACCTTGATAATTAATTGCTGTTCAAGGTTGAATGAATCTGTGATCATGTGCCGTCATCCCCAGACATACATGAGAAGTTATTACACTTAATGTATTTAAAAATTATGCACATCATCAATCCACTCTACTTCAGTAATAATATGAGCAACCATCCCTCGAGGGAAGTGATTCCTCGACTATTTCAGGAGCTGTGGCACCTGCAGATGGCTGTAAGAAAAAATGCCATTAAAACGCTCGGCTATGTGAAAATAAAATCAACAGGAAAAGGATGGTAAGCAATAGGGACGAAGAATTCCTCGGCTCTCTCTCTACCTCTTAAAACTAAAGCGTGCAACCCATTTTAGTCGTAATGAGCTCCTGAAAGTAATTATTACTAACGCAATCATCACTTCGCGGCGGTTGAGGCCTCAACAGAGGGATGCGAGGGAAGCGTATCACGCCACGGCTTTAATAACTGCCTTGCCTTATTAAGAATTCGTCCACACTAAAACGCTATCAGGAGCCTACATCGCTCGGGACACAATAGCGCTGTATTTGCACGAGGATTTGTTTATTGAACACTTCGCATCGAGAATGACTCGTGTAAACACTCGTTTCAAAGGTGGGTGTGATAAGCACATTCCTGAAAATATTTTAGAAGAGGGTACGAGCTCCATAGAAAATATTTCGATCTACTGAATTAATAAATTCTGTTCCGCGATCACACCAACAAATTCTGTTGGTTGCTCCTCACGCAAAAACATGTTGGTAATATAAATTTGACGCATGATTTAATTCGAATTCCAAAGGACTTACGCCCCCATAATAGAGATGACATAAACTGTTTTTTTACGTGCGATTAGTTAAATCTCTATATATAGTTTTATAAAATTAAGATATAGAACTACGAATATATTCGCTACTGAAATATCTACCAAACTTTAATTATTTTTCAAGAAAGAGCTGAGACTACAGGCAGTGTCCATGCATCTAGTGTTTGCAATAAACGTATTGTACTTAATAAAATATTGTGTTTTTAATTATTTATTATTACACTGCATGTTGCACGTAACAAAAATATGCCCTCTTGCTGCTGAACGAATATGTCATGATATTTTACAACAAAACAGCTTACACAAGGCGTAGTGAGTGTAATCACGTTTAGCAAGTAGCAGTTTTTTGTGTTTTCTTTGTTTTTATATATTTTACTTCCGTATAAAGAACTTTCAGTTTTATTCTTGTGGTTGTCTCTTGGCGGATATTGAAAACGTAGCCATCACTTTCACGTGGCAAGGTGGTCGGATCGGCACTTTGACGAGGGTGGCTCGCCGTTCAGCGCTGGCCAAGTTACAATACAAAGAGAGCGTTGTCTGACACAGCGGAAAAATCTGTTCCAGCATTGAATATAAAGAATAACGTAGAAGAACCGAAGCTGTAATCATTTTCTGCGTTTTTTTATCTAGTTGCCTGGCACCAGGTAGCTCCGTAATAGCCTTTGCTTTACCGTAGCGCCATCGTGCGGTGAATCCAATGTAGTGCTATCCAAATTATGAGAGAATGCTCAAAAGCACCAAACAGACAGGGGGAGTCATTTTCTCTAAAAGACGGGAGGGAGAGAGGTGGGGAGTTCAGTTGTTTTGTCTCTGCGCTCGAGGGGCCACGGTGGTGTAGTGTAATCGCTTCCCACCCAGGCGAACCGGCTTCAATTCCCGGCGGGGTAGCTCCCGTATTTTCGCATGTGGGAATCGTGCCAGACGGTGCCATTGGTCAGCGGGTTTTCTCGGGGATCTCCCGTTTCCCCCGCCCTTGAATTCCGGTGCTGCTCCATACTCCCTCGTTTCACCCTCATCAACTCCCAAGATCTCGATGTTAAGAGCCGCCCAAATCTTTCCACTCCACTGTGCGCTCGAGCAAGAACGCTTGATTGACTCTAGAATGTTCAGTATGTCAACTAAAGCGAAAGCATCTGCCAGCGGCTGTCGAAAATGTTAGATTATAATTTTAACTAAGGCGCTGTAGCGATAACTGCGCTCCTTCATTCGTGGTTTCCCTTCTCCCCACCAGACACCACTTTTACGGCTCTTCCACCCGCCAGACTGCACGAGGAGAATCTTCTCATTTGAACCGCACATCAGTGACTTCATATTGTATATTAAAACTTTTGCTACAACCTGCATTACAGATTTTGTTTTGTGCTAAACTGACTGGCATATCATAGGGCATTGCTTAGTACATTTTCAACAAACATTTTGCTTAAATACTGTTGCTAGTATCATTTTTGTTATCGCCTGCAAGAAATAACTAATTTATTATTGGTTGTACCAGTTGAAATTTAATTAATTTTGTGAATATGTGACAGTTAAGAAAATTCTAGGCTGCTATTATTAATCTTAAGTGGCAAGAGAAATTCCGATAAACTTTTTTAAATAGAACTCGTGGCAAGTATTGGACGAATCAAGATTGCGAGGTTTGTATTAGTAGCCATCACTCCTGAGAGGGCCAAACATGTGAGTCACAATGGCTGAGCCAAGAGAGGTGGAGAAAGTAGGGGAAAAGGAGTGGAGAGAGGCTTCGAGAGAGAATGAGAGTGAAGCGAGGTGAGCACGGAGCGGCGCCGGAATGCAAGAACGGGATGTCACGGGATGCATGGAGCGATGTCACTTGTTAAGTTCTCGACTCGCCTCACTTTGTGTCGGGCCGTGAAACTGACTCGAAAAAATTCAGAGGAAAATTATTACGGTTTTGTGTCTGCCATAATATAGTTTATATTCAGTATGGTTCCGGTTGGTGCACCTGCGTCTAGATGGCCACGCCAAGAGTGCTGGGACGTAATCGAACCGAAACCTGTCTACGTACCGCCCTACGTCCTTGCCAATATAACTCACCCTTACATAAGAAATGGCGTGTTTTTAATTACTGCTAATTTTATTAACAACGTTGTGACGTTGTGTATCATAGCTCAAAACGGTTGTGGTAACTTATAATTCAATACATTTTACTTTCTCTTCAGGACAATTGTCATTTAATATTTACGAAACAAGATCTGTAATTATCGTATGTAATTTATTACAACGTATCTTAGGAAACAAATTAAAGTTCCTATGTAAGTTTAAGAACGATGTTTCTCATTGTAGAGCTTGCCCCACGCTCACCTCTGAATTATATTAGAATGTTGCGTAATCCATTAAAACTGTTTTAAGAAAGATGGAGTCCCTGTAGTGTTGTCTAACATAAGCTAACCTAGACTACAGGCTGAAATTATTTAGTTAAAATGTATTCCCAGTAAAATGTCTCTAGAGCTAAATACATATTTAGTCTATAAACACGTCAGGCCAAACGATTTTAAACTGAATGCGTATTATGTCTGGTAGGCCAAAAGCCTAAGTTGTCGAAACAGTTTAAAAGCTACATGCCTGCTAAACAAACTGTTTCTATGATGAACTTAGTAACTGTATTAGGATAAAACTGTGCTCAGGGAACACTCCTTATTTACTGAGATTAACTTTTTTTTATTGATATTCAAATGCGCATTTTATTTACGATTTAGTGGCTTTGCTTGTGTTGAACACTTTTATGCGAATGTAAGTCAGAAGCATTTTCCATTTATCAGAAATATTGCTAGAACAGAACCTGAAAATACTTAAAGTTATTCTGGTTCTCGACGTTTGCTGAAAATAGTTTAAAACTTTGCAAAACAATTTTTTCAAATTAATAACTCTTTGCTAGCGTTTTTTTGTGTTTCGCACAGATCCGTATTTGTTCCGCGTAGTGTTAGGTGTACCTACCTTTATCTTGCATAGCAGAAGACATTTTTTAGTTTTTCTAGCGGAGCCAGCTGTGCACTTGTTAGCAATTCATGTCAATTAAAACGACACTTTTTCCATTCTCTTATGGTTTCTGGTTTGATGTTTTCCCTGAAATTAAAAAAACCCACAGCATCTATAAATCCTTTAAAAATGTTGAAAAATTTGTAACTGGAGAAAATATTATTATAACTCAGAAGTTTGTAACTGCAATTTGTAGTGCGCCATAAAAATTTCACAATTTAAATTTTTTTTTATTTTTAAAACTTTATGCGCCTACTGACAGTCATAAGCCATTGTAAGCAGGAGAGAGATTTAATGAAACAATGTGTCGATCTTCTAGGAAATTAATACTACTCTCACGGATGAAAACATGAAAAGCTAATAAATTGTTGATCTTTATATAAGCCTACGATGTTGTGAATAAATGTAGGACAATAAGGCAAGTAAAAGTGCAAAATGTCCGGTTGTTATTTAATTATGGTTACAACTTTGCGCAAAAATGTCTTACTGTATTTCAGCGTCTGAAACTGGCTAACTTCTGGTGAGTACCTGTGGTTTGTACAAGCATTTAACTTTTTTTTTTTTTTTTCATGAATCCCATTTATTATTGCCACTACAGCAACTAATGTTATGGTAATAATGATAAAGAATGGTTCGTGCCACCTCGGCATTTTTTTGCATACGGAAATCGGGGAACTGGAGATAATTTTTTATAAAACATTTTCGCGCACTTTTGAAAAAATATCGGAAAAAGTAATATTCAGAAATCTTTTAAAATGACAGACACTTATAGTTTTTCCAGTAATTAATTTTGCGTAATTTTTCTAACGGAATCAACGGAACTTTAATTAACTTTCCTAAAGTGATTAAATCGCTAAATATTATTTTCTTTAGGTGTGTGGTTCACTGTTTACAGAGAATAAGGACTCATTTTGCTGCAATGGAGTATAAAAAAACAAACCAAAATTTTAATAATCCAAAATCATCTCCACTGAGCTTGCGGATCTACGTACATGACTAAAGGGAAAGTTAACTCGTAAATTAAATTCCAGAAGAGTATGTTTGGTTGTCCGTATTTTTGGAACACAGTTGAGACATCAGTTCCGTTTTTTTTTATAGAAACAGAATATATATATATATATTTATTAAGTACAACTGTACTAATTTATTGATGTATTCATTTGTCCTCCTACGTACCGAAACGCACAAATGATTCTTGAAGGGACGAGTAAAGGATTGACGTAACATAATTATGTTGACGAGGCCGGACTTCAGCAAGTGACTTGTTTCGTGTTCTGATGTGCGAACCGTCATATCACAGAAGTTGGCTAATTTCCCAGTAGCGTTTAATTTCGAAACCTCAAAATGTATTATAAATATCCTTTACTGCGAAATTATTTTATTTATTGGCAGTATTATGTCGTCGCTGTCTAACAGAACGCTTTATACTGCAGCTGCAGATAACTCAGCATCCTCTTCTGACAAGGCGAGTAAGTCAGTTAAAATGATAAAATCTGGACCGTCTGCGGGCCAAGCCGGTCCTCAGACAATGGGAACCATTAACGATTTTCTTCTTCTCTTTCCTTACCTTGCGGGAATCTATTTGGTTTGCAACATAATTTCAAGCCGTAACTCTTGCGAGCCGCAACAATTTATGCTTAGTTTTAAACGAGATATAAGAATGGGAGGGACCATGATGAATGGGGACCAGTCAAGTGAAACTACGGCTTTCGTCCCATTAGTTTCCAGTTCAGCTGGTCGCTGGAATAAATATCTGGGCGAGTTAAGACCGGGCTGCTGCAGTCAATGGAGGTTACTGAAGATACGTCGGAATTTAAAAAAAAATCTCAATCGATTACAAAAAGGTATTATTTATTTGCATTTTTTTTTCGTGGAATCACAACATAACAAAAAGAGACGAAAAAGTTCGAATTGAAAATTACAGGTTTGGTTCGAAGAACGTTGAAGGGGAAATGTCTAATAGTAGCAAAATCTCGACAACTATAAAACGGACACTAAAGTACTTTGATTTATCAGAAGAAAGCATTGCAATTTAGAAAATACTTCAACGTATATCACAAAGCATTAAAATTTTAAAGGAAAGGCAAGCTCATATGAACATTAGAAAACGCACAATTTTTTTAATACATGATTTGGAAAAACTAAGGTTTACATTTAAGAAAATAATCATTTCTCTTTTTGATTATGTAATATATAAGATTGTATTTTATGAAATGTTTTCCAGGTTTATCCACAGTTTGTAAGCAAAATCTTTATTTGCTTTTTATTCAGTTTTTATATGCGGGGATGTTGAGATGTCTCCCACTGAAATATATACCATTATTTTAAAGTTAAACGTAAGAAAGTTGCTATAAAAATAGCGATAAAAGAAAATACTAAGCAACAATTGATACACATATGAAGTCGTAAAGCCAAAGACAAAGACTTAGAAAACTGATAAAATAACAGATTAGGTCCATGGAGGTACCGACATTAGGTACTAAAAGGCCAGACTCAAATATTGATTTTTTTATAGACTTGTGAGAGGCGAGCCTAAACATTTCCACTCGGTAGCCTAACAGTAGAAACATAAACACACACTTATATAGAACAGGCTTACAAATTCTCATTTTAGCACACAATTTGTTTTACTGTTAAATGTGCTGTTGTATACTGTTGTATGCAGTATTAATAACCTGGTTTTACCTGTTAAGAATCCTATAACAATTACCAATCCTGTAAACTATCTCTTTCTCTCTCTCTCTCTCTCTCTCTCTTGAGAGAGAGAGAGAGAGATAGAGAGAGAACTCCATGCGGAGAGCGCCTGCACATGGTACTTCATAAACTCGAGTACGGTGGCGCCGCTTGTGATTGCTTAGTACACGTGTGTCAAACTACATGAACAATGGGAGATAAGCAATTGAGTATGAAAGGCTGCCAGAAATGATTGCATTTTATTTCCAACAACACACAAACAACAGTATTGGCGATGTATAAGTTCTGCACGTATTTACTTGGTGGCCTATGTGCAGGCGGTCGTCGCATTAAGCACCAGTTACGTTCGCCTTCGTGATATGCAACTTTTTGCGCATGCAGGTACGTGGAGTATTGACCCCCGGCGCTGTTTTGCTAACATCAATTTCAATTTAAAAATACTAGATTAATGTTTCCAAAATTTTGCAAGTAAAATGTATTGTTTATATTAGCTCGTAGATCCCGTGGTTTAATTTCGACATGTTGAGTTTAAAAACACGTTATTTATTTAGCACTGGTCTAAATTTAAACTCTGGTGTCTTAATTAGCTTAGAGACCCTCTTAAAAAAGTATTGTTTTTTAATAGTTTGCTGGAAAGTAACCAATAGGCTTACGTTTACTATGAAAGTCGACTCAACACATGAATGTAGGGAATACAAAGTACGGGTGTAATTCTAAAAATAAAGTTTTTCATTTCGCTTATACTATCACAGTAAAGATAAATTATAAATAACTTGTATCTTAAGTATACAATTATGGTTTCCTTTGTAGCCAATTTATTAAAAGGGTTCGCTAAAAAAATTAAACATATCATAAGAGTGAATAGAAAATATATAGATGCCAAATTAAAAAATCCACAACATAAATACAAGCAGTAGATTTATTTCAATATTATTTATTATGTAATAGAAATAAACGGCAAAATACTGAAAAATTTGGTACCATAAGATAAAAATTTGCAGAAATATGATATCTGTAACAAGTGTTTTGAAATCTTTGCTAGGTTTGTTTTACTGCAGACGTTTCCGTTTGGTTGGCCTCCGTGAAATAAATTTAGCTTTCCTTGCCGAGGCTACTGAATTTGTCGATATAGGTAAGAGTTGATTATCACGGTAACACCAACATGATATAGTGATGTCAGTACCCATTTAATATATTTATTGGGCACTGGCAATTTCAGCTCAATTCGGCGTGGAATAAATGCAGTTATTAGACTCCCACAGCAGATCAGATCGCGCGTGGTTCGCACGCGTATCTTGCAACTTTCAACATTTCGCTGCCTTATTTTTCGATGATCAGCTTTATCGCTGTTGGCACGCTCACTAATTACAGGTTTGCCAACATCGTGGGCAGAAACCGCAACCCGAGTAACCACTCGGCTTCTCCGCGTGGATCGGGGCGATAGAATCTTTGCAGTGGCTCTGCCCACGCTGCTCCGAACCCCACCTTGCCGTGGGCTTTGCTTCTTCACCTAGATGTTTATCGGCGTCCCGTAAACTCATTTTTTTTGGTGCGCTCCGTAGTTATTAACAAGTGTCGAGGAGGAAGAAGAAGCACTTGTGCTCCCCCGCTGGCCGCTCTTTTCCGGGAATAATTAACGGTATAGGCGGTGTGTTATAACGAAGGCGGCTCATGACTGCCGGCAGACCTGCTCTATTAAACAAGGAGGGCCCCGGCTTCTGTTCGGATGACCGTATTTGGAAGCTCTTATTCGGAGGGTCTGACGCTAATAAACCCCTGGCGTGAAGGAGGCGGCCCGAACAGCGCTGCACCTGCCCCGCGCGTTTCTTTGCGTCTTCCCCAGTCGTCCCAGACAAGCCGACAAATCATTCCGCCGATTTGGCTCACACGGTCCCTTCCCGTCAGCTCCCTTGTCTCAGGGGAAGAAAAAAAATTATAAATTACGTGCGACAGAAATGTTTAAACTTGTGTAGGATCAACGGTTTAAACTTCGTTTGGTTGGCTTCCACAGTTTGGAGTGAGAAGGCATTTCCTTCCACGAACCGGTTGTAACTGATTCACAGTTAACTGAAAAACTTTGAAAGAAAATATCTATGCTCGTAATTATCGGTTAAATACAGTATTTTAACGTACACACTGGCAGTAATGCTGATAGCGAATTGTGGAAAGAAGTTTGAGGTCTTAACGTTTTGTAAGACGTGTAATTTTTTAATAGGTCGCCTGTAAAATTCGTTTGTATTTTCTTGTTTTAATGTTGACGCAAATGGAAATATATTTATATTTCCAACGATTTAACAGTTCTCATGAATGGGATATAAATACTAGTCAATCGGTCCATGGCGAAGTTAATTCTTACGTTTGGCAGAAGGACGGACAATAAGCAAAGCGAAGATGTTAAGCAGGACCTTCAAAAACGTTCTTTTTGTACCATGAACCAATCAAAACGTTCGAAACCGAAGATAGCTTTACTCCCAATTAATAAAAAACTAAGGCCTCTTCTGATAGCTGCTTTTTCGTTGTCAACACTTCCACAAGCTATATTTGTTTTGTAAAAATGAGTTAAAATGGAAACTAAAGATTATACCACAATGTTAACTGGATATGGGTAAGGTCTTGGTTTACAAATACAGTACGTCTAACATTCTAGCCATGCGTTTTGTGAATAATAAAGTAATTGTTACTTGAAAGTAATCTAATAAATTGAAAATATCTTAAACAATAAACAACTCTTACAGTTTAGTTTAAATTAGTATTTAATACACATATATCTGTGAAATACTTGAAAATTAATTTTAATTGGTTTGTAAGTCTCTTTGAAACTTCATTTCTCTCGGAGTCATCAACCTCATTAGGCCACTATAGAGGAGAGGGAAAAAATGTAATTCAAACCTGTAGTATTCTATGATTAATTCAACAAAAAATATTATTTTTTATTATAAAAGTTTTCGCTCAGTTTTAGATTGTCAACTGCACATACCGCTAAAACCTAAACTTGCATAAACCATAAAAAAAGACAATCCTCGACATTCTTGGGGATCGTACGTATATCGGCGTTAGGTGTGAGCTGTCAACGAAGGAGGCGTGTGCCAACTAAATCACTTCTTCGAGCCGCAGCATCCCTAGCTGT
>NQII01002607.1:126172-146834 GCA_002778355.1 Clitarchus hookeri | reverse complement strand
CGCTCCTGTTTCCACAAGTACGACTGTTTTTATTACATGTATATGCGGTTCACGGTAAAGTCAGCAGTTTCGAAATAGACCTTTCAAAAAATACTACCAGTTAACTGCATGCATGCTACAGTACACAGTGGCATGCAGGTTCCCAGTTAACTTCGCGGCGAATCGGGTAAAATAGTACAAAATTTCGACGTTTATTGCAAGTGTAACGTTTACGCTTATGGCAAATAAAGTGGGGTAATTTGTCATTATACGCATTAGAGTACGATTTGGTTTATTAATAACACATATAGGTTCCTAACAAATTCAAGTTTTCGCTTTACTGACATATCAGTAAAGTGATCAGGCCCATTACAATGTAAATTGTACATATGTCGGAAGTATACGAAATGAGGAGAAAACTGGTGTTTCCAGACGTGCTCACTTGAATGTGAACAGCCAATAAAAGCCATGAATAATGTCTTTTAATTCGGTGCGCACAACTCAAATCGTGTTATTGGAGAATAAAAACCGCATGGGACCCACCAAATAAAAATTCGGAGTTAAATAGTTTTCCTTATGTGAGCGTGTCATTATGAATGTTTGGCAATCAGAGTAGATGACTTTTCTGTTGTTAGTTATACCTACAGGCTCACGTGGCGAAATAATATAAGCTTAGTCTGTCTTGTGTATCATTTTCTCGTGACTCATTAACAGGCATTTAACTCACTGCAGAATAGGTTATGTCTGGAAATAATGCTTCTATGCTTACATTACTGTCAATATAAATAATACTAGTAATATTTTTGGGCGATACTTTTGGAGATTGAGCAGTATAACTTTTAACACTTAGGGAAAATAAAATTGCATAAATTAATTTGAAATTTGATGGTTTTCAATTGCTTACTTCAATTGTCCCTCCTCAGAAATTTTGAAAATATTGCGTGATTAAAACCTAGAATAGTGGGAGCGATAAAGACGGCAAAGATAGCGGAATATAATAGTTCATCGCCTCTACATTCTTGCCACCTTATCGTTGGAAAAATGCTTGCGTGGCACTTTCAAAGGTGACCCAATAATGTTATAGTGTATTTATATAGATAAATGTGATGCGGAAAGAAGAAAAAGACGTCTTGTCGGCCGAATTCGAAACTGCCTTTCTGATTTATTCTGTTAGAGGACAAAATTATAAACATTTCTTCTCAAAAATCACTCTTCTACCTCAAAATTTAAAAAAGAAATTAATTTTTGAATTTTGATGAAGCCAAAACAAAGTGTGGAGTAAAATGAATACTAAGTTTCTCAGTGTAACTTGTCGGACTCAGGAATACACCCGGTTTGCAGTTAACTGAGCACTTTTGCATGCTCTGTTTAGGTTCTTTTTTTCTCACCAACAGAAAACTGATTGTTTTGACCCAGACTTGGATTATTAGCTCTCCTGTAAAATGTACTTCGCCGACAAGAGGTCCTTTATCTCTTTCCGCGTCACAAATATGCATTGTTCATGTCGTAATTATTTAAAGATTTTGTAATGGGATTTTCATACGATAGATGAAAATGGGGAGAAAATCAGTTGTCAATCATTTTCACATTCCTCAAAAAGTACGACTTAGAGAAGTATCGGAGAACAAACTCGCCTACCTGAGGACGACACTGCCACGCGCATCAAGTGCGCAATCACCGCTACGCCCAAGGCTCTGAACTAGCGCACAGTGCCCTTGTCGTGCTGCGTGTGACTATGAAATTTAGAGGTGAACCTATCATTTTATTGGTGGAAAGTCTGTATTAAGGTTCAATGAATGCCCATCGAGGACTTTTGTATGTATCTGACACAAACATTTTGAGATACAGAGCTCTGAAAAAGTCGTTTTAAACTATGCTGGAGTGCAGTTAAATTGAGTTTCTAATGTGCGTGATGTCCTGGATTTGAAACACTTTGCAACGGGTTTCATGAGCTTAGCAGGCGGTCCTCTTAAATGCTATTCGTAACTAGAAAACCCTAATAAATGTTGAGCAGCTGCTGAATGAAACGTCTCTAGATGAAGCTGTGCCTAGAGAGGCGGCTTCCTTAGCGCCGAAGTAAATAACTGTGTACCGTACGGCAGGGCCCTGGACAGGGTGGTTGTGCCACATATATCACGTAGCTTACAGTCGGGACCCAGGAGCGAAGACTATAGAATGAATTAAAATATTTCTGGTTGTGGAGGAGGGTTACGACACTGACACCTCCTCCACTTGTTTGCCTCGCCACCGAGAGAGGAATGCATGTTCTGGTGTTCCGGGTGGGAGGAGGAGCAGGAGGAGAGGTGGAGTGGGAATAAATTTATTTGGTAGCCCAGCGACGCGAGAATGCAGGGCCGGGGACATCTGCGGCTAGTGTTGGTGTCTTGATGCTATCGCCCCTGCTGCCTTCCCGTTCCGTGTTCCGGCCACTCGGCGGTGGTCTTCACAGGTCGCCCGCGATACGTCGCCGTGGATCTTGTCACCCCCCTCCCTCTTTATCACTCTCTCCCTGTCTTCTGCCCGGCCACTCCCGGTAATTGGAACCCGCACTGCTGTCTTCGGTGGGGTCCCGTCGTCGCCGTACAAGGCTCTGCTAGTGGACAGCCGCCGCCCGATCAAGTCATCTCGCGCGGGTGTTCAAGCTGATACGTCAGAGTTTCTTGAGAACAAAAACCCACTTATAACACCAGTAGATGGTAATGCTTCGACCATTCTCGACTCAGAAGTCACCGCCAGTCTCGTGGACTGACACTGTTCGTAACTGACATCCCTGCCCCAACGACCACGGAGAGAAAACGAACAATAAAATATATTCTTTGACTGGTTGTTCGTTATTTTTGATAGCCTGTCAATATCTAAGGCCGTATTATTAATATGACTATAGGATTTCTATGAGGTTTCATAAAGTACTTACAAATTTTACAGCTGAGTATGACACGAACTCTTGGCTTACCCGGAATTTGGATCGGAATTCGTTGGTTCAGAGTCACCGTCTTTGCGACCTCAGTCATGAAGGTGCTACTTCAGCGTACATAAAAAATTAATATGTGTGAGACATTCACCAAAATTTCTTGTCATAATAGTCCATGAAATCAAATTTTTTTTTGGGTTATGATTTGAATCATAGGCTACTTATTTTCCATGAGGTGCTACACAAGTTCTTATATGCCTAAGTTTAATAACAGCCTGTTCTTAAATACATTCTATGAAAGGACTTAGGTGAATGCTTAATTGAGCTATTTTAAGAAAGGAGAAAAAAAGAATATGTAATTTTGGCCGTCAACTTAAGTTGAATTATTTCCCGAATTATAGTTTTTGAATTCAGCCTATATTAAAAATAATTTTTGGCGTGGAGAGTTAAAAGTATAAAGAAAGTTGTAAAGTGAAAATATAAAATAGTAAGTAAATATAAAATACCTAAAATGCTTATTTTAAAGTCTTATACTATAATACTCCCTTACAAGTCACGAAATAAAATTTATTTTTGTAGGTTAATGTCAAGCGACAACTGTTCACCCAAAATTGTTACAACTTACCTACACATGCTCTACCATCCCTTCCTTTTCTCCCACGTTCAAATAGTTTTAAAACTCTGATAGCACATTTGTCGTGCATGAATACTACAGACCAAGATTTTCATCCTATCATTTTACAACATACTAGGTCCTACCCGTTTTCGAGTGTGTTACAGGAGTACAGCTTAAACCTTGAAAAAAAAACATTTAGTCTAGTGTAGTACATCAATAAATTAAACGTTTTCAATGTGAATTAGTTCTGCTTATTTTCAGGTGTTCAGAGAAATAAAGAATGTGTAACTACAAAAAGAGGTAAATACACGCCCTTACTAAATTTGGCACACAAAAACACTGATCGTATAAGTTATTTACCAGCACGAAAACATGCATACATATACCTTAAATTTTATCTGACATTTAATTGATATAATGGATCATTTAAATAAAACTTAGAATGTAAAGATAATATTTGAAAAACAACTGTAGGCCTACACATACGAAAACGCTACAAAAACATTTAGACTCCGCGCATCAGTCATGAACACAATTATCGTTAAATTATTAGTAGCTGGAGTAGAACATCACGTATGCTACACGCTTTCTTTAAATTCAACTCTAAAAACAGAAAAGGATTAATAAACACTACTGAAAAAAGTAACAAATTTAATTATATCAACAATTATAAAATAAAATAATATTACAAAAACTGGACGGCGATTGGCAGTAGTGATCCAAGCGCCAAAACACAAACATTGAAATTACTCCTTCAGTGCTTCTAACGAGGTCTATTTTAGTGTAGCAAAAGTTATCCAAGCAACAGCTGACATTTGCTGCTTCCTAACTGCAAATAAACCAGCGCCATCTCCCTATCTCATATTTACATTTCAGCAATAATGTTGCAAGCACCATCTGTTGCGCGATAGTGCGACATCACTGACTGTAAAAACCATGGGTAGAAACTAAATAGGGCAGATCGGTTCCATTTTGTTTTCAAGAAGTTGTGTCCCCAAAAGATAGACCGCTATATATGCAAATTCAGTTTAAATTAAGCCATATAAAATACACACTATAAACATTCTCCTCAAGAAGAAACAGTGGTCTTAAAGGAAAGCCATCTATAAAACCGAAATTTGACGATATAAAATATATGTTGTACTTAATTCCCAGTGATGTCAATCACTTTTATCATTCTCTTTCTTATTGCAAATGAAGTCATCGTCGACTATATCGAAGGGTTTAATCGAGTAGTTGATTTTGAAGAAGACATAAATGAACAGTTAAAATGCCGAATATTGTTCATAACAGGACATTAGACTTAAGAAATGTTACATATTATTATTATTCTATGTATCGTTAAATATCAATGATCAGTAAACTTTTTTAATAATGTACTTAAAAGGACATTGGACTTAAGAATTCAACACATTATTTCTCTCTGTAGTTTATTGTACTTGTGATATCAAACCAATATCCTGCTGACTCAATTGTCTCATGTTACATGCTTGTTATATGTGAACTAGCGAACCATAATGCCCAACAGTGGGTGGTTCCGTATTGCTAAACCCAGAATAATAGTTTTCTACATAAGCAATAAAGATTCAAGCACCTTTTTTAACAAATAAATGGCATAATTTTTTCATATTAACGAGAATAACATATATGTTTAGAAAGTGTAGATAATTACATAATTTTCCGGCAGTTTTGGAAAATGATAGCTATTGCACAGATTTTATGATGTAGAAGTTTGTAAATGATCAATTTTCTCCGTTCATGATTTTGGCGCTGGATCACTATTGCTAATCACCGTCCAATTACCTGCAATAATAAAATGACAAATAGTGCCATAACCATTACAGCGAAAGAAATTTTTACTTCCTCACAAAAATTTTAAAATTTTGGACTACCAGAAATTTTACATGCGCAAAAATAAACCAATCAATTATACGTAACGAAAAAAAAAATCATAAGAAGAGAAATTTTTAGAATTTTTCTAAGTTACATGCCAGGAAACTACATAGTGGACCTAAATTACCTATCTAAATAGCAACCACTTACAACAAATATTTCAAGAAAAATAGTTAACTCCATGTCAGAAATTTGTTTCTAAAATTTTGACGTATAAAGCGTAATTTTGGTATCATGACTCTTAAAACCCCGACAAACTGTCAATTATTTCCGTCAAACTGCTTCCAATAAGTTTGGTCAAATAAAGTTGGACAGTTAAGACGTCAACGAAACGTCATAAACGCCGCCATACGAGTATTTGTCTGAAAAAGTTGAATGGCTTCAGTTCCCATCAAACATTTGAAGATTGGACAGGTTCTAAAATTTCTTTGATGTTTGACTGTCTCAGCCAATCAGAATCATGCATAACAAAAATTGACGTTAAGAAACTTCAAAATAATTAATAATTGCTGGTAAAGAAGTAGGTTATGAAGATAATAAATTTATGTAGAAGCGGTCTGGGCATAAATGCTATTTTAAGTGAATACTGCAGATAATATTACAAACACAGAGGCATTATAAAAAAAATAAAAAAAATTGAATTTAGTAAAGAAGCGAAAATAAATTATAACATTCCTTGCGTTTCTTCCTGTAATGGACTGTATGGAAAAACCAAAGTAATATCCCACAATGAAAATAATTTTTAAATAATAATTCAAATTATATTTTCCTAGTAAAACAATTTGACAGTGTAACAGATTTTAAACACATTTAAGATAATTTGATCAAATTTGTTGGAAGGAATAATTTGATGAATGTAATATGCCTTCAAATGTTATTGTCAAATATAGCTGAAGGTGAACATTTGACAGTGTGACAGGGGCTTTAGACACTGAGCGAACGGCTAGTTAAGTAAATTGTTTTCAGGTCTACCAAATAGATAGATCAAAAGTGCTGCCCTCGTGCGGTGTGGCGTGATAACGGCTTTGTGCGCATTGAAATGTGCATATTGAATATAAAAAAACGGCTAGATTCGCTACTGTTTATCGTAGTTTGTCATAGTTTGTCTCGTGGGTAGTGGGAAGGGAATGAGGTGAGTGTGGTGGGATGAGTGTGCGGTTAACATGTTATGTTCTTCGATTTTTAGAATGTTTGGAAAAAATTGTAAATTTAGAAAAGAATAAATGTTAATTTCGAGGGGAAAATGCTGATTTCAAGGGGTAAATAATCTGCTTTGAGTGAAAAATGGGACTTTTGAGGGGAAAACTGAAAATTCCAAAATGGCGACGGATCCGCAGATCCGCAGCCCTCAGCCCTTGCCCTCGGATCAGCATAATCAATCTACCCCTACTAGAAATCATTAAATATATCAAACTCAAATGACTTAAGTATTGTGGCGTATATTAGTTATGATTTTATAAATAAACGAAATCGCATTTGAAGAAATGTGACAAATTAGGTACAATGATATGCGTTGTAATTATAAAATTTGAACTTGAGTAAGAACATACAGTTTATCTATGTGTGTGCATGAACGTATATATGTATACATACAGTATAATTATACATGTATGTTTGTATATATGTATATATAAGCATATAATGAAGCCCAAGTTCTATATATTAAAACTCAAAGATAACTTGGAATATCCCATCCCAACCCTTTCCTTTCGCGACCAAAGAGCAACTAAGCTGTTCTGAACAACATTCTTCTGTTATCTTGTTATGGCATGTGCCTCTTATGATGCGGTCCGGAGTAAATTCTCCCGCAGTTATATAAGACTTATAATTCGACAGTACTGTAATCCGGCGATGAAAGTCAGTTATAGGCTGTTCATGGTTAACTGAGAACTTTTGAAAGCCCTGCTTGGGGTCTACTTTTCTTCTCATTTTGTATCCTTCCGCTGTATGTAGAATTAACATTACTGTTGGCCGTCTCACTTTTTCCTTAAGTCAACCAAGGAGAAACCAGTGGAATATTAAAATGGCAAAAGTGTTGACAAAATGCAGATTGGTACTTTTATGTGTATAAAAAAAAAATTCAATTCAGTAGCCATAAATTTTACATATCACACTAGGAATATAAAGTTAAGCCTTAGAACTATTTTTATAAATTCAGTGCCAACTTAACTGGAAGCTTGGATGCCAGTGTGTACTTTAGCATGTGTGTAGTTATAAGCAGTGTTTATTTTATTTTTTTCAAATGTTCATTTGAAAAGTGCTCTCTTTACCATGAACAAGCTTTACCACAAGCCGTATTCTCTAACTTGAGCTTGCTTAAAGACGGTCAACGTGATCGTCTTTATCATAAAGAGGGATATAATGATGGTTACCCGTATGCGTCTGTAATGCGGTATTCTGTAAATCATATCTTTATTGATATCTTTGTGCAAAGATGTACGTTTGGCAACGCAGCGGGATGTATTCTGAAATAAACGATCTGCTTGTTGAATTAGAATTTTTCCGTTAGTACAGAATGCATTGTGTCACATTTGTTGTTATTATACTAAATTTCTATCTATAAGTGAAATTTATTTCTTAACCAATTATCGAATAATGCTTCTAAAATAAATTTATTCTTTCTATGGATACAATATTTCAGGCGGTGCTAGTTCATACTGAGCATCACGAGATAACAGCACTGACCCGTGGCCGAATATGTCACTTCGTAGTTACGTTAAAGCGAAGGTATCACTAGCGAATTATAAAATATACTCCTTCAATGTATACTAGACACCATTTATTTGTGCGGAAATATAACAGAATATATTAATTATCATGTTTAGGGCATTTAAAACATTTTATTTTCTGTAAGACGTATTTGTAGAATAAACCTCAATATGTCGGCCATTTTCGATCCATTTTCGTTCATAAAGATACCTTGTTGACTGGCCTTTATATAAAGACAGTCACAGGACATTCGAAAGACCACCATGGAGACATATTGAGTTACAGAATGCAATTTCGCCTCGTAAAGACAGTTAAACTGTAAATGTCTTTATTTAAAGACAGTAAAACGTTAAGAGAGTAGAGCCCCAGGATTAATATGGTGGTGACAATAAGCGGTCTTTGTTCTCCATCCAAAACCGCTGTCCGTCAAATCAGGGGCGAGTTAAAACATCCAGCCAGCCCTGCCACTGGTGTCGAGAGAGAACCAGGAGGATATTGTCTGTCTCATAAGTTGGCGAGATTTTTACAGTCAGTGAGTGGCAATGGACGTATACGAAACAAACATAGTGCCTTTTACAAAATCCTGTATCAGCTGATGAACGAACGAACAAAAGTTAGTATTATGTTGGCCATTCTGAGTGCACTGCCGACGCACATCAGAAAAGCAGAAAAGACGTGGATATGAAAGAGTTCCTAGTTTAATCAATGCATTTTATTTTATGTGATCACAAAACAGTGCTTGTTAATGTTACAAACGAAATTTTGTGATAAAGTAGTAATGTATAGGCGTTCAAAATGAAATGTACAATAAAACGATCCGTATCCAAATGAAACGCAACTTCAAAACCTTTTCCACGTCGTATCCCCATTCTCAATCCATGCTTTCCATACCTGCTTGACATTAATTCGAAAAGCATACAGAAATATTGCATAATATTGTTGAATTATTTTTTATAATAATTTGACGAAATATATTTCAAACTCGTGTCGTTTCAAGTCAGTTATAAGAGAAAAGTCAACTTTTAAAAAGACGGGATCAAGAGGCAGGCACACGAGATGCTACCTGTTGAGCAACGCAAACGGCTCACACCTCGCCCTGTCATGCCATACGTGCCATCTGTCTGCTCTTTACCAAAGCTTTACCAGCCAGAAAAGAGAAGCTTTCGTGTGTAATATATAACAAATTTACGAACAGATACCAATAGTTTTATTTTTCCGCGAGCTCTGCACAATTTTTAAAGTAACATGTATTTACTGTACAGCGATTTTGAGTACTGGTAATTTCTATTCGGCCGGTAATCGTTCGTCTACGTAAATTATACGCCATATTGTTCTCCCCAAAATCCATTTCGTTGTTTCCGTGTTGTTACTATATTGTATTAATAAAACGAAGAAAGTGGGACGCTCGTAAATAGTTTTAAGTAATTCTTACGTTATTCCACTTCAAATATTTCCAACTCTAACTGTTTAGTAATAGTAATAGCAGAATTACTCCTTTTCAATCAATAGTTGTAGGTGAGTTGTTGGCGAATAAAAGTGAGTTATCAATCAAGTTACCTGAATTACTTTTATTTCCAGTTATATTAGCTATGGCGTCCAAAGTGTGATAATAACTACAACTACCGAGACGGTAGTTAACCCAAATTCGCTGTCTCGGACAAATTAAAAAAGAGTTAGTAAATATAAAATTTTTTGCAAGGTTTTGTATTTTTACTTTTATAACCTACCAATCTTTTTAGACAGATGTCAGTCAATAAATAACTTAAAATTTGTTTAGCAATACAGCATAATGGCGAATGGGTTAGCTGACAGCGTGTTTATAAAATATACAACCTCTACTAGACTCACCAGCTGATAGCGAAATTATGCATAAACGGAAAGTAAACATTTGGCGCTACTTTCGTCGAACTGTCAAAATCTTGCCAAGTTCCATGAGACAGAGAGTATGTAAAGCGAGGCGGTGGCTGGCATAGATTCCCGTCCTCCCGCCGAGCAGTTGTCATGAGGCCAGACTTCACCGCCCACTGCACGTGGCCACCATGTAACGAGGAAGACGTAGGAGTCTGCTACTGCGCTGGCTATTAACACGAAAAAATGAGACGACCCGCTTCCCGCTCGCTTTCTTTCTCTCTCTGAATACTTCCGCTCTTCCATCTTCTGGCTGCTCTGCTTTTCAGCTGCGCAACATTTCAGTTCGCAAGGCCGTAAGGACGAAAATAAATCAGTTGTCTGTCATTGAGAACCTAACCAAAAACTCTGTTTAGAGATCTAAGCATAACCAGGTATGTAACTTGATTGTTTTACTTCTTATTAATCTAAGGAAATAAATAACTTTATAGTTTAATTTATACCACTCTACAAACGCCGGTCAACAGTGCAACAGAAATATCCAACGATTTGCCCACATGAACAAAGGGAGGCATTGCCCCACTTATGTAAATGTCCTTGGTGGGCGTTTCCGCTAAGACGTCGTGCTAATTTAACGAGAAGGCTAGCCCTGTGATGGTGCGCCCCCATCCGTTATTATGATCAGCACCCCCCTCTCCCCTTTTCGTACTCTCTCTACTCCCCCCCCCAACCACTCCCAAATTCTTCTTCAATAACTAGTAAAATAGTGACCATAAACGATACGCAGTTATGTGTGGAAAATTAACGGTAACTTCAGATCACAGGTTTTGCTGGATAGGCAGTTAGTGTGCGGTAAATCTGGCTCATCGTAAATACAGCCGAACAGAGTTGGCGTCATGGACGCGGATATGAGAGAATTCAGAGAAATGGGAGTGCAGATAAGTTGACCAGGCATAATTTATGGGAAATTCATATGTATTGGTTTGGTAGATGGGATTTTACGAACTGGATGGTCAGAAAGTACGCAGAGTATTGGAAGTCCGTTGAAGGGTGCTTACAGTCATGGCATTTCTTAGAATATCTGTGGATGGGCAAGCCTCCAAACTTGATATTCCGCTGCACTACTCTTTGGACATTTCAGAAAATAAACACCGTTATTCACGAAAGGTAAATAAGCTAATCGTACTTGCTATGTTTAATGCTGTGTTCGTACTGTGTGAATGGAAAGTTTGAGATTTCTTAATTCCCGATTACCATACTTGTTTGTACCTCTCACCAATAGTTGTGGTCTGCTCAAGGATCGAAGTGAGGAACGTACAGTAGACCCTAGTCTTGTGGTCCGGGTGCATCGAACCAAGTAATGACATTCCTAATTTATTTATGGGAAGGCTATAACAAGATGAGACTGCGAGTAAAACTCAACAGTAATACACCACATTACGCTATATTCATTCAAGACTTTAGCACTTTGGTTTGCAGTTTGTTAGCACCTTCTTCTCACAGTTACCATCGCCATCATCATCCAGTAATGTTCCTCGAGGAAGTACGAGAAACCGAAGACCACAACCAAATTTGAAGATATTTCATACAGTTGCGCTGGATATGTAAGATGAAGCAGAGCGAGCTCATTGTTTTAAAAGCTTGATAAGGCGAATCTCATAACGAATATCAAAAATTGAAAAGTAAGTTATCATATATACACTGAGAAAAAGGTTTTGTTGAATAAAACAAAGTTTATTTGGGGTGACCAAATCAATTGTTTGTATAGGGGCAATGAAATATTTTGTTTTTCAAAAAAAATATTTTCTTGTTCTTATTGGGTTACCCCAAACTGTAAGTTTTGCTTGCTTCAACTAAAGAGTTAATGACTTTAAGAACATTAAACAGTTTCGGTTATTATAAAAAAGAATGAAATCGTAACCGTGATTTGATTCCACATCGTTCGAACCCGAGCACTACGCCCTAACAATCTCAGCTTAACTATCCACTGAATAATAATAAATGCTTTTAAATACATACAACACAAATACTAAATAACGTCCGTGAATAAATATTTCAAGTTTTACATGGCCTTACTTCTTAGTTTCCTGTAGAACTTGTTTTATTTGGATTTTTATATCATTATTAAACATCAATAGATGCACTGAAAACACTGTTATTTTAATAATTGTCACAAAAATTGCAAACACTCTAGCTATATTTCTGAACGAAGGCAATCAAATGAGTGGCCAAGCTAATGTAAACAGTGTTCAACTTAATATTTTCTTGACAGTCTAATTTTTTTCGACCCAAAACAGAGGTTTTGTTTATTCAAGTTCGTATTTTGTTAAATCTCTATTTACTTTATGTGTTAGATGAACAAAATAGATTTGGTTGCTTTTCAAGTTTTGTCTATTCAACAAAATATTTTGTTGGATATATATATATATACACACACACACACACATTGAGGTGACAAAAGTCATGGGATAGCAATGCGCAAATATACAGATGGCAGTAGTATCGCGTACAAAATGTATAAATGGGCAGTGCATTGGTTGGGCTTTCATTTGTAGTCAAGTGATTCATGTGAAAAGGTTTCTGACATGAATATGGCCGCACGATGGGAATTAACAGACTTTAAACGCGGAATGGTAGTTCGAGCTAGACGCATGTGACATTCCATTTCGGAAATGGTTAGGGAATTCAACATTCCGAGATCCACAGTGTCAAGAGTGGGCCGAGAATACCTAATTTCAGGCATAACCTCCCACCATGGACAACGCAGTGGCCGACCGCCTGCGCTTAATGACCGAGACCAACGACGTGTGCGCAGAATGGTCAGTGTTAACAGACAAGAAACACTGCGTAAAATAACCGTAGGAATCAATGTGGGACGTACGACGGACGTGTCCGTTAGGATAGTGCGGCGAACTTTGGCTGTACTGGGCTATGCCAGTAGAAGACCGACTTGAGTGCCTTTACTAACAGGACGACATTGCCTGCAGTGCCTCTCCTGGGCCCGTGACCATATCCGTTGGGCCCTAGACGACTGTAAAACCGTGGCTTTGTCAGATGAGTCCCGATTTCAGTTGGTAAGAGCTGGTGGTAGGGTTCGAGTGTGGTGCAGACCCCTCGAATCCATGTACCCAAGTTGTCAACAAGGATCTGTGCAAGCTGGTGGTGGCTCCATAATGGTTTGGGCTGTTTTTACGTGTAATGGACTGGGTCTGCTGGTCCAACTGAACCGATCATTGACTGGAAAGGGTAATGTTCAGCTACTTGGAGACCACTTGCAGCCATTCATAGACTTTATGTACCCAAACAGCGATGGATTTTTTATGGATGACAATGCGCCATGTCACCGGGCCACAACTTTTCGCGATTGGTTTTAAGAACATTCTGGACAATTGCAGCGAAAGATCACCCGACATGAATCCTATCGAACATTTATGGGAAATAATCGAGAAGACAGTTCGTGCACAAACTCCTGCACCGGCAACACTTTCGCAATTATGGACGTCTATAGAGGCAGCATGGCTCAATATTTCTGCCGGGGGCTTCCAACAACTTGTTGACTTCATGCCACGTCGAGTTGCTGCACTTCGCCGGGCAAAAGGAGGTCTGACACGATATTAGGAGGTATCCCATTACTTTTGTCGCCTCTATGTATATATGTGTGTATACAGGATGATTCTAAAATCATGGGAAAAACATTGAGGGGTGGTAGAGCTCATTAAAACCACAATTATTGTATAGGAATATATGAGCGGGAGTGAAGCGTTGAGGCACATACACAAAAACATAACACATTAACGGAAACATAAAATGTTCAATAGCATCATACGTAACGAGTGATTCCGTAGAGAAAATGTTAAAACAGTTGCTGGAAATGCATCCACCAACAGTCATGCATGCTTGGCGACCTCTACACATGGCGTGATTGGCTGACAATGGTAGCGATAGTTGAGGGCAGTCAAACGGTGCGCCAGTGATCTGTTGCATCAGCATCAGCATCACTCCCCCGACACTACCAAGCTTGCATTACTGTCGGTGGTAGCAATTTTGAGCAATTATTATAAACATTGCTGTAAAAAGGCATTTAGCGGCGACGTTGTAAATAAACACTGTGTTGCATTTCATGTGTTATTTTTGTGTTTGTGCCTCAACGCGTCACTTGCGCCCATATATTCCTATACAATAATTGTTTGTTTTAGTGAGCTCTACCACCCCTCAATGTTTGTCCCATGATTTTAGAATCACACTGTATATATATACATAGAGAGAGAGAGAGAGGGGGAGAGAAAGAGAGAGACACGCACTTGCTCCTATAAAACAAGTATTTTGTTGGCTATGTTACGATTTCTTTGAATATTTTCATATAAAAACATTTACAAGGAACTATGTTCTGCAATTTTTTGCTCTTATTTGTAACACCAAATTTTAACGTTGGTGATGTTTTTGTGCTTCAAGTCACTTATACTTTTATGTTTGAATAAACAATTTTCCTTTCTAGTTGTCCAACTTAAAACTTTGCTATTACGAGTTTGCCAGCAAACAGGTGAGATCACGGATATGTAGAAAATAAGAACTCCAGATCATAAATTCAAGCAACATTCGTATCCCTTGACACATCTTCTCATCGTGCGTACATGGCGTCTCTCACTTCCACTGTTAGAAACCTCATATGTATAAACGTTTATATCCGCACCTTACGCCTTGCTCTTCTATACTAAAACGGCGCAAACTTGCAGCGCGGTAACTACTGTGCAGTTCTTCACTTTGAGAAAATAAAAAATCGCATTTGCGTTAAATCCCAAATATCAGCAGTCGGCTGTCCAATGCCACTCGCACGTGTAACGAACTAAAACACGTGGCGTCGTCATTTCGGCTTGCCTTGTAACACGTAGCATCACCACATTCAAAGTCTATGTAAACTGGCATGGTGGAAAACAAACAGAGATTTTGTAGTCATGTCATTCCAGTAAGCGTAACATTTCTTCGGAGTTCAAACACGCACTAGACGTATTGAGTGTTTCTGGCGGATAGGACAGACGGATAACTAGTCCAGCAGTCTGTAACTTGTGAGTAATGTGTCGACTGCCTTTACATACCATCCAGCCATCCTGAAAGACGCCCACGTTGTTATTCTCAACACCGGTTATCAATGCCCAACCAATTGACCACGACTCATTCAGTTAAGAAATATTCGTACCAGCAGTCACGATTTTCACTAAGAACCGAAATCTAGTAATATATTGTTTACATTTGAAACTGCATCGACGAAAATTAAGGGAGTGAAACAGGGTCCATATGATAACCGTCGTAAATTATATGTGTCTTTTGTATTAATTCTGTTCGAAAAATTTCTGTAGGCCTATCGGACCACCAGACACCTTAAAAAAATTTGTTTGCGAAACAAACACTACTCAGCTTGTGAACATTTCATGTGATGCCATTTCCAGCATGTGTTTTTATGTATGTGCGTATGTATATAGTTCGAATGGGATTTTCTTAACTAATTTTATTATACGCTGCGGAGATATTATTTTATATAAAAATTTACAGACTACAACAGATAAAATAAAATGCAAAAACGTCGTCTTATTTATATTAGAATTTTTATTGAAAAAAAAAAACTTCGCTACGTGTGGTTGCTTGCCTAGATACGATGTATATCACGACACTTTTGTTTATCATTTATAATTATCTCATTTCTGAAAGTGAGCTAATTTTGTATTTTGTGTATTCCAAAGTAACAAAATTCTAATTTTTACATGTTACTAAGAAAAAAATTTGGAATCCGTTTGGCGTTAAAAATATTTCCCATCCAGCTCCCTTTCGGAATTTCTAAAGGTAAGAATTGCAAGCAGACAGGTCGGTTGATCGGGCCAGCCAGGGAACGTCTTCAAAGTGATACAGTATCCGGCGGTGTAACATCAGTCATCAATATAGAGTTCGTAGAGTGATGGAGTAACAATCAGTGTTTTCTGTCTATCCAGCCTTTGAAAAATAAATAGTTTACAGGTTAATATCACGACTGCATAATTCAGTGAATTCCTAAGTGAATATTCCCCACCACACCGTTACCGTCTGGCGGTTTAGGGGTATGAGAAAATTGTAGGTTTTGTTTGCTTATGTATATATATATATATATATGTGTGTGTGTGTATGTGTGTGTTTGTTTCTATGTGTGTATGTTTATTAGCACAATTAAACAACAGGAAATGTACTTTACCACACGTTAACGCCTGATGGGTACAATCAGGTTGCTCGTTCACTAATCTGAGCAATGCTTCGGCGACTGATACGCATGTGTCAGTCTCTGACAATTTCGGCACAAAAAAGTTTGTTTATTTTCTCTGCTAGTTGATGCCATAAAGAGTCCCTTCTTTAACCTTGGAGGCTATTCGGGGATGCCTTACATACTAAGCCAACCAGAATTACATCTTGATAAAGGCCCATGTATCCAGGGATTACCCGCCAAAGGTGCCTTAGCGACCTGGATAACGCCGGTTGTCGTAAAGTGGATGTTGTTTGATAGTATCTTCAAGCTTAAGAGAAAAGTCCTTCGTAATGAACTTCTTTACAACTCAAAAGCGTTTTAATTCCTCCTCACCAATCGTCTGGAATCCGTTTGACACGTTATCGCTGGCNTATATATATATATGTGTGTGTGTGTATGTGTGTGTTTGTTTCTATGTGTGTATGTTTATTAGCACAATTAAACAACAGGAAATGTACTTTACCACACGTTAACGCCTGATGGGTACAATCAGGTTGCTCGTTCACTAATCTGAGCAATGCTTCGGCGACTGATACGCATGTGTCAGTCTCTGACAATTTCGGCACAAAAAAGTTTGTTTATTTTCTCTGCTAGTTGATGCCATAAAGAGTCCCTTCTTTAACCTTGGAGGCTATTCGGGGATGCCTTACATACTAAGCCAACCAGAATTACATCTTGATAAAGGCCCATGTATCCAGGGATTACCCGCCAAAGGTGCCTTAGCGACCTGGATAACGCCGGTTGTCGTAAAGTGGATGTTGTTTGATAGTATCTTCAAGCTTAAAAGAAAAGTCCTTCGTAATGAACTTCTTTACAACTCAAAAGCGTTTTAATTCCTCCTCACCAATCGTCTGGAATCCGTTTGACACGTTATCGCTGGAATACCGAATTACATTTTTAAATGATAGTAGTTTAGGACCCGTGTATCTCTACTAGCTTCTGTATCTGCGTGCATGTTTATGTGTTTATTTGTACGCGTGTGCGTGTGTGCGAGCCCTCCTTATGTATGTATTGATTTAAACTGAATTAGTTTATCACTCTAAGCCAAGCCCTCTAAGTTCTCATTTAAATCTAAAGCCTTAAAACGGTTTAGTGGCAATATTAATGGGTAATCTGATTTCATGAAATAGAATAAGAAATCGAATGCCAATCATTGACGAACAAAAAAATGGTAATAATAAAACATTGAAAGAAAACCTGGATTTGATAAGTCTTAATTCCGTAGAACTGTAAATTGTGAGAGAAAGAATACACGCATGTATCAGATGTTAGGTAGTTAACGCTTAAACGTAAAAGCTTCCATGCTCTTTGTTTCTGTGTGCCAGGACGTTCATCCATTCCAAGTTTTCACACGCACTTCTTAATTGCTAAATATAAATATAGTTAGCATACACACTGCAATATTTTTCGATGAATACCATTAACACCACAAATTTGTCACAAGGTTTTCTCCTTACGTTAGAATATGAGTTTCACTAATCTTATTTTTACTTTTTGTCGGGTTACAGTTTTATGACGTTACTGGCAGTCCTGGTTTATTAAAATATTATATATAACAGCATTCAAAGTTTTTATATTCACATTCAGTATACCTGAATATCGCTCTAATGACTGAATATAACTAAGTTTGTCATATTGTTTACACCTCAGATTCTCAAGTGAATATAATATGTTTCTTTATCTACCATGATTGTTTCTAGGTTTTCATTGTTGTCGAAAAGTAAACTACTTGTTACTGAACCAAACTGTCTATCTTACAAGGAAAACCTTACAAATTACGAGGCTGAGTTTAAGATCTTTCAGATAATTTGGTTTGAATGCTATCTAGTCCTTTTCATTGCCGTGGATAGTTTAGTTATATGGCACAAAGGATTATGAACTGATTACAGCACTGGTGCTAAAAACTGTGCACTTTTTAAAATGATTTTGCACGAATGAGTTTTCATGCATTTATATATAGTAAATATATTCCCATTAATTAATTTTGAGGTACTGAGAGTTAGGTTTTTTTAACACACGGAGCGTTATTCTGAAGTTAATCATTGTGTGCCTAAGTTATTCGATTAACTTGAAATAAAACGTCATATAAAATTATAGCTTCCCAATTACGAGATCACTTAATAAATATAGCATACATAAGTATATTTATATAAATGTACAAATATGCATATAATTCGTGCTTTTATGAAGCTTATTTTGGTTAAAATAAAAAGAAACATATAGAGATATAAACGCAAACAGAACTGAATAAGTATGGTTACTTTACGGGACAATATTTGGTGCAGCTAGTGCATTACTATTAACTAATGGGTGTGGGGAAAAAAATACGGTACTTTAGTTACAGGTAGTCATATAATGCACTTAAGCTACTTACGTGAAAATAAAATGAAAATGTAACTTACAAAAACACCTCGTGTCACGCTAGAAGCTACATATTCAGAACGTCAAAAATAGCAAGTAATGAGCAATTCGTAGAGAGATTTCGCTTGCGAATGAGTTTGGAAATTTTTACGTTGCAGACATATTACTTTTCTTCCAGACCACTGTCCAGATACCAACCGTTAGACGAATACTGATAATTTTCAGCGCTCTATCACGCCCAAAAAATGTTTAAGGGAGCTGTAAAGTTTTTTGTGCTGGCGAATTCTAAAATGTTATTTTCGGTGTAACAGAGTACGCGTAACATCGATTAAGGATGGCTCTTGACTGTACCTTATTGTAAATGGTCCACAAATGTATTAGATCGCTAGTTATTGGTGGGTACATTATTTTATAAATACCAAAATATTCCTCTAGCAATATTTGTCCACAAAAAACACAAAATATCGTTCATAATTAAAATTTTAAGATAAATTAGTTTTATATATAAAATTAAATTTGTATATACAATATACATATTAATAATTTTTTTGTGTAATATTAATTTTACATTCCCGTGACTATTTTTTCACTTCACTGTAACAAATTCTGTGTACACATACTAACCTTTGTAAAAACACAATATTATCCTTTGTAGAATTTCTTCTTTGTAACATTACAAGAGCCATATTTGTAATACATAATGGACAACATGTTTGTTCTAACCAGGCATCACTTTAAGTCGTGGAGTTAATTATAAAATATAATGTTAGCATATAACTTAAAACATATGAGCGTGTTTACGATTTACATTCTAATGAACAACAATAATTTAATTTAGTGTGTGAGGGGAGCGGGGAAGGAGTAGGGAACTATAATAACTTATAACGTATTTTTGAGGATAAAAATGAATTATTTTTACCTCAATTCTTTAGTAAGAAGGCTTATACGATAATAAAGCGCTGAGTGTATTATCTATGCCCAAAATTCTTTGTAATCAACCAAACATACTGTAATAATATTATTTAGTCATGATATGCCAATAAGTGTACTCCTGGCTGGCGCAAACATTTCATATTTTGCAATTATAAAGTTGCAACTCTGCAACCTGCATGCAGACTGTTAGTGTAATTCTGTAGTGCAATAATTCTCCAAACGACTAAATTCAATTATTTCCATTATCTATATGGCGTTATTCTTGCCAAAGTTACCACATAATTATATATTACCATCAAAACTAGTCCAAAAATGTAGTAAGATAAAGCGTCATTGTGGTTAAATGATTGCATTTGGATCAAAAAGGTTAGGCTCGAATCTTGATTACACAGTTTTTTTAATAATGAAAAATATTTCCTACGCTTAACACTTATTTATTCTTCATAAACGTTTCGAGATCACAAAAACAATATTTCCACTACCCAACAATGAAGGTAGAAATATGAGCTTTAAGCAACAATAAAACAGTTTTTTTTTTGCAACATCTTTTCCAAAAAATGTTTTGTTAAAGTGTGGACGATTATTTTCTGTGTTGTGAAACACGTAATAATACCTGTTCCGAGAAGAGATATAGCGGAACATTCCATACGTAATGTTGGGTACCTACTCCTTGTTCCCACTGCGGCGGCAGAGGAAATCTCATTGCCACAACACATTGCCAACTCGGCTGAGACGCAGTATAGCCACTCTTTCTGCGTAAGGAAAAAGAGAAGAGGCGTGCGGCGAGCAATCAGAGTGAATGAGGAAGCTCGTAGTTAAACTTCTATCATCTTCCTACAGCCGTTTCGAGTAATGCGTAAAGGCGCGTGTGCGAGCGACGTGGGCCGCCCACCCAGCACACCCCACTTCAACCCTCCACACACGTCCAAGTTAATTATCATGATTCTGGCGGTAGGCGGCGCCGCCTCCCATAACACTCCCTCGTGCCGCCCGAAGAACCTCGGTTGTGGCATGCGTGAAGCTTTGCTTTGCCACTCGTCTAGGACAGTAAGATAGATAGTTAAACAAAACAATGATGATGGTAATCATAAATATGATGGGCTTGGCTTGTTAGCCACGTTTTCCGTTTTCATACCTGTTGATATTT
>NQII01002607.1:69921-126017 GCA_002778355.1 Clitarchus hookeri | reverse complement strand
ACAAAAAAACGCTTCACACATTTTGGCCCGGGCCACACTACTACATAAACTATTTTTGTAAAAAATATGTTTGCCGGAAAATTGCGGGCAAATTAAGATTCATAAAATTAATAAACACACTAAACACTTATTAATGAATTCCTTCTTGCTCGTTTGTAGCACGATTATTGTCTTCAAAGGGCGGTTATCTTGGGGAATAAAGCAGTGATCATTCTAACACGACGCACGTGCCGTGATAAAGGAATGAAGAATGATGATACCAATCGGTGAGCTCACGAACACAAGTTTGCAGCTCAAGAGTCAGTCTGGGACCCAATCTTTAAACTATTGGGATTATTCCTCCTGAGGAATTACGTCATTCCACTATTGGAATGCTTAAAGGCAATTTATGATCACTCGATAGTGGATTTGTGTACCGGAATTGAGATGTGGAGTGTCAAAATAAATCCGACAGCTGTCGTAATCGTCATTCGTCTATTGATTTGTCAATTAATACCATCGTGTGATATAGGAAACCTAAAAATATTGTCACGTTGCGGCTTCTATGGGAGAAACATACTCGTACCTGACTACCGGCACAGCTGAGATTTAGGGCAAGAATAAACGATAAATCACGCACTCGCTTAACACTTCTAAGGAGCAGTTGTTTCCAGGGACTTGAGAGGTCATCTATCAGGATCAAAACCTATTATATGTCGCCGTGTACTGAACGTCAAGTATTGTAATTCAGAACCGGTGGCAATGACTGCTGCTCAGCTCGTTTGTTAGTGCCAATACTTAAGTTTTTGTACATAAAATATATATTATATATATTTGTAAGTTGTTTATATTATTTATTTTTAACATTTTTATCTTTAACATCTTTATCTTTTACATTTTAAACAACACACTTATGAATCAGGCTACGTCTATGGTCACAACTGTATTCAAGAAATGTTCTTAATACGATGTAATATTTATAAATAAAATTATATTAATTATATTTTGCTTAAATTTACCGCAGTATGCAATTTAAAAGTGTTTAAATATCAATGTCCAACAAGTAACTTAATAGAACTCGTAATTTTAAGACGGATTAGAATATTACATCATAAAATACGATTATATACCTATATCCAGCATTATATTGATTTCTTTAGTCACAGTCTTACATTCTTTTAAAGTAACTATGTCGAGTTTGTAAAGCCCACCAGTAGTTATAAAATGGGCATTCACGCGACCAGGATGCAGGATGCGGACATGTGAACACACGGCCAAAATCTTGGATTACGTCACGGCTGCCATCTTGGATGCAAATTTACCAATGCCAATTCGCCTATGCTAATTTCAGAATTCCAGTTATGCTAATTCCATTTATGCTGATTCCAGCTATGCTAATTACGCCAATGCTAATTGCGAATATGCTAATATCTAACACATCAATCACGCACACGCCAATCACCCGCCGCCATCTTGTTCTGTAGGTAACCATATTTAATTCTCGCGCTTGCCACCGTTCGCAGCAAGGAGCGCTGGTATCGATGCCTCCATTTTTGTGCGTGTTGGTAATCACGAATTTTCTCAAATTTCCATCAAAACTGGCACAATTTCCTACAAAAAATGGGTTTTACAAGCACTTCACGCTCTGTCATTCCATACCAGCACCATCCTTATTGCTTGAAGAATGTTTGAGTTCGTTGCTCCGTCATGAAACTTCATGCACTAACTTATAATAAGCATATATTCTACGACTTATGTCAAGTACGCATATGCAATCGCGCACATATATTAATTGTACATATATACTAATCGCACTAATACTAGTCGTACACACTTCAATCACCCCGCCAACATGCCTTCGTCACCCGCCCTCTTGAATTTCTGGCCACACCCGCTCTATCATTTGCTTTTCTCATATTACTTCTGGTATACTTTTTTCTCTCTTGCCTTCTATAATTTCTTCTTGTCTGCCACCCCTATCATCTCTCTCTATTGCTTTTTACGCCCTCCATATTTTATGTCCGCACCTGCCCCCAGACGTCTGCTATAGGCAGCCATCTATAATTCTTGCGCCCGCCACCAGAGTGAGCTAAGTTCTATCATTCGCAGCTAGGAGCCCTGACATCGATGAGAACATTTTGTATGTGTTGGTAATCACGTCGCCTGCAGGAGTTTAATTCTGTCAATGGTTACTAGGAGCGCTGGAATTTTTTCTATATGGTTGTTTTGGAACTCAAAAATTGCCATAGGCGTGTGGGATATATCCGGCATCCCTTGAGTCAATAGTCAAGCGTCTTGACCACAAGACTACTGCGACATCTAGGAAAGGAGGATGTTTAATGTCGAATACGTATATAGTAATTACAATCCTAGCATTCGGGAAAAAAATTGGACAGGCCCCGACTTTATATTAAAATAACCATTACTTGGAGAGTGTTAGGAGGAGAAATAAAGTAAATAATCGCATCAACATACGCACTCCCCAGATAATAAACTTGACATCACAAAAAGAGGATGTTTAATGAAGAATACGTGTAGAAGAAACTGCAGGCACCGCACGCGCATGCACTCANTGACATCACAAAAAGAGGATGTTTAATGAAGAATACGTGTAGAAGAAACTGCAGGCACCGCACGCGCATGCACTCACAGGCATACCTGAATATGTGTAAAAGTTATATATATATATATATATGTAAATTAGTAGCACTTTTACTATTCCTGTTCCAATCCGCGTGAACACTGGCAACCAATTAAAACTACTTTTGCATGTAACATACATTCATACTTACACACATACAATTGCGCTGCGATGCACATGCGCGGCGATTACGTGCGAGAATGCGCACACGCACTTCTGTATCTCCAACTTGTCTTTGCATTCAGCACGGCATGGAGCGTCCAGCCCACGCAAGCTAGCCTAGAGTTGCACAGCGTGCGTCAAGTACGCCTTAAGACCACATATAAGCATAGTTNTGACATCACAAAAAGAGGATGTTTAATGAAGAATACGTGTAGAAGAAACTGCAGGCACCGCACGCGCATGCACTCATAGGCATACCTGAATATGTGTAAAAGTTATATATATATATATGTAAATTAGTAGCACTTTTACTATTCCTGTTCCAATCCGCGTGAACACTGGCAACCAATTAAAACTACTTTTGCATGTAACATACATTCATACTTACACACATACAATTGCGCTGCGATGCATATGCGCGGCGATTAAGTGCGAGAATGCGCACACGCACTTCTGTATCTCCAACTTGTCTTTGCATTCAGCACGGCATGGAGCATCCAGCCCACGCAAGCTAGCCTAGAGTTGCACAGCGTGCGTCAAGTACGCCTTAAGACCACATATAAGCATAGTTNATCCAGCCCACGCAAGCTAGCCTAGAGTTGCACAGCGTGCGTCAAGTACGCCTTAAGACCACATATAAGCATAGTTAGCTGTAATTTCCGAACTGTTTAATATACAGCCACCAAATGTATAACATAGGCATCAACCCTGATGACAAATAGGTCGGTAGAGTCAGTTACACCCTAAGCCCTCTTATAAGTAGAGTTGGCCACCATTTCCGAACCGTTTAATATATGGTCTTCAAATTCATTACATAGGCATCACCCTTGATGCTGAATAGGCCAGTAGAGACAATTAGACCTTAAGCCCTCGTATAAGCATAGTTAGCTGTAATTTCCGAACTGTTTGAGTTTAAGTCACCAAATTCATATCATAGACATCACCTCCAGCGACGAAAAGGACCGCAGGATCAAGTACGCTTTAAGTTCTCTTATAAGCACTCCGGCGACGAGTAGCACGACAAGGTAAATTACACCTTCAGCTCTCGTATCGCGCACACTCGTCAATCACCCACCACCACGCTCGTAGTCTGCTACCGAAGGTGTTATACATATACATAAATAAACATTAGTACTGGTAACATGCAGCTGCAACTCAGGACCACACTTAAAGCAGACAGCCATCAAATATCGGACTTAGAAAAAAAGTGGCAATTTTTCTCAGTGTTCTGTGAATATTAAAGGAATTTATATTAAAGGCGAAATTGAAGTTTTAGCCATAGGATATAGAAATCATAGTGAGATAATAGAATTGCAAATCGATTAATGACCCGATCTTTTGAAGCCTTTATAGCAATGTCCGTACATTAATTTATTTCTGTTAGCATTCATGCGCACCTGATATGAGGATTTAAGCCAGCTCCAAAGGTGAGGTACAGTGTAGGGACCTGAGTTTGAAACCCGAAACTGTAAAAAAAATTAATAATTCACTTTCGAACTTAGAAAAATTCTTAGAGAGTGTTTTAGGAACTTAAAGGTGAAACTATGGTTTTAGCTATCGGATATAGAGATCAGGGTAATGCAAAAGGTTCGCACTTCGATTAACGATCCGAGATTTTGAAGCCTTTTTAGCGATGTCTGTACATTATTTTCTCACTGTTTAGTATTCATGGGCAACTGATACAAAGTTTTAAACAATTTAAGAAGGTGATGCATTGCTTAGGGCCCTGAGTTCAAAGCCTGAATTCGTTAAAAAAAATATATTAATTTTATTGTCGACTTAGAAATATTCTGACGGTTTTTCCGAATGATGGGAGAAATTATATATAGAGCGCTGACACACACTGATACCTCAGTTGATGTTCAGACGTCGAGAAGTTAACAACGATTTGAAAATATTATCTCACTATACAGTGAAGATGAATTGTGAATACGAAGGCCTGCCTTTGACATCATTGAACATGGAGCCGCGACCTGCATCATCGCTGCCCGATTGCCGACGGTGTCGATTCTGCAATCACGTTTTTACTTTCGGTCAAAGTGCTCGTTGGCATGAGAGAACGGCCTGTACGAAGAGTCCTTTTCGCACGATGAAGCATTATGACAATGGCCACATACAGTTTATGCAAGGTAATATATTAAAGAACCACTTCAAGAACTGCAACGATTCGTCTTTTGAGAGCCAGCACCAATACCCCCTGCTGCATCAGTGGGTAATGATTCGTCAGGCATTAATGACAAGGCAGTTAGTTATAATGACGGAATTAGAGACCTAGGAGGTTTGATAGATTCAGTATGTGAGGAATGTACATTTGCAAGAAGTTCGCGTGAAATCTACGAACTTCAAAATAAACAGTCATCGGCTCAAAATACTGATGAGCATACAATTCCTGCTACAAAGAAAAGCAACTTTAATACAGAATAAAAAACAGGAGATGAAGAAGTCCATGAAGACAGCATTGCTGATGATTACGATGACAGTGATAGTTCCGAAGACGATGATTACGATTTTTTCGATGCACTAACAAATGCCTCCAACACATTTACTGCAACAAGCGACATGGAGAAGGCAGGAGATGCAGAGAATTCTGGCAACCTATTTCCCGAAGACCCGAATTAACTTATTAATAGACTCACATATTTGATTGACCTTCAAAAATGCGGGTATCTCAAGCACATTAATGATATATCTACAATCATTAGTAAACTGAAGGATCCGGGATATATCGCGTGATGTGATGAACTGCTTTTTTCTAAAATTGTAATTATAAAATAATAATATATTTTTATTATAAAATAATTTGTTTTTCTTTATTTTTGTGTGTAATATTCTTTTTTCCCCTCACAACTTTAAAGTGGTGCTATGAGCACTCGACTATTAATATAAATATATGCATATATATATAATGATAAGAAAGACTCTAGTATAAAATGCATAGAGAGTTGACTGAATACAAAACATTAATTGTATTGACATGTATAAATTTGGAGATAGTTGTGAAGGAATGTAATTTCTATACATATGGGTGGGGGACAAACCGAAGGATTGATCGAAGGATTGGGATTGATCGAAGGATTGGGATTGANGGGGGACAAACCGAAGGATTGATCGAAGGATTGGGATTGATCGAAGGATTGGGATTGATCGAAGGATTGGGATTGAACGATGGATTGGGATTGATCGATGGATTGGGATTGATCGAAGGATTGGGATTGATCGAAGGATTAGGATTGATCGAAGGATTGGGATTGATCGAAGGATTGGGATTGATCGAAGGATTCTGATTTATCGAAATATTGAGATTTCTAAGGATTGGGATTGATCGAAGGATTGTGATCGATTGAAGAATTAACATGGATTGTTGTGGATTGCGGAGGTGGATTGATGGAAATATTGGGAGACTGATTGAAAGTTTGCTAAAGATCGATTGGAAGATTGGAAGATTGATGGAAAGATTGCGAAAATTGATGGTGAGATTGCATTAGGATTGGTGAAGTTTGGTTGCGGATTGGCGATGATTGTGAATTATTGATGGTAATTTTGGAAGCTTAATGGATTGATCCAAATATCGATGGAATGATTGGATGATTGATGGATAGATGGCCAAGAAGAGCATGAAAGTTAACACTGTTTATCAGCCTCGTACATTTGACATCTTCAGGGCCTGGCAGTATTGGCATTTAAATTAACTCATACTAAGCATAAAAAAGTGTTGATAAATGCTGATCCATACCATGGTTATAACATACTACCGCATGTGGCTGCTATTAGTACGATGGGCTTGGTTTAGTCATATACATATACATGAAAAAAGAGTAGCATTCTTATACCTACAAAAAACCAGTCGAGGCAGTGAATAATTTGCAGGTTCTGGCAACGCGTATTAATCAGTCTTCAAAAGAGGGCGGCTGGAAATGTAGTACGTAATTGAATGAGAAGCTCTTTCAATTTCCGCACTACCCTATGTATACGTTCGGCACAATATAAAAAATTAATTTATAATTTATAATTAAAAACATTTTTTTTAAATCGTATAATAAAAACAGATTTACAGTTTGACATAACATATGCCTATAAAACCAATATGGCAACCAGAAAAAAACGTATGCTTGAAGAATTAGTGGGCTTAACTGCCGAGCACTTTCGGGTACGTTATTCAAACCCGAGTCGCCGGTTTCCGAGTATCCCCTGAGTCGAGCCGAAGATTGCAGAGCTCGTCCGAGTCAAGCCAAAGACCGCTAGACACAGCCACAGCCAAACAGCTCCCATTAAAAATACATTGGCCGAGAAGGAACATGATCATACTACTAGTGTCCATCTGTTCGCGTGTCCAACTGTTCGTGTGTCTAACTGTTTGAATTACCAACTGTTTGAGTGACGAACTGTTCGAGTGACTAACTGTTAAGAGTGTTTATCTGTTATTTTTGGGGTAGAAGTTATGGCTGCAGCTATATATCACTACCCCACTTCCAGCACTGAGAGGGATGTTCGAAGTTCAGTAGATTCAGTAGTGGTCTAAACACTACACCACCGCATCTTCTTAACGTGATGATTTACCGTTAAAAACTCTTGCATAATGACATTAAGTAATATATAATGCAGTGTGGATTAAACTTTTTTTTTGTTGGCAAGGGAACACTGCCTAGTCTCCTTGTAATTTCTTGAATTTTCCTTAATTAATGTGCCCCGAGTAGATAGAAAATAGAAATTTGGCACAAGGGCATTGGGTATCTGATTCGATTTCTGACAAAATCCAGGGGTCAGTGTCCAAAAATGGCAGAACACAGCCACAATAACTATTTTCTCCATCAAAATTTTTATTTTCCCCTTAAACATTTACTGTATTTACCTCCAAACACAACAAATACTTCCTACTTATTATGTTTTAAATAATGTTTTTTTTTTAAATTACAAAAAAAAGGGAANTTGGACTCTCAACATGCTTTGTTGATTCCGTTTTTCTGCTGACGGTCTAAGAACTCAGCTGGATTCCAGTTGATGTCTTGTTTACCATCTGCCATCTTTGTTTTTAGTGTGTCGATTGTTCTTGACCATCATGTTTGTTTACATCATTTCTCATCAATGTGCAACCATTACTCTTTAAGTCGCCTAAGCTCCACCCGCCATTTATTGTGTGTGTGCATTGTTATCACCCACGATATGTATTGATATATTTCCCACAAGATTAGATCAATTACTTTTAATTCATCGAAGCTCTACCAACCATTTAGGTTTTCATTTGTTTGGTATTTGTTTTTGGGCACAACTTTGTTTATGTATTTTCCTGTCACGGGGCGATAATTATTCACGCCCGCAATTTTGTTTTTTTTGTCACTTGTTTAAACATTATCTCGCCAGGGGCACTAATCTTGCAATTATACGCGTTAGGTCGATCTGCCATCTTGTAATTGTTTTTTAAGTCGTCTAAATTCCACCCACCACCTTGAAGCCCTTTGCCTCTAACTACCCATCTATATTAACATATAAATGTTCGAGCACCCAGTGACCTTCCTAATGCCGTCGTCTTCAATATCTACCCGACATAATATTGGTTATATAAGTATAGGTTTGCATTTAAATTCTATTAAAGTAAGTATATCGTGCAGCTTGTCGTCGGACAAGTATTTACAACACTAATTCAAATATAGCATCATATCCACTGTTTATGCAAGTTTGGCTAATGCCATGTTCTTTTTTATAGGCATAGTTATGACCAGTGTCGTGGATTAAGTGGAGTATAATTAATGCATTATCACATTATGAATTGCTACTGACAAAACGTTAATGTAATTGTTATGTTTGTAATGAAAGCAAGTGTCCATAATGTAGTTATTGGCATCTAACTGCAGTCGCTGCAATCTTGTTGTCGGCGGAGATAATACAGAAATTTATTTAGTTAGGTAGCGTAGCAAACAAAGTTAAGCACACTCTCTTATTACATGACGCGTTACAATATTATGGTGACAACACGTAGCACTTGTCGCACAAATTTGTATTTAATTTGCGTCTGGGTTGTGATAGTTAAAAGAAGTACTGCTGTTATATGTTAGGTAGACCAAGAGGACTGTTTGATACCCGATACTAACATCACCTCAACATTCTGGTGAACAAGCGGTTATTATGTGTGCTAAGGCAGCACCCCATTGGACCTGAGTGCCAATTATGAAGCGTATTATCTAGCCGTGTAGAGTCGAGCTGATTCTTGTACGTAATGCGACGCAGTTCTCATGATGGAGTGGAGTAATGCGGAGCCCAGTAACATTGTTTTAACGCATGGCAAAATTTTGTGTAATACAGCGGTAGAAAGTCGGACATATGCAGAAAAGTTCCTAGTTTTTGTGATAATTTACGCATTCTCGTTAACCTTTATTGCAGTACAGTCTTTCATTATTTCAGGCTGTATGTAAAGTATTTATTACCATCCGTTTTATTGCGAAGACAATATGTTTTACATGAACCATGTCCTCAGTGTCAAACAAGAGATCTACGCCTCTGAGGAATCTTATCGACATGCATTCCACATCAACAACAAGGCGTGTCCATGCGTGCTTTGTACCTCCATGTGGACAACGTCTGTTTCTTATTATACAACGTGTGTCAGTTTGCATGCCCCTCAGGCATTCTTTTGAACACCTTTAAACATACGAAACTGTTTGACTTAGCGAGTGCCGACAAGACGACCTTTTTTGTTGCTTTTTACGTCTTCATTAAGTGCTGCACTCAAATTTAAAAGCTTTTGTAATATTAATTTATTAAGGCCACTGAAGAACACCGTCGATACCCGGGCGTTATAAAGGGCCCTTCAGAGCCGTGTAAGAAATTTGGTTTTTATTTATATATAAGTAATTAAAAAAATATTTTTAAAAACACAAAATATCAATATTTAATCAAAAATTTAAAATATGCGAATTTAAAACTATCCGATACACAAACTGGGCTGCAGAAATAAAAATAACAAATGTACTGAATTATAATACAAACATAAGAAAATAAAGAATTATATCAACAATTTATAAAATTAAAATAAAGAATAAATTTTTTTTGTGACTTTTAAATGATTAAATATTTTTTAATAGCCTACAACTAATTTTGTATACAAAATTTAAAGTTGAATGTTTTCGTTAAATAATTTAAACTTTTTAAATATCTTTGGCAATTCCTTTTTTTAAATAACAATAATTAAGATTTATTTGATTGGCCAATACAACATTTCAGACACTATAGTCAGGAAAAGCTTGATTAAAATTTACACTTTTTATGTGGTTCATCTTTTATAATCATAGTTTTTATATATGAACAATCAATAATAAAACTGATCTCACTGAAAAGAAAGATAACATTAACTAGAATTTACTACAGGTTTGTCATAAGATCATTATTACAACAATGGTAACTGTTTAAGATTTTGAATTTATAAAATCATTTTAGGCAAGAAATATTTTATCATAAAAACTTTATTCAATACTTAGATTCAAATTTACTTTGGGAGATATATCATTCCTTTAATTTCCAAAATAAATATTTCTAACATCCCAATTATCAAACATAGATGCAAAATATTTTCAATTAATTTCAAATCGATTAATTATAAATTGAAATCGAATCGTAAATTGTTTATATTATATATAGAAATTAAATGTATTTATAGCTTGGGGTAATTGGTTTTAAAATAAACTGCTAATAATTGCAAGAAATGAAATTTTTTTTTAATTTTCTTATATTTATTTTTTATTGTTATAGTAGCTTCAAATTCTACTGTTGGCCACACAATCTAGTTTTCGGATAACGATTTCTCCTGATAGCACAGTTGTCATCGAATGATTCATTAGCTTTTCACGTTACATAAATATAAAAACAATTGTTACTGGATGAATTACGGATAAAAGTTATTTTATCACGTCGTTTCCAAGTAATAACTTTGTAATCTCTGAGAAAATCAGAGAGATATATTCACTTATAAAAAAAANTTTATCACGTCGTTTCCAAGTAATAACTTTGTAATCTCTGAGAAAATCAGAGAGATATATTCACTTATAAAAAAAATTCATTTTGTCTATTGTTTTGAATAGATTTCACTTAAAGCTTATTATCGAAAACACTTATTTCTAAATAAAANAAAATTCATTTTGTCTATTGTTTTGAATAGATTTCACTTAAAGCTTATTATCGAAAACACTTATTTCTAAATAAAATTGTTCTGAAGTTTATCTTGGTAAATTGTAGAACTAATACCAGGATTAAAAAATGATTCCATGTATTAAATTTATTGGAGAAAATTCAAAAGGTAAAAATTAAACGAACATTAATGTATAATTTCTAATGTAATAATCAAATTTTAATATCTTTTTAGGTCTAATTTTTTTCATAATTATGGACACTATTAGGAAAAGAAAAACCATTTTTAATATGAATATAAAATACTATTCTATTGTTGTAAACATTCAAATTCCTCCTAGTTTAATCTGCATGTGACACTCGAGACTCTTGCTGCGTTTACAACTCATTTTGGTAGCAAAAATGTGTAAATAAATAGCATTATGAATGCTCATAATAACGAATATCTAGAGTTAAATTACTCACTGAACAATTTAGAAACTACAGAAACACTTCAAAAAATAAAATAATAAACATAGGTAACTGAAAATAAACCAATTATAAATTTCAAAACATTGGTAAAAAAACATACAGGAAGTAGTTAAATAAAATAAAAATCTAATCATATCAATATTTCCTCTAGCAGTAAAAAATGTAAATATTCCCCAACATAGAAAGAAACATCATTTGAAACAGAGTTGTTCCCAGAATAAAGTTCTCCTATTTCAGAAATAAAAGAATATTTAAGTACAAAATTACGAAAAGTCGAGGATTTACAAGGAATTAACTACAATTAACTTCGGTAAAGAAATTTTAGGGAAATCAATTTTTTTAATTACAATGAAATATTAGATATGTAGTACACTGAAGTAAATATAAATAGTGAACAACTGATTGTCACAATTCAAGAGTATGAATTAACGAAAGGACATCCTAATTCAACAAAAAGGGCACGTATTTCATGCCCTAGATAGTTTTTCTACTGTTCGTTGTTGTTTGTTCACTGTTTATCTTTGGGTGACGAACGGTCTTCGAAAAAACTGAAAACTAGTAAGTATAGTTTGAAGTTTTCTGGCCGTTTAAACCGTCATATCTCATATTTTTATTTGTGGAATGGTCGGCGGATGAAACTGTTTGATTGCAAATGAAAATGAAAACAAATGCGCGGAATTTTCGTCTTAGCTTGCGGTGTAAACAACAGAAACTCGCACATCGATAGGTCAATAATCAAGATACAAACATACAAGGGTTTCCGAATTCGGAGATGCACACTTCTTCACGAAGCTGACAAGGGCTAATATCTCCCGAAGGGCGCAAGGGGAAGTGGTAAGGGCAAAAGGCGGTGAATTCAGACACTGCCACTGACATTGTGGATAAATTCACTGATAAAGAATTATACCGAATTTATTTTGTCAACAAATGTGGCATTCCGAAAAATTTTTCCAAAGAAACAAATAAGTTAAAATCGTTGCGGGAAGTACAACCAAGAAATCAAGAAAATTAATGAAAAATACATAAGAAGACATTCTTCACTTTTGGAACCAAATACTACAGGTAGGACACATTCACAAAAAATTCAGAATCTGTCCAAGGAATTAAACAAATGTGATTCGGCACAATAATCCATACATATGTATGTATGAGTGATGAAAGAAAACGGATTGCTAGATTATTAGTTATTTATGGTAAAATAAATTGTGGGGAAAAATTATCGAAATATGTTGAATAATAAATTTTATTATTTCATTGTCTATAATTCAAAAGGAATTCCATTTTGAAGTTGTGTTTTAAATGCAATTCATCATTCATTTTGGAATTCTGATCATTATAGTAAAATAATAATGCATTCGGCATGAAATAATTTAAATTTATTATAAATACATCTCCCATTCACAAAATTAAATGGAAGCTTACTAATTGAAGATAATGAAAATAGTTTTTACTTATTTAAGCGAAATGATTACTTTTGCCATTGTTTCTTCAACATTTACGAAAGTAAAATTAGGTTGGGATATACAATTATATTAAATTTGAGAATAAATCAATTTCATTTCTATAAATTACTGTATAAAATTAAAAAAAAAAACCTTTTTTGAAAAATTTCACATCTTAATATTTTATCAAATTGATTTATTTTAACTTAAAATTCATATAAAATTGGGGTATATTATTATTAATTTTGATCAAATTTACAAATATGTTATATCATGAAATAAAGTCACCTAACATTTTATAAATCAATTAAAACAAAAGTCAAATATTTAGATATCGATAGGTATTTAACCAAATAACATATTAAAAGGAAAAAAAACATGAAAATGCAAATGATTGAATTTAGCAATATTATTGCCTTTAATAAAAAGTAATTACTAATAAAACTGGAAGTGGATTAAATCTTTAAGGATAATTAACATATTTTATTCCAATTTTAGGTGCGCTTGGTTCATTAGCCGGAGGCGTAGATGTAGTCTAACAAACCAGAAAAAATTGAAAAAGTATTTTGGAAAACAAAAAAATGTAATTGAGCGATGGAAAAAATGTCGGTGAATATGTTATTGCAAAGGAAAGAGAAGACGAAGACNTTTTAACTTAAAATTCATATAAAATTGGGGTATATTATTATTAATTTTGATCAAATTTACAAATATGTTATATCATGAAATAAAGTCACCTAACATTTTATAAATCAATTAAAACAAAAGTCAAATATTTAGATATCGATAAGTATTTAACCAAATAACATATTAAAAGGAAAAAAAAACATGAAAATGCAAATGATTGAAGTTAGCAATATTATTGCCTTTAATAAAAAGTAATTACTAATAAAACTGGAAGTGGATTAAATCTTTAAGGATAATTTATATATTTTATTCCAATTTTAGGTGCGCTTGGTTCATTAGCCGGAGGCGTAGGTGTAGTCTAACAAACCAGAAAAAATTGAAAAAGTATTTTGGAGAACAAAAAAATGTAATTGAGCGATGGAAAAAATGTCGGTGAATATGTTATTGCAAAGGAAAGAGAAGACGAAGACTATAACAATTTATACCCATTATCAAATATAAATATAAATTTTTTATAAAAAAATTTGAAGTTAAAAAATGTATAAATATGTGTATAATTAATGGATTACCAAAATAAATAAAACAATCATTGTGCTATACTTCATTTATAAATTTAATCACAGCCTGTAACTTGAGCTTATTATAAAATTCTTAATGCTATTTATTATTTTCATTCATTCGGATGCAATATTACATTTGGATTAATTACTTTAAAAATAGTCATTTATTTTAATGATGATCGATTTCAAAATTTCGATTCAATTATCTATTTTTAAATGGCAAGTTTGTCAGGAAAACTATTAGTAGTTTGTTGGGTTTAATACTTTAAATTTTATGACAGAATAAAAAAACCTTTTCAAAGAATTATTTCAATGAATGTGCTAAAAATGTTATGCTTTCGAAGAAAGACTTCAACTTTTATCACAAAAAACGAAAACGGTTAATTTAATGAAATAATGAAAAGTTTTGATTGAAAAATAAATGATTTCAAGGATGATCAAAATGTTTAAATACCTACTCAATTATGAAAATATGTTTTAATTTATCGGTTTCCTAATTTAAAAAGAATGGATTTAAAGTTCGCGAAGAAGGCTTTGAACATTTAAGTGATAATGTACTGTAGAGTAACTGATGGAAAAAACAGACGGGACTGAAGAAGAAAATTCAGATTTTGTAATGCACATCGAGGCAGTAGAGCACATAAAAACCTGCAATGTGTAATGCACAAAAGAAAATTAATGTGCCAAGCAAAAGAAGTTGAATATTTTTCAAGAAGGGAGCAATATGGCATCTACATTTTATTTGTGCAATTTATTTTGAAGCCATGTCGCACCGAGTTCACAACACTGTACACCAGTGATTCTCAAAGTTCTATGAACCACGAGCCATTAAAAAAAATGCCAAAGTTCAGGACCCACTTTAATGCCTTTTGCGAGAAATGTAATGTTTTGCTGTTCCATCATGTTCACATTATATTTCTTACGTAGCGTAAGGAAGTGAGGGGTAGTAGGATTAATAAAATAGTTTAAAAAGTTGAAGTAGTAATGATTAATTTTAATTAAAAAGCTACCTAATCAAACAGCATTACACAATGTGTTATATTACTAATTTAGTTTAAAAATAATTTTGGTTGTAAGAAATCAGATTCGTCAGTGCGAAGGATGCAGTTGTTGTCTATTTATTCCCATTACAGTTTTAGTATCCACTTCAATTCTTGTCACTGCGTACTCTGCGTAGTAATTTACGTCTGATTGACAGTTCCATAAAATGTGTGTAGGTTTTAAATTATAATATTTACAACTCATGCATATGTTTATGTATGTAATAATATTTTACGGTGCCCACCAGTGGGTCGCGACCAATACTTGGGAAAATACTGCTGTGCACTGTAGCCATGTCGCACCAAGTTCACGGTACTGCCATGCAATAACCCTTTAAAATACTAACGAAGATCCTCAAACAAATTCCTTATGTACAGTACTGCGTACACAAGCAAAACAACTAAACAGGCTTGACAAGAGCGGGAAGGAAAATTCACCCACTCCTCTCTCATTCAACAAGTGTCCAGCGAATAGCAGTTAAAAGATACAGTGTTGCAATATTTGAATGCTACTGATGCAGCAAGCAATGTTGCCACATCACAACAGCAGTGCAGATTCAAAACAAAAAAGGTAGACGAATGTTATACAAGAAAAAAATTTAACTATGTGAATGTAAATGGGAGGGTGCTCGGTACATTTATAAACAACTAAAGGGCTTTCAATAAATAAATGAAGCAAGTTATACTTCTTCATAAAGAGTTTGTGTTATCATTAAATCGGAGGCAACATATATAACTCATTGTGAGTATAATATCAAATTAGATTGTTTTATATTTAAACAACTTTTCCGCAGTGTTTTAAGGAGTTATTAAAAGTTTGGCGAACATTAGTTTAAACATTTGCATCAAGGAAGTCAAGTAGAGCAGCCTTGCTACCCCACATCAACTGTTCATACTTTCAACCAATTTCGAAAATTGGTGGAAAATATTACTTGTGTAAATACATGTTTTCATGCCACAGAGATGAAACGAAGAATGTTTAATGGAAGCCCGGATTGAAGAGGGTAAATTGTATTTTGTTTTTACATGCATCGAAACTATTGTTTTGTTTTCATATTTTATAATTTTAGCACTATATTTTCCTTTAATCCAGGAATAATTCGTATAGTACAAATAAATAAAACTTTATAATTATTAGATTTTATAAAAGCGTTTTACTTGTCTAGAATTAATTCCATTTATATATAAAAACATTAAATTTTAAAATTAAAAGTTTTTAATTTTAAACATAAGAAATATTAACTGAATAAAAATATTGAACAGGTGTTTCAAACAGTTTAAACAATTGACGCGTCCCGCGTCCTTAAATATATTTTTTCGTCAGAAGACACACTCTGTCGGAACTCGCAGGCGGACGACCGCAATAAATACTAAGGGTTTGGCAGGCGTACGGGAAGAATGACGCCAGGATGGCTCGGTGGAATGAACACGTGGCGTAGAGACAACATGCGGAGGAAGGCAGACACAGCTGTGTTTCGCAGCTGACAAGGGATGCCGAGCTCACACCATTGGCTGCGCCTGTCCCAGGCTGCCTACCGCAATAAACAATGAGAGCTTTTGGCGAGTGCTGGAATAATAGCGGCACAATATCCGNAAAAACCTGCAATGTGTAATGCACAAAAGAAAATTAATGTGCCAAGCAAAAGAAGTTGAATATTTTTCAAGAAGGGCGCAATATGGCATCTACATTTTATTTGTGCAATTTATTTTGAAGCCATGTCGCACCGAGTTCACAACACTGTATACCAGTGATTCTCAAAGTTCTATGAACCACGAGCCATTAAAAAAAAAAGCCAAAGTTCAGGACCCACTTTAATGCCTTATGCGAGAAATGTAATGTTTTGCTGTTCCATCATGTTCACATTATATTTCTTACGTAGCGTAAGGAAGTGAGGGGTAGTAGGATTAATAAAATAGTTTAAAAAGTTGAAGTAGTAATGATTAATTTTAATTAAAAAGCTACCTAATCAAACAGCATTTTGGTTGTAAGAAATCAGATTCGTCAGTGCGAAGGATGCAGTTGTTGTCTATTTATTCCCATTACAGTTTTAGTATCCACTTCAATTCTTGTCACTGCGTACTCTGCGTAGTAATTTACGTCTGATTGACAGTTCCATAACATGTGTGTAGGTTTTAAATTATAATATTTACAACTCATGCATATGTTTATGTATGCAATAATATTTTACGGTGCCCACCAGTGGGTCGCGACCCATACTTGGGAAAATACTGCTGTGCACTGTAGCCATGTCGCACCAAGTTCACGGTACTGCCATGCAATAACCCTTTAAAATACTAACGAAGATCCTCAAACAAATTCCTTATGTACAGTACTGCGTACACAAGCAAAACAACTAAACTAGCTTGACAAGAGCGGGAAGGAAAATTCACCCACTCCTCTCTCATTCAACAAGTGTCCAGCGAATAGCAGTTAAAAGATACAGTGTTGCAATATTTGAATGCTACTGATGCAGCAAGCAATGTTGCCACATCACAACAGCAGTGCAGATTCAAAACAAAAAAGGTAGACGAATGTTATACAAGAAAAAAATTTAACTATGTGAATGTAAATGGGAGGGTGCTTGGTGCATTTATAAACAACTAAACGGCTTTCAATAAATAAATGAAGCAAGTTATACTTCTTCATAACGAGTTTGTGTTATCATTAAACGGAGGCAACATATATAACTTATTGTGAGTATAATATCAAATTAGATTGTTTTATATTTTAAAAAAATTTTCCGCAGTGTTTTAAGGAGTTATTAAAAGTTTGGCGAACATTAGTTTAAACATTTGCATCAAGGAAGTCAAGCAGAGCAGCCTTGCCACCCCACATTAACTGTTCATACTTTCAACCAATTTCGAAAATTGGTGGAAAATATTACTTGTGAAAATACATGTTTTCATGCCACAGAGATGAAACGAAGAATGTTTAATGGAAGCCCGGATTGAAGAGCGTATACTATATTTTGTTTTTACATGCATCAAAACTGTTTTTTTGTTTTCATATTTTACAATTTGAGCACTATATTTTCCTTTAATCCAGGAATAATTCTTTTCATACAAATAAATAAAACTTTATAATTATTAGATTTTATAAAAGCGTTTCACTTGTCTAGAATTAATTCCATTTATATATAAAAACATTAAATTTTAAAATTAAAAGTTTTTAATTTCAAACATAAGACATATTATATCAATAAAAATATTGAACAGCTGTTTCAAACAGTTTAAAAAATTGACGCGTCCCGCGTCCTTAAAGATATTTTTTCGTCAGAAGACACACTCTGTCGGAACTCGCAGGCGGACGACCGCAATAAATACTAAGGGTTTGGCGGGCGTGCGGGAAGAATGACACCAGGATGGCTTGGCGGAATGAACACGTGGCATTGAGACCACATGCGGAGGAAGGCGGTCACAGCTGCGTTTCGCAGCTGACAAGGGACGCCGAGCTCACACCATCGGCTGCGTCTGTCCCTGGCTGGTTACCACAATAAACAATGAGAGCTTTTGGCGAGTGCTGGAATAATAGCGGCACGATATCCGGAGGCAGGAGAACCACAGGCACCCACCAAGAGGCCGCCAAGTGTTCCGCCATGTGCGAGAGCCGAAGCGCCGAACACGTGTTTNGATGAGGTGAGCGACGCTATAGCCGGAGGCAGCGGAAGAAACACATGCGAGAACCGAAGCACCGAACACGTGTTTTACGACCCAGGGGACACGGCGAGCAGCCCGGCCACGTGCGGAGATGATACCAGTTTAATATGGCGAACGAGCATACAAAACCACGAGAGAGAAGAAGGAACGGGGCAGTCGGCCGTAGTGAAATGCGGAGTGCGGAGCAGAGCAGGAGGGAAGAGTCCGAGAAAAATGGCAGTCGGCCGTCGTCAGGCGAGGAGAGCGGAGCGGAGCAGCAGGGAAGAGTCCGAGAAAACGGCAGTCGGCCGACGGGAATCGAGGAGTGCGGATCGAAGTCAGGAGGAAGGAGTTCGAGAAGGCGTCGAGACGCCAACCGGGAGGACCTGTCGCAGCCCAGACGTCCCAGTCTGCCTACCGAGTGACGAAGCGGTCCAGAGGTCGCCGGCCAAGAGAAGACCAGCGCCTCGAGTCAGATAAGTAGAGTCATACAGCAAGTGTGAAGAATCGTACTCCCCACGACGCAAATCGCCGTGTCAAGCAATACGTAGCCTACATAGAAAAAAGGGGGGGGGGAGAGTTGTCTCGTGTGTACATGTAGAAGTGAACCTGTTAAGCATAAATAAAAACTGATTTATGGTAACTAACAAGGAAGGTGAATTTATTTGGTAAATTGGACCTAGGGATAATAGTTTCAACATATTCCTACGCCCTAACACAGAGGGCTAGCATCAAGTGCTGGCGCCTTACGCAGAGAGCAGATTCCATACCTACTTAGAAACCCTAGCATTGGGCAGGTATCACAATTATAAAATTTTCAATTTTATTTCAATTTTTTTCTTTATGATTTATTATTCATAAAGAAAAAATTGAAATATTTCGTCAATTTTATATATCAGATAACAAAATATTTATAAATATGTTTTATATTTTTTCGATCTTATAGAAAAATTTATAAAAAAAATTGTATTGTCTTTAATTTTTTTGGAACTTTCGAATTATTATGGGCTAAATAAAAATGTCGATATTTTATGCTGCCATAGAGTAAAGCATACAAAAAAAATTCTGTTCTTTTAAATAACACTATTAAATTAAACTAAAGAATTATTTTCGCATTCATATAAATAAAATTATTAGTATTATTATTTATTATCAATCAATTAATATAAAAAACCTGTTATTATAGCAATAAAATTTTCTGTGAAACACACATAAATAGGTTGGTTTACACTTTTTGAATATTTATATAATGTTGTAAAATTTTATCAATGGCTTTTTAAACAAAATTAAACATTTCATTTGTTTTCCTGTGATTAAATTGGACACAGTATTTAACCTCGAATACAAACATGTAATAACTCTCCACTTTTATATATTTTCTTTTTTATATAAGCTTAAAACATTAACTACATAATAAATTTTTTTGTTAGTATGTAATTCATTTTTTAGTAATCAATAATATTTGAAATTTAAAAATAATAAATTCCACATTTCTCAAATAAAATTTTTAACTCAAAACATTAATAATAATAATACAACAAATGCTGATTTAAATAAATAACTTATTTCTTCACAAGGCCAATATCATATCCATTCATTTCAAAAATGGTTAAATTTTACAAAAATTTCACAGCTTGTAATATGATTCTGAAACCAGATAAATGTAAATAATAGAAACAGTTGTTAGAGTAATTTAAATATCAAATTTGACTATCGATAAAAAAAAACATTATGGTTCTGAAGAGATACAATAATTAAAATGAAATTGGTTAAAAAATACTGCATTTTAATTATTTTGAAACAATACCTATTAATTGCAATTTAGCTTGCAGAATTGTTACAAAATATAATAATATGACCAATATTATTTTCCATTTTGAACCAAAAACAATGTTTCAAGATTCGAGCAATTTATCTTTTATAAAGACCAATAATGAATGAATGAATTTCATTGTGTTATAAATAAGAAACGAAAATCTATTTTTGATACATTTTTGTGGTGCTGACATTAAAGTTATATTAAAAAATTATATATCTCCAAATTTGTAATAATATTATTTTTAATTAAATATTTTATCAATGTTTTAGTTAATTTTTTTACAAATAAATGATATAATTGTTACGATTTTAGAATTGGTGACAACATTAATTAATAATGAATATGACGTTCATTTTTAATGGTTATAAAAAACAATAAAAATAATTCAAATTAAAGAACATTGTAAAATTTTAACGAATTTTCCATGATTCCTTATTTGTGCTAGTTGGGATTATGGAATCAATCAGGAGTATGTTTAATACTATTCTTTATTTTATACTTTAAACAATATTATTGGTGTTTTACGTTTACTGAATAAACATATTCATTTCTATCTCAATCTGGAACAATATTTCGTTTAGTAATTGCTTAATAATTTTTAATCTTCCACTTTAATTAGTTTTATATTATACTCGATTTTAAAATCTTGTACTTCAACAATTTTTAATATTACACTTGATTTTGAATGATATATTTTAACTGTTTTTAAGTTATATTGTAAAGTATTTAAATGTTAGTGACGTTGGTTTTATGTTTTACATATTACAAGTTTTCTAATTTTTTAATAAAAATTTTTTGTCCTTTAAACAGTCATATTTTAGTTTTAATTTTATTTAAGTTTTATACATTTCAATTTTATTTAAGTATTGTAATTTATATTTAAGGTTTAATTTAAAATATTTTTTAATTTACAGACAAGTTTTTTCTAAATTATTTGTACCTGAAATTTTTTTGTATTTAGTTTATTGTTTGTATCTGCAGGGTATTGTGTCAATTTTATGTTGGTTAAAATTTCACTGAAAATATTTTTATGGTTTCTTTTATATCTGTTGATTTATGAATTATTACACTCTGATTTCTTTGCTAATGATACATTTTTTTTTAATGGTTATGTAAGGCTATTTCTCATTATTAAAAATATTTTCACTTCTCGAAATCATTTTTAAAAAATTGATTTTCGAAATTAATATCGAGTTGTATAATCTTTTGTATCTTCGATTAAATATGTTTGTAATCAGGATTTAAAAATTATATTTTTCATAAAAATGTTTTTCTCATTAATTCTAATATACATTTCATAATTCATTTTTGAAAATAGAAGGATTAAGTTTCAAAGTTATATTTTTTATTAGAGTACCTAATATTTGGACGAGATTTTCAGCAGACAGTCTAAAACAATTTATTTCAATTTTTACCAAATATCCTAATTCAAGAAATTAATTTTAAAAAAATATTTAGAACCCTAAAATGTTCTGCTATATTTTTCTATAAACATGTTAGATATCATTTCTAATTATGTCATTTTTTGTTTTATATCTCGAATAGCATATACACTTTTTGCAATAATCTTTTATAACTAAAAAGCACTTTTACAAAATAAAATCAATTGATTTAGTTTTATTTTGTTTTCTTTACTTATATTATTTATCGATATTTTATTTCGTTATAAAAAATGAAATATAGTTATTATATTTTTTAAAGTATTAAACATTGTTTATTATTTATTTTTCACATTTTGAAACAAAAAGGTTTTAAAGATGTGGTGCCTGGTAATGCATTAAAATTTTTTTTAAGAAATGTTTCACCTTTTTTTATTATTTTTTTAAATATCCAATTAAAATTATGCAGAAAACACATTCAGTTTTATAGACTGCATTTATATATTTTTTCGATATTCTCGAATATGGTGTATATTATAATTGCAATCAAAGTTTATTTGATATTTTCAAATATGATTATTTATTTAAATGTACTGTTATGTCCTATTAGACATTTTTACAGTCTCCTTCATGTTTATCTTTCAATTATTTAATTAAACTCGTGTAATTTTTTTCTTTGCATTTTTTACTTTTTTTTTTGTTTTATAGTATGTTTCATATTTCTCATTTACATAAAAGATTATAAGGAATATTTTTTTTCTTAAAACATATATATAATTTATTTTTAAATGATTTTAAATTTTTATTCTTATGAAGTTTGAATTTTTTGGTTTGTTGAAGGAATTAATAGCTTCTGTCAAATTTTAATGATAAAGTTAACTTCCTCTAAAATGTTTTAAAAAATAGTTTGTTAATTTTCTACAAAATACATGGTTTTAATTATATTTTTTATTAAAGAAGTATCAGGGAGCACCTTTATAGTAAATTTTTTAAACTTTCGATCGAGTTAAATTTTTACTTTGTTTGATGTAATAAGTTATTTTTCATTTAGTTGAACTGTAGAGTAATCAATTTTAAAGAACGCATTTTAAATAAAAAAAATATTTGTTTTATACTTTTCGAAAATGTAATTAAATGTATTGTAATTTGCGACTGCGCAAGAATCGACGTTTTATATCTACTTAATACTCACTACGAATTTAAGTCCGTTTGCTTGGGACGGATGTGGACATNGCAAGAATCGACGTTTTATATCTACTTAATACTCACTACGAATTTAAGTCCGTTTGCTTGGGACGGATGTGGACATGTTTGAAGAAGGTTTTGCATTTAAATCAAACTTTTATTAAAAATCATAACTTAAATAAATCGAAACGAAGGAGCCGGCGTTAGCTATCGTAGACAAATATGTAACAAACATATTATTCGAAGAAGGAATTGAGTCAGAAGACATAACTACACAACACAACGAAAATGTAATATACATATAATTACGAGCAGGAATGTAATCAGACGACACCGGAAAAGCGACACGACACAACCAGAACTGATAACCAAACAGTCAAACAATAAGTATGAGATATGAAGAATATTCCANGGACATGGGCGAAAGGCGAAGGAAGGCGGGAAGTGAAAGACAGAAGGAGAAAGTGACTGGTGATGCGGGAAGACAGCTAGCGATGACACGTGGGGAGAAAATGGCGAGCATGACAAGAGATGACGAGAGAGACGAGAAGGCATGGGCGGGCGATATTAGCGAAGTAGTGAAGAGACCGAAGGAGCGAGAGACGAAGCGAGGTGCAGAAATTACCCTAGAGAAGCAGGACACCCTTAACGAGCTAGTCAGGCTAAACACAGACTTCAGGGAGTCTATGAAAAAACGCCCTGTGGCGTCCAGCAATATTACCTTACGAGTCCCAATTACCGAAGCAGGCAGCCGAGGAATTAACGAGTACGAGTGGGAGGTGCAAGATCGAGAGAGTAAGGCGGGAGAACCAAGGGAGATTAGCGAAACCATAGGCCACAGCCTACTAAATGGCGGGCTTGATGAGAGACAACGAGAGAGACGAGAGAGACGAGAAAGCATGGGCGGGCGAGATTAGCGAAGTATCTTAGAGACCAAAGGGAGAATGCGAGAGGAGAGGAGACGAAGCGAGAGGTGAAGAAATTAGCGAACGGGAGCGAAAAAGGAGCCAGGAGCGGACGAAAGACGTAGCAGCGAAGGGAGTTAAAGCGAAGAAACGAGGTCACTTTCACTGGATGGTGGAAGTGACATGGGGTCAGGCGGTCAAGTAACTACCGCGCCGACCAAAAATTACAGTAACCGGAGAACCGGTGAAAGAAAAAGTAGGAAAAAGAAAGTTATTGATTCCCTGGATTATGAATAGTGACACTTTCCGAAAAAGCATGCCAGTATTTCCACCCGCCATAAGACCACTCGGATGAGCGGCAGGAAAAGGGCAGGAAAAATAGTTTCACTGTATGGTACAGAGACTGCGAGATAAGGGTAAAAGCAAGAGGCAAAATAAACCCAGGGTTATCGTGCAGGAAGTGCCCAAAGATAAAGAAACTATAGCACGCACGAGCGAACGCGCCAGGAGTTAAAGGGCCAGCCAGTCCTGAGGGCCACGAAACTTAGCGCACATGGGAAGCAGCATGTGAAGAAGACTAAGCAAGATAAAACGGACAACGAGAAGGGTGGAGTTATGCGAAAGAGCGATGAAGGAGGCGTGAGAGCGCTAGCAGAATAGGTAGTGCGCGCGGGGATACCAATGTGAAGCAGACAGGCGAGAAGTGGATGCGAAGAAAGTGGAGATGCATCGGCAGAGAGTCGAATGCAGCAAACTTCAGGGAGGTGAGGCAGTACCGTGGAGACCCAACCAAGCTGCGGGACGAGACAGCAGCCCGGAGATGTCAACGGAACGCGAGGAGGAAGGGGGACCACCCCCCTCCCCCCAGGCTATCTAGGTCCACAGAGCGAGGTGAGGCATCCTTCTTCCAGCCAGCCATCCAGCCGGAAGTAAACAAGAGGCGCAACTCTTCAGGCCCCGCCTATTCCAGGGGCCAAGAAGTCGTTCAACACAAGGTAAAGTGTTTACCACCCTACCCCCCTCTTTTAACAGCAACAAAGGCGTGACCGTGCAGCAAGAAAATATTTTGTTTACCGAGTGCAAAGTGACCGATTAATTTAATTAATTTCAAAACCGTACCTGGAGTGCTAAGTGTTAAGAGGCCTCCAGCCCCGTTTCTAGAGTGTTGTAATTATGTGTTCAAACATGCACAGTGAAACCACGAAAGTCAGCAACAAGAGATGTGGGACATTAGTCTCGTTGTTTATGTGTTCGATTCATCAGTCGCATTTGTTTACCGATGTTTCACTTCATCAGTACCACTGTGTGTCAACAGTGATTTTGCTTTTTACCACGGTAAAGCATTGTTTACGAGTAGTGTTTACTAGTGGTTTCCCACAAGGTTTAATATGTTGTTTACCGATGTTTACCAGTGTTTACCAGTGTGTACTTGTGTTTATCATTGGTAAGTTATGTGTATAAAAAGGGGTGAATATGTTTTAGAATTCGAGATTTTGAGGCCATCAGCCATTGTGAGTTATTTCTTTCTTGCAAGTCACGAATCACGAGGTCGGAGGAGAAAAGGATGTGTTTTTTTTTCTTTCTTGTTGAGAGGCCCTCAACTGAGATAAATAAAGTGTGTTTACTTCACTGCCCGGGGGCAGTGTTGTTTTGTTTAGCTTTTCCCCGTCAGACCGCTCGTTAAGCAGCAGGGAGTGTGCTAAAAGATAACCAAACATATGCCAGTAAGAAATACCAGTAAAATTACATTCTGTGTCTACGCAGATGTTTCAAGTAGTGTGTCGGGAAAATTAAATGTTTTATTTCGAGGGCGCGAGTTGGTTAGAACGAAAGGTTGTATTATTTAAAAGGTCCGAGATATTATGGATTATTTTTAAGTGACCCATTTATATGTTAACTGATGATTTTAAAGTTCTGAAATAAAAATTTTTTTTTTAATTTCTACAAGTGGCAAAAATTTGCGCGGTCTTTTGTAACCTTTGAGCTTAGAGTTTTAATAAGAAATTCTTAAGGTATGGAGTGGTTTTATGTGTAAAAAGCCGACAGGATCAAAGTATGTTTTTCTTTCCGCCCGCCGTCAGACTGCTCGCGTAGAGCGGCAGGTAGGCCAATAAGATAACAGGGTTTTTTGTTCCTAAGTGGTAAGAGAAGCTTGCTCGCATAACCTGTTTGCAACTGTTCAATGATAAACTGTTCAGTAAAAATTACCCTGGCCTGGACGGGCCAGTTAGTGCGGCAGAACAGAGTGTATAATGAACCAGTGTAATCAGTAGTAATGATGTAAGAGAAGTGGGCAATGTAACCAGGGTTTATTTTGTTTGTACTTTTGACAATTGTATGAGGTGATGAGACAACCCCCCACCCCTGAGAATCAGGAGCAGGTAGAGGCTTTTCCCCCAGGGTTTGTTGGCCTGCGATGTTTTTAACAAATTGTAAGAGGATGTGAAACCCCACAAACTGGTTTGTGACGCAGAAGCCATAACTTCCCCCCAGTGGCCCTACGGAGTCAGACAGGGAGTCAAGGGCAATAGCATGAGGGGAGGAGTGCTGCGCGACAGAGCAGTGGAGGGGGGGCGCCCCTCTCTGCCCCTAACTAGGTCGAAGGCAGAAGAGGAGAGGGAGAGAGGGGAAAACCGCCCCAGCTGTCCCGCTAATTACCAAAACAAAGCAATGCCAGAGCGTGCCCCTAACGCAATCGGCCGGTGGGGAATTTGACGCATCCTGCGTCCTTAAAGATATTTTTTCGTCAGAAGACACACTCTGTCGGAACTCGCAGGCGGACGATCGCAATAAATACTAAGGGTTTGGCGGGCGTGCGGGAAGAATGACGCCAGGATGGCTCGGTGGAATGAACACATGGCGTAGAGACAACATGCGGAGGAAGGCAGACACAGCTGCGTTTCGCAGCTGACAAGGGATGCCGAGCTCACACCATTGGCTGCGTCTGTCCCAGGCTGCCTACCGCAATAAACAATGAGAGCTTTTGGCGAGTGCTGGAATAATAGCGGCACAATATCCGGAGGCAGGAGAACCACAGCCACCCACCAAGAGGCTGCCAAGTGTTCCGCCATGTGCGAGAACCGAAGCGCCGAACACGTGTTTTACGACCCAAGGGACGCGGCGAGCAGTGCGGCCACATGCAGAGATGAGGCGAGCGACACGATAGCCGGAGGCAGTGGAAGAAACACGTGCGAGAACCGAAGCGCCGAACACATGTTTTACGACCCAGGGGACGCGGCGAGCAGCCCGGCCACGTGCGGAGATGATGCCAGTTTAATATGGCAAACGAGCATACAAAACCACGAGTGAGAGGAAGGAACAGGGCAGTCGGCCGTAGTGAAACGCGGAGTGCGGAGCGGAGCCGGAAGGAAGAGACCAAGAAAAACGGCAGTCGGTCGACTGGAATTGAGGAGTGCGTATCGAAGTCAGGAGGAAGGAGTTCGAGAAGGCGTCGAGACGCGAACTGGGAGGACCTGTCGCAACCGAGACGTCCCAGTCTGCCTACCGAGGGACGAAGCGGTCCAGAGGTCGCCGGCCGAGAGAAGACCAGCGCCTCGAGTCAGATAAGTAGAGTCATACAGCAAGTGTGAAGAATCGTGCTCCCCACGACGCAAATCGCCACGTCAAGCAATACGTAGCCTACGTAGAAAAAGGGGGTGGGGGAGAGTTGTCTCGTGTGTACATGTAGAAGTGACCCTGTTAAGCATAAATAAAAACTGACTTATGGTAACTCGCAAGGAAGGTGAATTTATTTGGTAAATTTGACCTAGGGATAATAGTGTCAACATATTCCTACGCCCTAACACTGAGGGCTAGCATCAATTGCTGGCGCCTTACGCAGAGAGCAGATTCCATACCTACTTAGAAACCCTAGCATTGGGCAGGTATCACAATTATAAAATTTTCAATTTTATTTAAATTTTTTTTTTATGATTTATTATTCATATCAAATTGTAACAAAGACAAAAGTCGTCTTTCTGAAATTAAGAACAAATTCCGTAAATATTTCGTCAATTTTATATATCAGATAAAATATTTATAAATATGTTTTATATATTTTTTCGATCTTATCAAAAAATTCATAAAAAATTTTTTATTGTCTTTAATCGTTTTGGATCTTTCAAATAATTATGGGCTAAATAAAAGTGTCGATATTTTATGCTGCCATAAAGTAAAGCATACAAAAAAAAATTCTGTTCTTTTAAATAACACTATTAAATTTAACTAAAGAATTATTTTCGCATCCATATAAATAAAATTATTAGTATTATTACTTATTATCAATAAATTAATATAAAAAACCTGTTATTATAGCAATGAAATGTTTTGTTAAACGCACATAAATTGGTTGGTTTACACTTTTTGAATATTTATATAATGTTGTAAAATTTTATCAATGACTTTTTAAACAAAATTAAACATTTCATTTGTTTTTCTGTGATTAAATTAGACACAGTATTTAACCTCGAATACAAACATGTAATAACTCTCCACTTTTATGTATTTTCTTTGTTATATAAGCTTAAAACATTAACTACCTAATAAATTTTTTTGTTAGTATGTAATTCATTTTTTAGTAATCAATAATATTTGAAATTTAAAAATAATATTCCATATTTCTCACATAAAATATTTAACTCAAAACATTAATAATAATACAACAATAAATGCTGTTTTAAATAAATAACTTATTTCTCCACAAGGCCAATATCATATCCATTCATTTCAATAATGGTTAATTTTACAAACATTTCACAGCTTATAATATAATTCTGAAACCAGATAAATGTAAATAATAGAAACAGTTGTTAGAGTAATTTAAATATCAAATTTGACTATCGATAAAAAAAAACATTAAGATTCTGAAGAGATACAATAATTAAAATGAAATTGGTTAAAAAATACTGTATTTTAATTATTTTGGAACAATACCTACTAATTGCAATTAAGCTTGCAAAATTGTTACAAAATATAATAATATGACCAATATTATTTTCCATTTTGAACCAAAAACAATGTTTCAAGATTCGAGTAATTTATCTTTTATAAAGACCAATAATGAATGAATGAATTTCATTGTGTTATAAATAAGAAACGAAAATCTATTTTTGATACATTTTTGTGGTGCTGACATTAAAGTTATATTAAAAAATTATATATCTCCAAATTTGTAATAATATTATTTTTAATTAAATATTTTATCAATGTTTTAGTTAATTTTTTTACAAATAAATGATATAATTGTTACGATTTTAGAATTGGTGACAACATTAATTAATAATGAATATGACGTTCATTTTTAATGGTTATAAAAAACAATAAAAATAATTCAAATTAAAGAACATTATAAAATTTTAACGAATTTTCCATGATTCCTTATTTGTGCTAGTTGGGATTATGGAATCAATCAGGAGTATGTTTAATATTATTCTTTATTTTATACTTTAAACAATCTTATTGGTGTTTTACATTTACTGAGTAAATATATTCATTTCTATCTCAATCTGGAACAATATTTCGTTTAGTAATTGCTTAATAACTTTTAATCTTCCACTTTAATTAGTTTTATATTATACTCGATTTTAAAATCTTGTACTTCAACATTATAAATATTACGCTTAATTTTGAATTATATATTTTAACTGTTTTTAAGTTATATTGTAAAGTATTTAAATGTTATTGACATTGGTTTTAAGTTTTACATATTACAAGTTTTCTAATTTTTAATATATTTTTTTTTGTCCTTTAAACAGTCATATTTAAGTGTTGTAATTCATATTTAAGGTTATATTTAAAATATTTTTTAATTTACAGACAATTTTTTCGTAAATTATTTGTACCTGACATTTTTTTATATTTTAGTTTATTTTTTGTATCCGCAGGGTATTGTGTCAATTTTATGTTGGTTAAAATTTAAATGAAAAGATTTTTTATGGTTTCTTTTATATCTGTTGATTTATGAATTATTACACTCTGATTTCTTTGCTAATGATAATTTTTTTTTTTTAATGGTTACATAAGTCTATTTCTCATTATTTAAAATATTTTTACTTCTCGAAATCATTTTTTAAAAATTGATTTTCGAAATTAATATCGAGTTGTATAATGTTTTGTATCTTTAATTAAATATGTTTGTAATCAGGATTTAAAAATTACATTTTTCATAAAAATGTTTTTCTCATTAATTCTAATATACATTTTATCATTCATTTTTGAAAATAGAAGGGTTAAGTTTCAAAGTTATATTTTTTATTAGAGTACCTAATATTTGGACGAGATTTTCAGCAGACAGTTTAAAACAATTTATTTCAATTTTTACCAAATATCCTAATTCAAGAAATTAATTTTAAAAAAATATTTAGAACCCTAAAATGTTCTGCTATATTTTTCTATAAACATGTTAGATATAATTTATAATTATGCCATTTTTTGTTTTATATCTCGAATAGCATATACACTTTTTGCAATAATCTTTTATAACTAAAAAGCACTTTTACAAAATAAAATCAATTGATTTTGTTTTATTTTGTTTTCTTTACTTATATTATTAATCGATATTTTATTTCGTTATTAAAAATGAAATATAGTTATTATATTATTTTAAGGATTAGACATTGTTTATTATTTATTTTTCACATTTTGAAACAAAAAGGTTTTAAATATGTGGTGCCTGGTAATGCATTAAAATTTTTTTTAAAAAATGTTTCACCTTTTTTTATTATTTTTTTAAATACCCAATTAAAATTATGCAGAAAACACATTCAATTTTATAGATTGTTTTTTTTTTCAATAATTAAAAAAAATATTTCTGAATTTATATATTTTTTTGATATTCTCGAATATGGTGTATATTATAATCGCAATCAAAATTTATTTGATATTTTCAAATATGATTATTTATTTAAATGTACTGTTATGTATTAATACACATTTTTACAGTCTCCTTCATGTTTATATTTCAATTATTTAATTATGTAATTTTTTCTTTGCATTTTTAATATTTTTTTTGTTTTATTGTATGTTTCATATTTCTTATTTACATAAAAGATTATAAGGACTATTTTTTTTTCTTAAAACATATATATAATTTATTTTTAATTTATTTAAAATTTTTATTCTTATGAAGTTTGAATTTTTTTTGTTTGTTGAAGGAATTAATAGCTTCTGTAAAATTTTAATGATAAAGTTAACTTCCTCTAAAATGTTTAAAAAAATAGTTAATTAATTTTTCTACAAAATACATAGTTTTAATTATATTTTTTATTAAAGAAGTATTAGGGAGCACCTTTATAGTAAATCTTTTCAACTTTCGATCGAGTTAAAGTTTTACTTTGTTTGATGTAATAAGTTATTTTTCATTAAGTTGAACTATACAGAAATCAATTTGAAAGAAAGTATTTTAAATAAAAAAAATTTTTGTTTTATACTTTTCTAAAATGTAATTAAATGTATTGTAATTTGCGACTGCGCAAGAATCGACGTTTTATATCTACTTAATACTCACTACGAATTTAAGTCCGTTTGCTTGGGACGGATGTGGACATGTTTGAAGAAGGTTTTGCATTTAAATCAAACTTTTATTAAAAATCATAACTTAAATAAACAGAAACGAAGGAGCCGGCGTTAGCTATCGTAGACAAATATGTAACAAACATATTATTCGAAGAAGGAATTGAGTCAGAAGACATAACTACACAACACAACGAAAATGTAATATACATATAATTACGAGCAGGAATGTAATCAGACGACACCGGAAAAGCGACACGACACAACCAGAACTGATAACCAAACAGTCAAACAATAAGTATGAGATATGAAGAATATTCCAAAAACTGGACGAACAACGAAGACAATATAAATGAACACAATGGACGGAACAGAAGTCAATGTGGACGACACAATGGATGGAACAGAAGTCAATGTGGACGACACAATGACGACAATACAGATGAAAATATCAAGCATCCTCGACAACAGGTGCGACGTTTCGGTAGCTGGAATCTGTTTCTGTCTTCAGGCACACAGTCCAAGCAAGAGACACCTACATACTGACCGTAACACCTGGAACAAACAAGTGTGTGTGTGTGTNTTCAGGCACACAGTCCAAGCAAGAGACACCTACATACTGACCGTAACACCTGGAACAAACAAGTGTGTGTGTGTGTGTTTGTGTGTTGGAAGGGGAGAGGGAGGGGCTACCTCCTTCTAGCTCAGCCAATGGCAGTGAAACAGTGTGCTGCGCCATCAAATCCATCNAGGGGAGAGGGAGGGGCTACCTCCTTCTAGCTCAGCCAATGGCAGTGAAACAGTGTGCTGCGCCATCAAATCCATCATAGCGTGGGTAAAGAGCGACGCGAGATAAAGCCACGAGAAGAGAATGTGTTAAATGATTCGCTATGGTGAGAATATTATTTGCAAGAAAAATATGAAAGTATAAGTTTTTATTAGAGCACAAAAATAATTAAAATATGTATGTATGTGCCCAAAAATGTCCTTTAAGAATGCATATATATTGCACGCGATTAAGTTACAACAAATTCTTTCACTTTCACTGCTTGTTATAGTAATATTTAATCAAAATTGCCAGTTTCCATTGAACCAAACATTATGCAACGTTTCTGCAACCCAGCTTGGAAGGTTTTTATTTAGTGTCAATATTATTTCTAGACAACTTTGGGATGGAAGGTTAGAAAGGAACAGAAACATGGAAAAACAATTTAGATAGGGCTTGGAAAAATTTCAATAGTTATAACTATGGTGACACATTTATAATAAATTCACTTTTCCAATTCAGGATTGTAACAATTGCACGACTTCGTAAACGGGTGAATGTAGGCCCAACCTTTTAACTCCTCCAATTTTGTTAACAGCGGTAATTTAAAGTATAATTAATGTTAAGCTACAATGAATAAGGAAATTGGAATATGAGATATAAGTTTATACCGAGTAAGGATAGATAGATTATTAGTTGTGTGATAATACAATAAGTATTTTCCCTACCTTTTTTTACTACCGTGTGATAGTACGATAAATTGTAATACTTACACTGTGGTCCTTTTTTCATGGGGTGTGTGTGACTAGAGAAAAACACATTTTAAAATAGACTACGTTTTGCGCGGGAAAAACGGACACTGCCATGTTGATGTGCCTGTGACGTCACTATACGTGCTGTTCTCTGACGTTTACATGCAGATGCCTTGGCGGGTTACGTGTTAATTTGGAAATTGTATTATATTCGTTTGTTCCGTAGGATTTTAGTGTTATTGCTGCGTCACCGAACACTAGCAAGTATTGCATAGTTCCTCTACGAAAAAATACAACGAACTGTAGTTCTGATAAGATACCTGCAAGTATTCCAAGTAAAAATAAAGCTTGGAGNCTCTACGAAAAAATACAACGAACTGTAGTTCTGATAAGATACCTGCAAGTATTCCAAGTAAAAATAAAGCTTGGAGCATGTTTAAACGTAGGGAAGAGCCGTAAAATACTAGGCAATCTGCGTGAGAAGTACATGTTTTGTGTGTGAAGATCATTTCGGCATTAAGCAAATGTGTCGTTTTCTTATGTTAATAACACTCGTCTAATTCCTAACACCGTAACGTTTATTTTAAAGACAGTGCCTGTACGGCCAACGAGAATTTTCTGTTGCGTTTCATAAAAACTTATAATGTGGTTTAAACTATAATACAGTTAGCACTACGCAGTTTTGCACTTTATTAAAGTACGAAAACGTTCTCTGTCAGATATAAATACCAATAATGTTATCTTTGAAAATTGCTTCATAATTTCGAGTCTATATGCTCCTGTTTAAATATTTCATCTTTAGCTTTTAGGACTACTTCAAAATACAAGGATACCAAAGTAACATAACTATATTCCATTCACGGTTACTTCAAATTTTTCTGAAGCCCTGCTGAAGTTATACTACCAGGATTCCTCCGCCTCATACAAACAAAGCTTTAGGTCTAGAAAATTACACCAGAGGGACGATGCACAGCATTCGTACGCACTCGCATTTATCATATTTTGCACGAGAACTACTACTTACTAGGCATTACCATCTCACCTATTTTATCACTGTTTTTATTCATATTAATAATAAACAAAATACTACAATATATAGCTAAATTATAAGTAAAAGTTCAATTTAAACAAAAAGGAACCTTTTTTATATTAACAGAAGTATAAAACGCCTGTGATGATGACATATTTTGGAAACAACCAAGTACGACATACACGGAGTGATTTTTCAAAGGTTTGATGCCAAACGTGTGAAGAAACCGCGTATACATTGTAAGTACTATCTGTACAGAAATAGTGTGTCAAATGTGCCTAACAACGCTTGATATTTTTGAGAAATGAGAGGCATTTGTTTGCAAGTAAAATATTTAAATTTTGTATACCTACATGAGTGTACAAGAAAACGGTTATTCGTGAGATTAAAATTCTTGTATAAAATATCTACCTACAAGTTTTAATTAATTGCCTATCGCTGTACTAATAGGGTGTTTTGAAACGCCGACGACATTTCAAATATTAACGAAGGCGGTAATAATTGAAACTTAATCACGTAAAAACTATCAGTAGGTGCAGATTTTGCAAGAAATACGATTCCAAAAAGAACATTCATATTTCAAAGTTTCTCTTTGGCCACGGCAACCGGTCGACAAAACGTTGGCATGCTGACGCTAAGATGGTGAAACCAAAATATGTACTTCTACGCAGTGCCGGATTAGCCACGTAGCAAGAGTTAGCAAATGCTACGGGCCCCACGCCTCGGGGGCCTCGCTCCTTCGTGCAATAAAAAGTCTTATCAAGTAGGTAAGATATGGTATACCACCCACCGTCCAATGGAAAGACGTAGTAGTTATTCAAAAAGTCAGCGCTGGCCACATCATATACATTTTACGAGTATATTATGTTGCAAGTTGGCAACACCACAATACTTAGAGGAGAATCCCGTAATATTGTTTTCGAGCTGTCTGCTGTTCGTATAACCCATGGTCGGGTTTATTACCAATAAGAAACCAAATAATGTACATTTAATTTTATAAGTCTACTATTACAGTCAGTCGTTTCTTCCACATTAAATTAATTTAATTTTTCTTTTGTTTGATACAAGCCGTCTAGAATAAAGGTTGTTTTTTTGTTTTCGGAAATTTTTTTTTTACATTGTGTTGCAGTTTCGCAGTTCTTACGTTTATTTTGTGTTATTGTTTTTGTTTGCTGATCACTGTGGGCTAATACAATATCAATGAATAATACTACTGTTTTACAACAGTAAAATAAGGTAGGCTATTTATTTTGTTCATAATATACTGCATCATGTTAAAAAAAATACATGTTTTAGGGCCGAAACTCAAAAGGACGATGTGAATTCATTATTAAACAGTTTTATTTAACTTCACAAACTTCACAATGTATTGTACAGTCAAGTACACGTCAAGATTTACGTGCTTTGGACTATACTTACCGATATTTTTTGTTTGTTTTAAATCACGTAATCAAAATTTCACCTATTTCTCGTTAACTAATTGAGCTCAAATTTTGTAAGCAGGTATATTTCCGGTGACAATAATATTATGATAACTTCTGCATCCAACTCCTCAGCCCTGATGCTGCAGGGATACTGCCCGAAAAAACTATAACAGACTAGACCGACTGGTTTTAAATTACCATTATTTCATGGGGAGAGATTTCATCACTGTGTTTAGGTTACTACTCAGTCATAATTTTATTTTGTAATTTTTTTTTCTATTTTATATACAGATCGATATGAGCAGCAGACCTAGAGATACGGGCAGACACTATGCTTCTGGAAGTGCAAAGCGTAAAGCAAAAGATGAAAAAGAAAAAAAAGAACCAATCTGTTATATCAAAGACACGTAAGCTGTCTTGAGTTTTTTAATGTTCAGAATGATGTTCCTGAATGTAAATAAATTGAAATAGAAAACATATGTGATTGTATAGTTGATGACAGCACTATAGGAAATTCATTAGGATCTGTAATTATTTCCGATATAGCCACATGTACTACAAGTGATACTGCACTCGAACAGACAGCAAGTCCTCCCAATTCAGACATATCGTCTTCCAGCCAAAGAGAAGTTAAAAGCACAGCATGTCCTCTAAACCCAGAAACGTCGTCTTCTAGCCAAAGAGAGGTCGAAAGCATATCACATGCTTCCGATGTTACTACATCTTATACATACCAAAAACAAAAAAAAAAAAAAAAAAAAAAAAAAATGTACTCCAATGATATTGCTGAATGGCCGAGCAACTTTGATCGAGATTATTGGATTGCGAAAGAAAGTAGCGAAGTGCAACATATGAACAGTAATTGTTTGTCTTCAAAGAAAATGTTTGGCAATGAAAATAAACGACGTTTCTGTCAGAGATCATTTTTCACGTATAGACATAAACTAACGGATAAAACTCACGTGAGACATTGGTTGTGTTATTCAGAAACTAAAGGGAAACTTTTTTGTTTTGTTTGCAAAGTTACGGATTTCGATGGTTCGGCGCGGTTGACGAAAGATGGATTAGATGACTGGAAGAACGTGCATATTTTGTTGAAAAGACACGAAGAAAGCACTTTGCATAGACAAGCAATAATTTTGCTGTTAGTTCGCAAAAACAAGGATGCGCGTGTCGATTCTCAACTTGTAAACCAAATAGACACCTAACAAAAATATTGGCGGACACTCTTAGAACGAATTACTGCAGTTATAAATTTTTTAGCAGAACGAGGTCCTGCATTTCGGGGTAGTGATGAAATTGTTGATTCACCTCACAATGGAAATTATTTAGGGTTATTAGAATTAATAGCTAAATTTGACATTTTTCTAGCCAAACATGTACATATTCATGCAAATAAAGGAAAGGGACATACGTCATACTTGTCAAAAACAACATGCGAGGAATTTATCCATCTAATTGCATCAAGCATACTGAATCATATTATTTGCGAAATTAAGAGATGCAAATACTATTCAGTATCATTGGGTTCTACTCCAGATATATCGCATATAGACCAACTGACTCTGATAGTGCGCTATGTCGTACCATCTGGACCAGTGGAAAGGTTTGTAAGATTCTTGGATATGGAAGGCGATACTGCTGAACAACTCGTTCAAAGTTTACTAGATTTCTTAAATGAGAATGGTATTAAAATCAAAGATTGTCGAGGGCAAAGTTATGACAATGCCAGGAACATGAGCGGGAAATACAGCGGCTAACAAGAACGAATTAAGGAGATAAATAAATACGCGGAATTCATTCCCTGCTTTGCACATTCATTAAATGTGGTTGCCAAGTGCGCTGCAGAATGCTGTACAGAAGCATCTATTTTCTTCGATTTCGTTGAAAGCCTACATTCATTTTTTTCCGCTTCAACCTATCGATAGGGTCTTTTTACGAAATCATTAAAAGATACTAGTTCAAAAATTCCAATTTTGAAAAGATTATTGGACACTAGGTGGTTTGCCCGAGCTCGGGGATGACCCTTGTGCCACGCAAGAGAAATTGCAGATAGGTAGCTTCATGGCGAAGGAACCAGGGTAAGTCCCGACGAGAATTAGTGCAGAACCAGCTTCGTAGGAATCCCCACAACAGTAACTGCACCCTCCCTCGACCCTAGTGGGAGCACACAAGCCGTGAAGCCAACCGCAGTCCCACGTACAAAAGTAATGTGAAGTGCTTTCAAATCGTATTAAACTATCAAAAGTAACGTTTTTAGTCCCGAAGAAGCGCTTGTGGGTGAAGCAGCACAAAACCCTCAGGCAATTACCATTAAATAAATATCCGTCGTGTAATGCAATAAGAAGAGGCAAAATTTAACTGCTATTATGACGATAGAAGCATTGTTAAATCGTTTTCTCAATATGTTTTAGACGTTCTGAAATTTTCGGACTTGGCAGATAATGAAATTTACAATTCGGGTAGTGACTTAAATATATTAGAGCCTGTTACTCTTCAATGCCACCTCTCGCCTTTGTCCCCTTCCCCTGTTGGGCGTGNGGGTAGTGACTGAAATATATTAGAGCCTGTTACTCTTCAATGCCACCTCTCGCCTTTGTCCCCTTCCCCTGTTGGGCTTACGTTGATATTACCGGTAAGTGAAGAAGAAGAGGCAGGATTATAATCAGGTCGCCAAGGAATACTAAAGCGTGCCGNGCGTTGATATTACCGGTAAGTGAAGAAGAAGAGGCAGGATTATAATCAGGTCGCCAAGGAATACTAAAGCGTGCCGCGATAAGGCTTTCGGAACTGATTCCGCGCCCGAGCCTGGAAGATTGAATTACGTGGGTAGTCGTTGCACGAATTTTCTGGTCATCGCCCTTCGTTGGGCTACGAGCCATCTGGTCCTAGTCGACTCAGCAATATAAGTGGCAGTGTGTCTCTGAGTCGAGAGTCTGGAGCCTTGTACGGCTATCAGCGCCAGGTGTGTGGCGACATTGGAACGACGAGCGACGACGCAGTGACCAACAGCGGAGGTAGTCTGAGAGAGACGACCGGCTAGAATGTGGACAAGTGGAATGGATGCGTGAGTGACAGATGTTTGGAATGATATTAATGCATGGAAATTTACATTTTGATCGTATATGTGCAAGTAACATGCGAGGATTAAGTGATTACAACTAGTATAAAGGCATCGATAAGGAATTTAATTAGAATTGAGATTGGCATTAATATTGTGCTCACTGATATGAAGTGAAATAGTAGAGATAAGCAGTTTAACTTAAATAATAGCTGTAAGCGTTTTNTAATATTGTGCTCACTGATATGAAGTGAAATAGTAGAGATAAGCAGTTTAACTTAAATAATAGCTGTAAGCGTTTTTTATCATTGTAAATTAATAAATAAATAAAATTAAGTTGTTACAGTTTTTTTATAAGACCTCCATTCATACGAGTTCACTTATGCCCCAGGCGATTTGTAAATCTAGGCATACTATAGATACTTCTCAATTTCAGAAACGACATTGGGATGATATACANTAATATTGTGCTCACTGATATGAAGTGAAATAGTAGAGATAAGCAGTTTAACTTAAATAATAGCTGTAAGCGTTTTATATCATTGTAAATTAATAAATAAATAAAATTACGTTGTTACAGTTTTTTTATAAGACCTCCATTCATACGAGTTCACTTACGCCCCAGGCGATTTGTAAATCTAGGCATACTATAGATACTTCTCAATTTCAGAAACGACATTGGGATGATATACANCGCCCCAGGCGATTTGTAAATCTAGGCATACTATAGATACTTCTCAATTTCAGAAACGACATTGGGATGATATACAATTTAAGATAAATGCTAATTATAATTTTATGACATTGTTTTGCAATTAAAAGCAAAGTGAATAATCATTTGAAAAATTAGATGCTATAAACCAGTTTTGTTAATACTGCAAACAACAATTGCATATAAATTTTTTTTTAATATATCATTATAATCACTTTTATACATGGATTCATTTATATAACTTGAACACAATATTTGTATTAAACGAACAAATAAAACAAATTATATATAATGTCGCGTGATTCGCGGATACAGACTGCACCACGCGAATTTATAGTCGAAACTAAGTTTAAAATACGCTATTACGTAAAAATACATTAGACGCTTCGTTTACGAGAAAACGCCGTGGAAGTTCCATAAATCATTGAAGCAAACATGTGGTATTAATGTGTCGTAAGACATACGGCAAGGGAAAGAGCCGAACTCAGTAGTGCGAAGGAAGCAATGGAGTTCACATGCAGTGAGTACTGGGACATGCAAATGGCCATGGGTGATCCGGCGGCCAAGCTCCATGCATGCTTCATGCATCCAACATGCGATAAAGTGCGTTGCTATGAGCAGAGCAAACTTCAAACACCTATTACCCGAAATCTTGCGTAATGTTTTTCCATTCAATGCATATTTCCTCGTTAGATTGGACTATGTCAGTACGAGCCTATGTTACATGCTAGTCATTTGTTCATCACTTTCGGCCAACTACACAAGAGTCGCAATGTGGCAATTATATCTACATCTTAAATACGAATTTTCACTCAAATAGGTTGAGAGTAAAGTCAATAAGACGAGGGTTGATATACCATGCACACTGGNCTTAAATACGAATTTTCACTCAAATAGGTTGAGAGTAAAGTCAATAAGACGAGGGTTGATATACCATGCACACTGGTTAACACACCAATAATATGCATATACAGGCAGGAAGATGTTCTCGTACGGCTTTATTTCCAAAGGAAAGTATACTAATAAATCCTCTAAAAAAAGGAAAACTTTTAGAAGTAAAGGGCACACACTTAATACTTCCAATCGAACATTTTTTTCTTTAACTATTTTATGTTGAAATTACGACAATTATTAATTATAGTTTATACGTATGGATGCTAAATTTATCAAGGAGGTTGCTTCTACGCCATATTATTACGANACAATTATTAATTATAGTTTATACGTATGGATGCTAAATTTATCAAGGAGGTTGCTTCTACGCCATATTATTACGAACATAAACGGTTGTAATTTTGTTAACCTATTTTGGGCGAATCGCACACTGTGCGCCGGCCTGAAGATGTAGCGGCGGCTGGGTCCGTCTGGAGAAGCGACTGGTCGTGGTCGGCATCGCTTACCGAGCCGAGACTGGCCACGCGTAAATATATATATGTCTGAATATTTGTGTGTGTATATATATANCGGCATCGCTTACCGAGCCGAGACTGGCCACGCGTAAATATATATATGTCTGAATATTTGTGTGTGTATATATATACATAAACTTATTACACTAACACACAAATAAACACAATTTCTGTCAGCGCTCGTTGCTTTGCGTGCNGTATATATATACATAAACTTATTACACTAACACACAAATAAACACAATTTCTGTCAGCGCTCGTTGCTTTGCGTGCTCAGCAACACACAGTGAATGTGCAAATAAAATACGATCACAGATTTTTATAGCATTGACGTTATACCTTGGATACACTAAAAATACAAGTTAATGGATCTAAAGAAGTATGTTTCTATTCATAACTTAAAGACGTTAAGTAATTACGGTATTAATTAACACAAGAGAATATTATTTAGAATACAGTTTATTTTTGACTATATTCCAACATCTGAGCTGCAAATGCGATCTGCTTATATGATAACTTTTCCCTTTTTTAGCGGTCCAATTTTACTGCCATTAAAGTGTCGTTTTTGAGGTGCGTTGATTACTTTGATGGTATAAAATATCAAGCTTCAGGACTAAAACACTATGTGCTTTGAATGATGTGAACACATCACATCTTATTAATTGAACGACCTCACTTGAACTCAAACATAGGTAGTACTTGGTTTTCAACTTGAGTACACTAATATGAGCGCTACAAAAATGCTAACTAAATTAAATAAGTTGACAGTTACGTTTTCATAGAACATATATAAATACTGTAATTTTCAGCACAATTTTATACCGAAACGTTGCAAAAAATTAGATTCCTATTCNCATAGAACATATATAAATACTGTAATTTTCAGCACAATTTTATACCGAAACGTTGCAAAAAATTAGATTCCTATTCGAAATGTGGGTTACAATATTTTGTTGATTTGTTAAAGCTTGCATTTGCTTCAACTAAGCTTATAGGATAAGGGAGAAAATATGATTTGAGGCTTAGCATACTGACACGTACAAATGGCCATACATTTTTTTTGCACAGAAATTGTATATGCATTTTGCAAAACATAATTTATTGATGATATTGATTTNGAATGGCCATACATTTTTTTTGCACAGAAATTGTATATGCATTTTGCAAAACATAATTTATTGATGATATTGATTTATATTTAATGAACTGAGATATGATAAATTCAATCCAAGACTAAAGCGCTATTACAATGATGGCTTACAGTACTTTATATTTTGGGACATGGCAAACAATCATGACCTACATAAGAATAGAACCCTCTCCACCTCGGTAGGCAAGCAGCTACGCCGATCCCCCCCCCCCTCCTACCCAACACAGGGGCCTGTTGTGCTGCCAATTTAGTGTTGAAATTCATACCTTAGCATAATGGTGTTACACATAAAAAAAAGTAATAATTTTGCCTTTATTGCCTTACAATAAGTATACAGCTTAAAAACATAAATGCTGTTATTAATGAGATAGTGATGATTAAACTTTATTTGTGATCATTCATTTTGACAAGGTACTGGTCAAAGCACTTTGTTTAAGCAAAATCGTTACTCCTGAAAAAAAAATATATTTCTACTTGTAGCACAACTCCAATTAGATATAGAATTGTGATGCAATTCAAAAATGCAAATACAAAAAAAAAAAAACGGGAACATAAGATAGTTAAACTCTTTTTACCAACATATATTATGTCGCTTAGTTTAAACGAGGAAACAGTTGATACGTGATAAGTAGTCGTTTGTCGATGGAGATCGACCATAACGAATTCCTCTTATGTCCACAGACATGCTGGTGTATGTCTGCATTTAATCGGTACAAATGCGGGTCATCCACGACTAGCAGCATCATGAATGGGGAACCGAGCCAAAAGGGAAAAAAGCAGATAGAGAGGACTGCCCCACTCCTTCATCTGTCCAGCCAGCCAAGAATCAACAGATTTGGAGTTGCCTTAGAAAATAAACAGGCTCTTTTTGTATTGAACAAAATACCTTGCCTTCTAACAGCTAATAACAAAATATAATTTTAAACTGACATTCCTTTTTTTTTTTTTTACTTGGCCCCTGCAAGGTATTGTAAGAACGTTATAAGTGGGTATATATTCAAATATTTTCAATTAAAATGCAAATAATTGCAGCCACAAATGCTATGCCACCAGACTAGAACAGCTGTACACTCGAACAGTTGGTCACTTGAACAGTTGGACACTCGAACAGTTGGACACTCGAACAGTCGTACACTTGAACAGTTGGTCACTCGAACAGTTGGTCACTCGAACAGTTGGACACTCGAACAGTGCTTTATTCCTCGGGCCAGCATCTATGAAAAACACAGTCATGCGCCAAATGTATTGCGAAACACATCGTGACGGCTACGAGACACCATCTCACCGTTATGTGTAATGCTTATTGTGATAAAAATCAAGCATGTGAAACTGCGAGAGAATATAAATTTTTCATTCGCCACCAATAGAAAAATATTTATGCTGGTATGCTGAGGGTGGGCTCATGCGTCAACATGAAAAAATAAAGCCAAATTATCTTACATTTAAAATTTTAGACTATTAGTCGTGTATAGTGGAATACATTTAATATTCATAAAAAATATGTGTTTTGCCCTGAATGAAGCAGTATAAAACCTTCTGATGTTTGTGACTCATCCTGATTCATAACCAGTTTTGATATTAGCCAATAAATTCATATGTTTATGGACTCATCTGCTGAACGATTAATGGAGTGTTCGGAGTTTGCTNTTTTGATATTAGCCAATAAATTCATATGTTTATGGACTCATCTGCTGAACGATTAATGGAGTGTTCGGAGTTTGCTGACTCGTGAACCTCGCGTAAGCAGATTTAAAAAATAATATTTTCTATATAATTAATGAAAACCAATCTTTTTTTATTTTTTATTTTAGTAAGGTATAAATCATCTTGGCAAATATAAGTGAGGAAAAAACCACATAAAAAACGTTTCACGCATCATGTATTTACCACATATGTAATACAGAACACATAAAAAAGCAGCAGTCCATTTTTGGTTCTGTTTATACCAAATTCTACAGAGGCCATATCGGTTCATGCCGTTTATTTTCCTCTTCAATAGAAACAAATGCCACATGAAAACACAATATGGTGGGTGGAAACAAGATGGCAGGCTGAAACCAGTTGGTGGACAGTGGTTAAAGTCAAGGGCACACAAGATGACCGCTCATGTAACAACATCCAAGATGGCAGAGGGATTCACCTATCAACAGCCTGCAGTCTGTGTTCCCAGATAGGCTATTTATATCTACTACGGTCGTAAGCAGCACATAGTAATTTTTGTTAGATAATGAGCAGCTTCCATTCTAAGAGATTAATTACACTCTTGACTGGGTTACGTATTATTTAGTCTTTTATTTGCCGCTTGATTACTGACTCCAGAGTCCTTAAAGGCGAGTTTAATTTAGTACATTCACAGTTACTTCCAACTTTTCTGAAGTCCTTCTAAAGTTATACATTCCGGTTAATTCTCCGCCTCATGAAAACAAAGCTTAACTAAGTATAGAAAATTACACCAAAGGAACAGTGCACCGCATTCGTGCGAACTCAGAGTAAGAATATTTTACATAAAAACGATTTATTACTAGGCATTTCCAACACACCTATATTCTCCCTATTTTATTCAGAATATTTATAAATTAAATATTATAATTTATAGATAAAATGCAAGTAAAAACTCAATTCAATAAAATATATAGTATTTCTATGTTAACACAAGTATAAAACTCTTGTAATAAATTACATATTTAGGATACAACCAAGTACGTCAATTATGGGGTGAATTTTTAAAGGTTTGATTCATAAAGTTTGAATAAACTGCGAATATGCTATATACATGACCAAGTAATAAAAATGGATCCGGCAATATTTTGATGTTTAGCCTTTCACCAAAATTAATTAGCGAAAGTTTTCGGACTCCTTTTAAGTGATATTCCAAGCGACATTAAGCTAGGAAGTCTTCTACGTCATAAAATTAAATCAAATGAGAGACGAGAGCAAGCCACTGTTTTCTTGGCTGTCTGTGTATGGGGCGTGTGCAGAGGGTATCGAGGAAGTAAGGGCGAGCTATATGGTTGGCATTCCCTCATGGTTCTTGTATACGTTTTATATGAAGATGGCGAAATATATTAACAGACTACCCAAGGATCAAAACTGTATGCGATAACTTAAAATCTTCTTCGAATAAATATAAACATATTAGATATACACAGTTAATAGCCACTAGTTTATAGTCTTTCAAAATATTTTATTTATTTAAATATAAAAAATTTAAAAAAAATTTATTTATGTCAAATAATTTATAGTCTTCAAAATTTTTCTAAAAATATTTCCGATAGCTTTAGAAATGACGGCTACTTGACAGACTTCAGTACGGTAGTCGGTTTATCGTTAGTACTATCTAGNTTTCCGATAGCTTTAGAAATGACGGCTACTTGACAGACTTCAGTACGGTAGTCGGTTTATCGTTAGTACTATCTAGGTGGAGCCAATGGCAGAAAATTTCTTCACAAAAGGCATTGAATGTTTCGCTAAAGTTGACGTGTGACGGGTACAGGGGATAAACATTACACTGTTTTCACACCCTGCTATGGTTGTCCTGGGCAGGCAGCCAGCCAGTCAGGGCAGGCAGGTGACAACGAAACTTCAGGGGAGTCCCGTTCGGGGTAGAACCGAAGTTGAGAGAAACAGAGTAAGTCCCTAGAAATAGCTGATATAAGCCCTCGACGAACGAAACAGGGGAGCCCCCTACAAGAATTAATGCAGACACAGTTTCCAGGAATCCCCGAAAACGTCCTACCACACTCCCCCTCCACCCCAGTTGGAGTGCGCAAGCAGCTGACAAGACACGAAATCCTACACAAAAAACGCGCGAGGTACACAGAGGATTTCCCGTTTTTTCTCTCGAGAAACTGCTGACAGCTAACTTGAATATAGTGGGAGACGAGTAAAATTCAGGAGAAGCAAGGGTTCGGGATCAGTGGTAATCAGTTGTTGATGAGGAGTTGTTCGGCAGCCGCGATGAGAGACAGAGAAGGCAGTTAGGTGAAAGGCAGTCATATCACAGGGCTGGAGTTCGGACCCGGCCCGGGCAGTCAGTTGTAATCAGTTGTTCACGATGAGTTGTTCAGCCGTGATGCGAGGCGAACAAGGCAGTTAGTGCGAGAGGCAGTCGTATCACCAGGCTGGAGTTCGGACCCGGCCCAGGCAGTAAGGTACAATCAGTTGTTTGCAGTCAGTTGTTCGGGAGCAATTATCGCCAGCTGAGACGGGAGTTCTTCGGCGGTACAGCCACGAGATAGATGCAGCCGAAACGGTAGGTGAATCAGACACCGGAGTAATCAGTCGTGTGACGAGAACAGTGCCAAGAATATGAGTAAATTCCCGGAAACGAGTGGTAGCCCCCGTCCGAGAGGCGCCATTCCCCGAGAAGAGAACAGTGCCGAGAATATAAGTACATTCCCGGAAACGAGTGGCAGCCCCAGTCCGAGAGGCACCATTCCCCGAGAAGAGAACAGTGCCGAGAATANCAGCCGAAACGGTAGGTGAATCAGACTCCGGAGTAATCAGTCGTGTGACGAGAACAGTGCCAAGAATATGAGTAAATTCCCGGAAACGAGTGGTAGCCCCAGTCCGAGAGGCACCATTCCCCGAGAAGAGAACAGTGCCGAGAATATGAGTAAATTCCCGGAGACGAGTGGTAGCCCCAGTCCAAGAGGCGCCATTCCCCGAGAAGAGAACAGTGCCGAGAATATGAGTAAATTCCCGGAGACGAGTGGTAGCCCCAGTCCGAGAGGCGCCATTCCCCGAGAAGAGAACAGTGCCGAGAATATGAGTAAATTCCCGGAGACGAGTGGTAGCCCCAGTCCGAGAGGCGCCATTCCCCGAGAAGAGAACAGTGCCGAGAATATGAGTAAATTCCCGGAGACGAGTGGTAGCCCCAGTCCGAGAGGCGCCATTCCCCGAGAAGAGAACAGTGCCGAGAATATGAGTAAATTCCCGGAGACGAGTGGTAGCCCCAGTCCGAGAGGCGCCATTCCCCGAGAAGAGAACAGTGCCGAGAATATGAGTAAATTCCCGGAGACGAGTGGTAGCCCCAGTCCGAGAGGCGCCATTCCCCGAGAAGAGAACAGTGCCGAGAATATGAGTAAATTCCCGGAGACGAGTGGTAGCCCCAGTCCGAGAGGCGCCATTCCCCGAGAAGAGAACAGTGCCGAGAATATGAGTAAATTCCCGGAGACGAGTGGTAGCCCCAGTCCGAGAGGCGCCATTCCCCGAGAAGAGAACAGTGCCGAGAATATGAGTAAATTCCCGGAGACGAGTGGTAGCCCCAGTCCGAGAGGCGCCATTCCCCGAGAAGAGAACAGTGCCGAGAATATGAGTAAATTCCCGGAGACGAGTGGTAGCCCCAGTCCGAGAGGCGCCATTCCCCGAGAAGAGAACAGTGCCGAGAATATGAGTAAATTCCCGGAGACGAGTGGTAGCCCCAGTCCGAGAGGCGCCATTCCCCGAGAAGAGAACAGTGCCGAGAATATGAGTAAATTCCCGGAGACGAGTGGTAGCCCCAGTCCGAGAGGCGCCATTCCCCGAGAAGAGAACAGTGCCGAGAATATGAGTAAATTCCCGGAGACGAGTGGTAGCCCCAGTCCGAGAGGCGCCATTCCCCGAAAAGACGTAGCCGTGCGCCGGATGGCGACGAGGCAAGCAGTTAGTCAGTCAGTAAGAAAATTGTGACGTCACCGAGGAGAGAACCCAGGAACCGCAGAAACTTCCTGTATAAATTCCCGAGACAAACCCAGTAAAAGTGCCGAGAACTTATGAGTTCATTTCCGAAAACGTAGTGGCAGTTTCCGAGGTGGGGAAGTCAGAAACGCGAGCCAGCCGCAGCCGAGGAGACTCTCTCTCCTACAAATAATGCCAGCCGAGGTCGCCGAGGAAGTACAAAGTCCCAGAAACCCATCACAGACTTCCGATAGCGTCAGCGAAAGCCGCAGGAAGAAGCCAGCTGAGTACAGCACGCCAACGAGAGGCAGTCCGAGGGCCTGACAAAGGGCCACCCAACTCACCATGCCTCAGCTACCAACGAAGACAACTCACCAAAAGTCGCAGTCACAGATAAGTTGAGAAAAGTCTCCCTTCAACAACCTTCCCCAACGCATAGTATTCAGCCCACCAGCCCTTCAGGCCTACTACTTGAAAGGGTGGCGGGGGGGGGGCTCAGTCTCGTCAGTGTGTGTAAATAACTGTGTGACCTTTAGACCAATAAAATACAGGTGTGTTAAATAACTGTGAATACGAGTATTTGTTTACCCCCAATGCAACAACCACAGGTGCCCTTAGTCTGCACCAAATAATTTAACAATATAAACTACTAGCCACCACCCTGTATAACTCAGGTGGCCTAGTAGCGACAAGTTAAAGTTATACTAACTGACTAACACGGAACGCGCATAAATGCGTCCCGTTGAGCAGTGACGGAGAAACACAGTCCTCTACTCTTGAGAATCTCTTACCTGTCACTATTCTACATAACTCTGATTTAACTTGGCATATTTCACAAGTGGAGAACATAGAAATTAAAGTTTGTCCTGTAACTGACGTCTGATTACGTTGTCAATCAGTATAAAATAGATGGTATGGGGAACACTGGTTGCAGGTCGTATTACAATGCTACGTACTGGGATGTGACCATGTTAAGCATTTCAATCAAAGTCGATGAAAATGCTACAAAATCAGAATAGATTGGAAACGAAAAGAAGAGATCTGAGAAAATTTTCATCGCTATGGGAGCACGAAATACCTCTGTAATTTTCAGAGGAGAGCCACGGTGTATAACCATTTATATAGTCGATTATCACCTTTTAAAAATTGATTCTTCGTTGGAGTCTTCAGTAATTTACTGATGTCGCAAGAAAGGAGAACAAATTTGCTGGTACACTTGAAAGGTCGACAGTCACGAAACCACATGAAAAAGCAGTCAAGGCACTTTGGGATTTTTCCAATAGAATTTCGCTTCGTCGTTATATTGTGGTTAGAATCCTTTCACAGTGACTGTATCAACTGAGTGGAACTTAAATTAACCTTTTATGAAGTTTAGAGCTCTTCTCCCGTCATCGTTTGAGAAATATTTCTAAATTTAGAATTTACAATAATTCTACCGTGTACTATGAATGATGTCAGACTGTCGTTGGCTAAATGATAGGCCGGCAAGTCATTTTTGAGTTCATAAATATTTTTTTATGTTTGTTCAAGGAACATATATCAATATCTGATTTGACTAGTGAAGTTCTGGATTCCCCGCTCAAACAAGACAACTGCAATTAAATCTACGTAGTAAAATTCAAAATGTCGTATAAAGTTGTCATCTTTCTTTCTGTGAAGCAATAACTTTGATAAAGTCAGCTAGCTNTTTTGAGTTCATAAATATTTTTTTATGTTTGTTCAAGGAACATATATCAATATCTGATTTGACTAGTGAAGTTCTGGATTCCCCGCTCAAACAAGACAACTGCAATTAAATCTACGTGGTAAAATTCAAAATGTCGTATAAAGTTGTCATCTTTCTTTCTGTGAAGCAATAACTTTGATAAAGTCAGCTAGCTACTGTATGGTAACTTTAGAAAATACAGAATGTATCTTAACTCTGCACAGAAATGGAAGCCACAGTATCTGTAATAAGAAAACCCTAGTAAGAAAATGTCATGAAAGGCAATCGTGTACTATTTAAGTGAAGGTCAAGTTAAAGGAACAATGCTGGGAGTGCGTAGTTGCAAGTACGTACAAGTGCAATGGGTTGCCTATCACCAGGCGACCACATCGCAGTGTTGCCCACTACCAAACTGCATGATCGCTGCAACAGTAGGTTACATTAGTTTTTACGCCGTTTCTGATAAGCCTGCCTGCATAAAGTCGCGGTCGTTAACAATCGCCGTACTAACGTCTCGAGCGATAGCGACGTGCACTGTTGAAGTGGGTAACACTGCGATGTGGTGGCCTAGTGCTACGCAACCGTGTTGTACATGTACATATTTGCAGCTGCGCATTCTCGGCATTGCTGCGTCCAACTTCGTCTTCACTTAAAAAGTATACGATTGCCTTTATCGACATTTTATTATAGGCTGTTCACGGTAAAGTGAGCACTTTTGAGCCCCTAGGTACTTTTTTCCTATCGGCCATGTTTTATCCTTCCATAACTTTTTTAAATAGATATTGCCATGTAAGTAATAAACAAAGTGTATATATTTTACCGGACTAGAAAGTTAACGTATAAGGTGATACCTGCCAAATGCTGAAGTTTGGAAGTAGGTATTGATTCTGCTCTGCGGCGTGAGGCGCCAGCACTTGATGCTAGCCCTCAGTGANGTGCAGGAACAGTTGCATGTGCAGAAACCTTTGGTAGCGTGCCTTTGCAGCTGCGAGGCTCCTGGCGTCCCTCTTCTGGCACGTCCACAAAACCCTTAATCCTTATTGTGGTCGTCCGCTGACAAGCTTCGCCACAGCGTGTGTTCTGACGAATAAAATATAGGGACACAGAATGCGTCAAACTCCCCACCGCTCTCTTCGTAGGTGCACGCTCTGGCATTTCTTCCTCTTATGGTTGTCCTCTGGGCTAATCACGGTTCTGTGTGCGCGTGCGGCGCTGCGCTTGCTTTGCTGGGAGGCAGCGAAAGCAGCTGGGGCGGCCTTCTGCTTCTGACCTCGTTAGGGGTGTAGAGGGGAGATCCCCCTCCATATTCTGTCGCGTGGCCCTGGCAGTGCATCTGAGGGAAAGTTAGGGCTTCTGCGTCACAAACCAGTTTGTGAGGGGCACACTTTCTTATAATTTTAGAACATCGCAGGCCCGCAAACCCTAGGCCAGGGATGGCGAACCAATGGCACGCGAAACAATATTTTGGGCACGCCACGCCACGGATCAAAAGGTTTCCATTTTAGTTTAAAATAACATAGTTCACTATGACGTATTTATGCATTCTGCATCCCGAGATATATTTTTCCGTCAGCAGGCACACACTGTCAAAACTCGCAACGACAAGGAAACGCGAACAGCCGCCATAAACCAGCTAAGGGTTCGGCGAGCGTGCCAGAAGAATGACGCCAGGATTCCGCCGCGACGAGAAGGCACAGCCTCTCGCAGCTGCGTCGAAAACGTTAAAAGGTTTCACAGCCCACAGCTGCATTTCTCTCGCAGGCTGGCTACTGCCAAAAACCAGCTAATAGCTTTGGCGAGCGTGCTGGAACAATAACACCAGAATTCCGGGAAGGAAGGAACACGTGTGTCTCGCAGCGGAAAGGGGGACGCTAAGCCCTATACAACTGGGGCCGGGTATCCCACTCGAGCACGTGGTGGGCGAAGCCATAAAACTTTAATGCCAAAATCGCCGGCGCCGCTGAGACCACGTGCGGATAGCCGCAGCGCCGAACACGTGTTTACGACCAAGGGCGCGGCGTTCAGCCCCCAGCCACGTGCGAGATGAGGCGTTTTAATATGGCTAACGGGCTAATAAAACGGCGGAGGAGCAGACGAGAAGAGGTCAGTTCTACCACAGACGCGGAGGGAGTGAGTCGGCGTACGCGAGTCGAGGAAAGAGGAGTGGAGCCGGGAGGAGTGGAGTTCGAGAGAAGGCATCACGACGCCAAGACCAATCTGCGAGGAACTGTCGCAGCCTCCCGACGAGGTGACGAAGCAGCCCCGAGTTCGACACCGGAGCGGAGTCAGCCCCAGCCGAGAGACGAACCAGCGCCTCGAGACAAGCTAAGTAGAGACATGCAGCAAGTGTGAAGAACCTTGTTAAGCGAAAAATAAAACGACATACGTGAACTCTCAAGGAAGTTCAAATTCATTTGGTAAATTTGAACTACGAACAGTAGTGTCAACATATTTACACGCCCTATCACTGAGGACTAGCATCCATTGCTGGCGCCCTACGCAGAGAGCAGATACAGACTTATACGCCATAGCGCAAATAGGGAGGTATCAGTATTATATTAGGAACGAACGCGCGCGAGTGATCCTACGGACCTACGCTAAGGAGTGAACGGGTGCGGTGCGCGGGGCGGCGGGCGGAAAGCGCGCTCGTTTGTTATTGTCTTGCCTTAGTTACGTCGTGGACTACAATTGCTAATGACGCATAGTTTGTTGACGTTTTCGTTCGTTCAATTTCGTTGACACAACTGTATTTTAAAGTTGATTTTTAACTATTATTTACCATGGCTAGTTCAGCAAAAAAACAAAAAGGGCAAGATAGTAAGTGTAATAGAGAATTTCAAACTTGGTGGACTGAAAAATATGGCATGATAAGTAAAGGCGACAAAGCGGTGTGTGTTTTATGTTCTGGTACAGTGGTATGTAGAACATCGTCTGTAAAACGGCATTTTGAAACAAATCACAAATCTCTTAGTCAAAAAAGCGAACCAGTGCAAAAGGAATTAATTGCAAGTGCAATGAAAGACAGAAATAAACAGTCAACGTCTATGATTAAATATGTTGGCAAAAATTGTCATACGAGCGCGGCAAGTTACTCGGCTGCAAATGTCATTGCTCGGCATAGTAAACCTTTTCAAGATGGAGAGTTTTTGAAGGAAGCCTGGTTAGCATGCGCGCCCTCACTTTTTGATGATTTCGATAATAAAGATAAGATAATTCAGCGCATTAAAGATACTCCTCTATCTAGAAATACAATAAAGGAAAGAATCTTAAAACTGGCCGAAAATATAACAGATCAACAAAAAATTGACATTAACTCCGCTCCTTTTATATCGCTATGCATTGACGAAAGTACTGACATTACTAAATCTGCACGTTTAGCTGTTTTTGCTCGATATTGCGTAGGAAACATCATTAAGGAAGAATTAATTGCGATAACATCGTTGCTAACAACTACAAAGGGCACAGATATTTGTACGGCTGTTAAAAATTCGCTTGCTGAGAAAGAAATTGATTTTAAAAAAATTGTTTCAGTCACAACTGATGGTGCTCCAAGTATGGTGGGCAAAAAAAATGGTTTCATAAGTTTATTTCAAACAGACGTAGGACATTCGATTCTTGAATTCCACTGCATAATTCACCAACAAGCCTTGTGTGCTAAGAGTGGTTTAACATCTCTTGATAAGGTAATGGCGGTAGTCACAAAAATAGTCAACCTCATATCGTCGCACGCTTTAAATAAGCGAAAGTTTGATGCTTTGTTGAATGAAGTCAACTCGGTATATAATGGCTTACTGATGTATAATAATGTTCGCTGGCTGAGCCGCGGGAACGTACTTCAAAGATTTGTTGACTGCTTGGAAGAAATCAGACTGTTTGTGCAAAATGAGGGAAAAATTGAACAATACCCAGAGTTGTTGGATGTTATGTGGCTTTCAAAATTGATGTTTTTTACAGACATATGCCAACATTTCAATGAATTGAACGTAAAGCTTCAAGGCACAAATAAAACAATTATCGTCATGATAGATCTCATTCGCGCTTTTGATGCTAAACTACATGTTTTCAGGAACGATATTACTACAAAAAACTACAAGTATTTCCCAAACTTGAAAAAAAATTTCAACCATTTAGATATACATGAGAAACCAGGTGGAGAAGTAACTGAAGAATTTATTTCTATAATTGATTCTTCAATCAAGGGATTCTCAGCGAGATTTTCTCAGTTCAGAGAATTATCGGAAACACTAAANTTTCTATAATTGATTCTTCAATCAAGGGATTCTCAGCGAGATTTTCTCAGTTCAGAGAATTATCGGAAACACTAAAATTTATTATGTACCCTGATGTGACTTCATTTGATAATCTGAATTTGTCCCCATTCGATTGGTTGGAAATTGAAGAATTTGAAATGCAGCTGATTGATTTCCAGTCTAGTTCAATATGGATTCAAAAATTTATTGAAGCAAGGAAAGAGTTGGAATTAATTGAAACAGAAAGATTGTCAAGCAATATAAGTAAAAATGCCAGTATCAAAATTTTGGAAACATGGAATTCGTTTCCAGACACATTTAACTGTTTGAAGAAGCTGGCTCGTGCTATTTTAACCATATTTTCATCTACCTATGCCTGCGAGTCATTATTTTCAGAGATGAATAACATTAAAGACTCGCTTAGAAACCGTTTGACAGATGACTCCAGTTCAGCGTGCATTCTGCTAAAAGTAACATCTTACAACCCTAATATAAATTATTTGTCATCTAATCTGCAACAACAGAAGTCACACTAATGTAATTTGAATTATGCGTACAACTGAAACATTTATTATTTGACATTGCAAAATGTATTTTTGGTAGTAAATAAAGAGTTTTGAGTAGATAGTGTTTAGTATTATTATTTTTCTAATAATCACTAAGTTAAAATTATCTGACGGCACATCCATGGCCTCATCGAACATTTCTTTAGAAAAAATGGCACGCTGATACATAAAGGTACGCCACCCCCTGCCCCTGGCAATGATGGTGAGGGGGGGGGGGTTGTCTCACACTTTGAAAATTGACACAAAGTACAAACAAAATAAACCCTGGTCACATAGCACACTCCTCTTACATCCTTACAATTAATTACACTGGTTCCTTACACACTCTGTTCTGCCACACTACCCAGCCCATCCAGGCGGGGTCATTTTTTTTACTGAACAGTTTCTCATTGAACAGTTGCCAACAGGTTATGCGAGCAAGCTCCCCTTACTACTAAGGGACAACGATCCTGTTATCTCATGAGCCTCTCTGCTGCTCCGCCCCAGCGGTCTGACGGTGGGCCAAGATAAGCAACATTGACCCTAGCGGTAAAATAAACACACTTTATTCATGGGGCTGGTCGGCCCTTCAACACGAAAAAACACATCGTTTTCTCCTCCGACCTCGTACCCGAAACAAACAACTTACAATGGCTGAGGCTCTAAATCTTGAATTCTAATACATAGTTACACCTTTTTATCCACGTAACTTGCCAACGGTAAACGACAAGCGAACATTGGTAAACCCTAAATTACCATTGCTACATAATGAGACTGATGGAGTGAAACATCGGTAACAATAATAACCACTCTCAAACCTAGCAGTAAAAGACTGGTACATAAATGCGCCTTTTCGGGGTTAATAACGCCATGCATGGCCCTTGCCGTGACGTGAACACACGTTATTTATGAGGGCAGGTAGGCCTCTGAAAACAAACTTCCTGGCGGTCTTTTACTCGCTCTGACTCTGGCGGTAAAAAAAAAACTCATATTCCTATCTTGGCTGGCGGCTTAACTCTCGAATTTCACCTTACACCCTAACCCTTGTTAAACATTACACCAACTCTGATGAGCTAAAATCACGCGAATTTAAACTTATTTTAATTACCGCGGCACTGCCACTTTACCGTATAAAACCACTACATACCTTAAGAATTTCTTATTAAAACTCTAAGCCAAAGCTCCAAAAGACAGTACAGATTTTTTTTTACTTGTAAAAATTTTTCCAAAATTTTTATTTCAGAACTTTAAAATCACCGGTTAACCTATAAATGGGTCGCTTAAAAATAATCTAAGTTATCTCGGACCTTTAACATAACATAACCTTTAGTTCTACCCAACTCGCGCCATTGAAATAAAACATTTAATTTTCAAGTTACACTAGCTGTAATCACCACGCGTCTCACGCATCTGCACGGCCATTTCGCGCGGCCTGCGGGAGCCCCGTAATTGGCTGGAGCTTCGGCCACTCCCGGGTCTTTAACCTCGTAGATTAAAAAATTACTAATTCTTACTCGTTTTTCAAGCGATGCTTACTGACCTACTGAATTTTTTCTGTAGTAAAACGTGACAAAATATAAAAACGACTGATTTAAAACCATGTTTCTCGCCCTCAGCATCTTCACTCGAAATATATTCGTCACAAGCGGCCCACTCATACAACAAGAACGTATTATAAAATTACAGCCAACGTCATAAGCCATGACAATTAAGAAATTAAATAACTGACATATGGTTTTCTACACTATATTTAGTAGGCAACTTTTTCCCGTAACACTTTACATACTATATACCTCCAGTAACAGGTATATGAAAATTAATTCTTAGCCACTTAACCAAACTTTGGCGATTAAAAAGTATTAAGGTTATTGCCACTGTCTGTGTAGTGACAGGTTGTAATTCTTACTGGCATTTCTTACTGGTATCTGTTGGGTTATCTTTTAACAGACTCCCTGANGACGAGCGGTCTGATGGGGCAACGATACACAAAACGACACTGCCTCTGGCAGTGAAGTACACACACTCGTAAACAATGCTTTACAGTAGTAACCAACAAGTACAATCACTGTTGATACACAGTGGTAAACAAAATACAAACATCGGTGAAAATCTATTAATTGGGGACACACGAGTGCAAACAATCAGTAACTGGCAAACAGTGCTG